>CM075728.1:2653220-2793220 GCA_037974335.1 Prionace glauca | reverse complement strand
TGGGCACAAGTGGGTTCTATCAGAAGGCTGTGCCAAATTCTAACGGTGTAGTTCCTCCACTAACTGAACTCTTGAAAAAGAACCAGAAATTCCAGTTGTCGCTGGGGTGCCATAATGCATCGAATGGTTTTGAAACCGTGTTGATGACTACATTAGGTTCAGCCGCACCTAATGATGCCAAGCAGTCTAAGTGACTCGCGATGAGAGTGATGTGGCTGTTGATGCTATGTTGTTACAAGAAAATAAAACAGAAATTGAAAAGCTAGTGGGATATTTTTCACAGAAGCTGAATGTACATCAAGAAAAGAAACCCAGTCTTTGAAAAGAAATGTTAGGTCTGGTGTTAATATTGTAGCTTTTCGAGGTTTATGTTGCAAGCAATTCTTCAGAAATTACTATTTACACAGACCACAATCTGATAAAACTTCTGGAAAAGCTTCAAAACCGAAATGCCAGACCATTCAGATGGAATTTATTATCGTAACCATTTAATTTACGGATTATACATGTGGCTGGATGAGAAAATGTAATTGCAGATGTGTTGTCAGGAGTTTAAAGTTCAAAGGAAATTGTACATTCAAAACATGGACAATGGATTGAAATGGAGTCTACTCTGCAAAAGATTGTGTTTATTGCCACGTTAATGCATGTACCTTACAGTGTAATAGTTTAGTATATATAGAACATAGAACATTACAGCGCAGAACAGGCCCTTCGGCCCACGATGTTGCGCCGACCAGTTAAAAAACAATGACCCACTAATCTAAACCAATCCCTTTTCGTCCATAAACCTATCCACGGATCTCTTAAACGCCCCCAAACTAGGCGCATTTACAACTGCAGCAGGCAGGGCATTCCAATCCCTCACCACCCTCTGGGTAAAGAACCTACCCCTGACATCCGTCCTATAACTACCCCCCCGTAATTTAAAGCCATGCCCCCTCGTGCTAGATTTCTTCATCAGAGGAAAAAGACTATTACTATCCACCCTATCTAAACCTCTAATCATCTTATATGTTTCAATGAGATCCCCTCATAGCCTCCTTCTTTCCAGCGAAAACAACCCCAAATCCCTCAGCCTCTCCTCATAGGACCTCCCCTCCATACCAGGCAACATCCTAGTAAACCTCCTCTGCACCCTCTCCAAAGCCTCCACATCCTTCCTGTAATGTGGGGACCAGAACTGCACACAGTACTCCAAGTGCGGCCGCACCAGAGTTGTGTACAATTAAGGATATATCCAAAAACGTGCAGGTTAGGTTGATAGGCCATGCTAAGTTGACCCTAGTGTCAGGGGATTAGCAGGGTAAATATGTGGGGTTACGGGAATAGGGCCCGGGTGGGATTGTGGTTGGTGCAGACCCAATGGGTCATATGGTATCCTTCTGCACTGTAGGGGGTTCTATGATTCTATAGATGTCAGGCAAAATGAGTTGATAGAAATGAAATCTTTCCTTAGAAATATGATAGTTCATTTTTCCATTAGGATAGAGATGTAAAGAAATGTCATAATTTCCTAATGTCACTGTGGTACACTGTATGTGTGTGTGTGTGTGAGTGTGTGTGTATGTGTGTGTGTGTGTGTGAGTGTGTGTGTGTGTGACTCATTTAATTGAACTGAAGACTGACGGTACCATCAAAAGGGGTTAGATATAAAAGTAGCATTTGAAGTGAAGACGAGAAAAGTTAGGATGGGACAGCCGTAAACACGGATAGAAATTTGCATTAGGA
The DNA here is from genome assembly GCA_037974335.1 of Prionace glauca. NCBI lineage: Eukaryota > Metazoa > Chordata > Chondrichthyes > Carcharhiniformes > Carcharhinidae > Prionace > Prionace glauca. The sequence continues at coordinate 2,791,489 of CM075728.1, read as the reverse complement.
GATAAGGGGATGAGTTGAAGGTTAACAGTATATAACTTACATCTTAGCAGTGTATATCTGGCAAAGATCATAACTAGATAAAGCAAAGCCGTAAGTGTATTTTAATTAAACACAGCAGTCATAAAAATATGAAGAACTTTAATATTCTGTGAGTAGTAATTTCCAAAGAAGTTGAAGAACGATGGGTTTAAAGATGAAATAAAAAACATTTTTAAGGAAAGGTTAAAGACTGTATGAGGGAGAGATTGGCCATATATCCCGAAGAATGTGCTATGTTTAGGGAGAGCTGTGACAGAAGCAAAGTGAGCCTCTCTCCACCCTTAGAAAAATGTTTGTCTGTTCCAGAAGAAAATGTGGTTTTTACAAGTTTTGGATTTCCTTTATCGAGTGAGAGAGGAGCCTTGTGAAATACCTCTCCTGTGGATAGTTTGTGGTGACATTACTGGATTTTGTATGGATTAAGAATCTTTTGGGACTATTGCCTGAAAAAGAGTGTTCATTCGTGAGCTTAGCAAAGCAGAAATCATTTGGAAAATGTTTGTAGGGCTACTTTTAACTGTGTAAATGTAATCTTGTGTACTGAAGATTTTTTCTTTTTGTTAATAAATGCTTAGATTTAATATTTAAAATCTCCAACAGTGGTATTCTTTCTTCCTCATAATAAAATACAAATCGTAAATAGTTGTGATAGCGCTTCCAAGTTTTCCTTTGGGGTTTGGGCAAGTTGTCAATGACCATCTGGGACATTGTAACATTTTGCCATTCATCTTAAATCTGTTCCCCTTCCTATTGACTCTTCAGCCGTTGGGAACAGTTTATCTTTATTTACTCAATCTAAACCCTCTTGGTTTTGAACACCTTTATCACACCTCCTCTTTGTCTTCTGCACTGATAAGGAGGTCCAGGGTCACCTTTCAATAAAAGAAGAGATAACAATTAAAGAGCATTATTTATAAAAGCCCATGTAAATTTCTGTAGTAAAGCAGCTCACTGTTCAGTAGCTGAGAATTAGAGATCTGTAAAATTAAATGGCGACAATGAGTTTGATTGATTTCCAAGGTTTCTGTCAGCTTTTATTAGACATTAATTTGCATATTTTAGGAGAGGATGAATTTACAGAATATTTACCAAGTGGAATCAGGCCATTTGGCCCAACTGATTGGCATGGTGCCTCAGAGTGCCAGGGACCCGGGTTCGATTCCAGCCTTGGGTCACCGTATGGAGTTTCCACATTCTCCCTGTGTCTGTGTGGGTTTCCCCTGGTTTCCTCCCACACTCCAAAGCTGTATGGGTTAGATGGCATGGCCATGCCAAATTACCCCTTAGTGTCAGGGGGACTGGCGTGGGTGGTGGTATTTTGGAGAAAGGGCCTGGGTAGAATTGTAGACTCGATGGGCCAAATGGCCTCTTTCTGCAGTGTAGGATTGTATGTATACTTCACGCTGGTACTTATACTCCACCTAATCCTCCTTTCACCTATTTGTCTTGCCCTATCAGCATATTCTGCCGTTCCCTATTCCCTCTTGTGTTTGAATGAATCTATGATTTTCATCTCAGCCACACCCTGTGGGGGCGAATGTCACATTCTCAGCACTCTCTGGGAAAAGAACTTTTCTCTAAATTCCCGATTGGATTTACTCGTGAATATCCTATATTTATGACTTCCAGTTTTGGATTAACCAACGAGTGGAAAAAACATCTAGTTGAATGTCTGGGAAATTTTAAAGCCCTCTATTAGGTCAGAATTGTTAATAAAACTCATCTGTGTCATCTCAAATAATCAAATCTGGATATTTTCCTGGTTGAAATGAGATTCGTGCTAAATTACAGCAGGATGTGAACTCCTGGTGGTAGAGGAAGATGGGATTCCATTTGTTCCCATTGGTACCAACAACTTCTGTTACAGTTTATTTGTCTCTGCTTAATTTTATAAAAGAACAAACTGGAAACTGGACACAAAGTCCCAGAATTCTTCAATTACAAGGCAGGGAAGAATTGGAATGCATCCAAAAAAATAACCTCAAGTCACTTTGCAGGAAGATTTGAGGAGTTGAGCCACGACAGATCAGCCATGATCTTATTGAATGGCGGGGCAGGCTCGAAGGGCTAGATGGCCTACTCCTGCTCCTATTTCTTATGTTCTTATGTTCATTGCTCATGGGAACTGAGACCAAATGTTATCACATTGACAATATTCTCCACATTGTGTTTCACTGCCAGCGTGCTAAATAGGACAAATTTCGAACCAATCTGGCAGCTCAAGACCAAACATCCACGAGGCACTGTGGACAGTCAGCGACAGCAGCAGAATTTAACTCAACCGTAATCTGTAACCTCACGGCCCAGCATGTTCCCCACTCTATCATCACCACCCAGACCAATACATCAACCCTGGTTCAATGGAGAGTGCAGGATGGTACCTAAAAATGAGGTGTCAACCTGGTGAAGTTATACACACGTGCCAACACAGCATAAGCAACAAGTATTAGACAGAGGGAAAGAATTTCACAACCAACAGATCAGATGAAAATGGTCGTGCTGTATCCAGTCAATGCATAAACAATTAAACAGCGAAGCAGGAAAGAAAGCTTCACAAATATCCCCATCCTCAATAATGGGAGAGCCCAGCAAATCCATGCAAAAGACAAAACAACAAAGCTTGTGTTACAATCCCAGTAGATGTTGTAACTGGACAGGTAGGTTCCAGAATAGAACTCAGGCTTAGAAAACCATCAGTTCTGCTTTTCTAATCTAGTTTTACACCAACACTTTGTCTTTTCTGCTGTACGAACTGTCCACAACTGCTTTAACTTTTGATTCCCAGACAGTAATAAAATGGCATCAAACATTTGGTGTAACTTTGAAGTCCACAGTCCCACTTCGAATCTAGTTACTGTAATTGTCCCTTCGACTCAGAACATTTTGTTTGCTCTTCCTTGAATTCTTCTGAACAATACCTTGGTCTCTATTCTCTTAACTCTAGTGTCTTAGACATTCTTTCTGTTCCCTGGTTATCTAGACTGTAATTTGTTCCTTAAGAAGCTGCACCTTTGAAATTTCTTTGTCCTGTTCAGCTTCTCCTGGCAGCATTAAAGACATTCACCCCTTGGTGTCTAGTCTCCTGCTGTGATATGTCCAGCTAAAACTGAAACTTAAAAGCTTTTCCAACTGAGAAAGGCCTCCAGTTGCTAAGTAGCGACCGCTATTATTATTTACTTATTTATTTGCTAAGCACAACAGAAACATGGTTGAAATTTAACCAATGCCCCCCACACATACAAACACCTTTGTCTAGCAGGAATCTAACCATAGGTTTTACTCTTCCCAGCACAGAAACATTAAATTAAAAGTACACCTTATTTCTAATATTTACTAGCACAAAAATAACTTGCTTAAAAATGCCTTTGTTTTCCTAACACTGTGCGTTGAGGATGATCGATTATCGTCTTCATAGAACATAGAACCTAGAACCCTACAGTGCAGAAACAGGCCCTTCGGCCCATCGAGTCTGCACCGAACACAATCCCACCCAGACCCTATCCCCATATCCCTACACATTTTACCTGCTAATCCCTCTAACCTACATATCCCAGGATACTAAGGGGCAATTTTAGCATAGCCAATGAACCTAACCCGCACATCCTTGGACTGTGGGAGGAAACCGGAGCACCCGGAGAAAACCCACGCAGACACGAGGAGAATGTGCAAACTCCACACAGACAGTGACCCAAGCCGGGAATCGAACCCAGGACCCTGGAGCTGTGAAGCAGCAGTGCTAACCACTGTGCTACCGTGCCGCCCTTCTTCTGAGGGAATCACTGATGTCAGTTTTCAACCAATTTGAATTGATATTAAGGCACTGATTATAAGTGGGGCATTGGCCCCTGATAGAACCCTGGCTGTGGATTTGAGACTTGCAGCATTCAATAAAGTCTGGCATTAAGGAACTATAGAAGCATTGGGATTAAGGGGAATCAGCCAGGGGATCAAACCTGGTTCAGTGGAGAGTGCCGGAGGGCACGTCAGGAGCAGCACCAGGCATAGCTAAAAATGAGCTTGTCAACCTGGTGATGCTGCAACACAAGACAACTTGCAAGCCAAACAGTATAAACAGCAACTGATAGACTGAGCTAAGCGGCCCCACAACCAACAGACCAGATCTAAGCTCTACAGTCCCGCCACATCCAGTCAGGAATGGTGGTGGACAATTAAACAACTGATTGGAGAAGGAGACTCCACAAATATCCCCATCCTCAGTGATGGAAGTGCCCAGCACATCAGTGTAAAAGATAAGGCTGAAACATTCACAGCAATCTTCAGCCAGAAGGGCCGAGTGGATGACTCATCTCCGTCTCCTCCTGTGGTCCAACTCCAGCTTCTCCAACCAATTCGATTCACTCCACGTGATATTAGGAAATCACTGGAGGCACTGGATACGGGAAAGGCAATGGGTCCGGATAACATTCCGGCAATAATACTGAAGACCTGTACTCCAGAACTCGCTGCTCCCCTCGCTCAGCTCTCCCAGGTATGTCCTGTAGACAAAACGCAGGACAAATCCAACCCGGCCAATTACTGCCCAATCAAATAATTTTGATCATCAGCAATCTGCGGTAGCCAGATAAATACTGTGGCTCCCAGAGCAGATCAGAGGTGGGAATCCTGCAGAGAGTAACTCACCTCTTGACTCCCCAAAGCCTGTCCACCCTCTGCAAGGCACAGGTCAGGAGTCTGATGGAATACTCCCCCCCTCGCCTGGATGGGTGCGTCTCCAACAACACTCCAGAAGCAACACTTGTTCCGTGGGAGCACTGAAGAGAGGCTGCGATTTGCGAGTGGAGAGCTTGTGGGTGAGTACAGCGACTTTTTTCTTTTTTTAAAAACTAACTTTGTTTAGTGAGTTTAGTGGGGGGTTTTTTTGATTGTTTTAAGTTTGACCCCGGTTTGACCCCGGTAGTCGCGAGGGCACTCGGGTTACATTTTTTTTTCTACTATAAATTAGACCGGAGGGGATTCCCGATAATCTACACAGGTAGAGTATCCCAGCCCTCCCCCCTCCTCTAACCTAAAGAGAGGGGGGCTCTGTCTGAGAGAAGGTAAGACTGCTTTTGTTTTTGTGTGTGCTGTCAGGGCTTTGGCTCACAGGGCCAAGAGATAAGGTAAGTTATAAGTTTTTTTTTACTTTGGGTTGCTATAAGGGGTAAGTATGAGTGTGAGACCTGTATGTTGCTGCCAATGCAACATGTGGGAGGTCTTGGAGGCTCCTGGTCTACCAGACATCCACACCTGTGCTCGGTGTGTGGAGCTGCAGGCCCTACGGAACATAAGAACATAAGAACATAAGAAATAGGAGCAGGAGTAGGCCATCTGGCCCTTCGAGCCTGCCCCGCCATTCAATAAGATCATGGCTGATCTGTCGTGACTCAGCTCCACCTTCCCGCCCTCTCCTCATAACCCTTAATCCCCTCTCTTATCAAAAACCCATCAACCCGTTTCTTAAAAATATTTAGCGAGGCAGCCTCCACCACTTCAACGGGCAGAGAATTCCAGAGATTCACCACCCTTTGAGTGAAGAAGTTCCTCCTCAACTCTGTTCTAAACCGCCCCCCCTTTATCTTGAGGCTGTGCCCCCTAGTCCTACTGTCTTTTTTGAGCGGGAACAGTCTCTCCACCTCTATCCTATCCATCCCATTCATCATCTTATACGTCTCAATGAGATCTCCCCTCATTCTTCTAAACTCTAACGAGTACAAGCCTAGTTTATTCAGCCTCTCCTCATAGCTCAATCCCCTCAACTCCGGTATCAGCCGAGTAAACCTCCTCTGCACTCCCTCCAGGGCCAAAACATCCTTGCGCAGGTGCGGCGCCCAAAACTGCACACAGTACTCCAGCTGCGGCCTCACCAATGCCCTATACAGCTGCAGCAAGACCTCCCTACTTTTATATTCAATCCCCTTCGCTATGAAGGCCAGCATCCCATTCGCCTTCCTGACCACCTGCTGCACCTGCAAGCTGGGTTTTTGCGACTCATGCACAAGGACCCCGAGGTCCCTCTGCACCGTCGCCTGCTGCAGTTTTTCGCCCCGTAAGTAATAGTCCTTCCTACCATTCCTCCTACCAAAGTGGACCACCTCACACTTGCCAACATTAAATTCCATTTGCCATTTCCTGGCCCATTCGCCCAGCCTATCTAGATCCTTCTGCAGACTCTCCACACCCTCCGCACAATTTGCCTTTCCCCCAATCTTGGTGTCATCAGCAAATTTCGACACCCTGCACTCGGTTCCCTCCTCCAGATCATCTATATAAATGGTAAATAGCTGAGGCCCCAGCACCGACCCCTGGGGCACCCCACTAGTCACCAACCGCCAATCCGAATAGCATCCATTGACCCCCACTCTCTGCCTCCTATTTGACAACCAATCCTCTATCCACGCTAACACCCTACCCCCAACTCCATGTCCCCTGACCTTCTGCAATAACCTCTTGTGAGGTACCTTGTCAAACGCCTTCTGAAAATCCAGAAAGACCACATCCACCGGCTCTCCTCCATCCACTGCCCTAGACACATCCTCATAGAACTCCAGTAAATTTGTCAGACACGACTTCCCTTTAATGAAACCGTGTTGCGTCCGCCCTATCAAGCAATTCCCCTCAAGATGCCTCGCTATTTCCTCCTTAATGACGGTTTCTAACATTTTACCTACCACAGACGTTAAACTAACCGGCCTATAATTCCCCGCCTTTTGCCTGCCACCCTTCTTAAACAACGGCGTAACATTAGCCGTTTTCCAATCTTCCGGCACTTCCCCGGAATCCAGCGACGTCTGGAAAATAACCACCAAGGCATCCACTATCACCTCCGCCATTTCTTTCAGAACCCTCGGATGCATTCCATCCGGTCCTGGGGACTTGTCCACAATCAGCCCCTCCAGTCTGTCGAGCACCACCTCTCTAGTAACAGTAATGTCATTAAGACCCTCCATTCCTACCACCTTTCCATCGCTAACACCCGGCAAATTATTCACGTCCTCCTCCGTGAAGACAGAAACAAAGAAGTTATTCAAGACCTTAGCCATATCCCTATCCCCTACCACTAGCTCCCCTAACCAGGTTAAGGAGCTGCAATTGCAGCTCGAGGACCTTCGGCTCGTTCGGGAGAGTGAGGAGGTTATAGATAGGAGCTCCCAGCAGGTAGTCACACCAGGGCAACGGGATGAGGGCACTTGGGTAACTATTAGGAAGGGGAAAACACAGGTGATGGAGAGCACTCCGGTGGATGTCCCCCTTCAAAATAAGTACTCCGGCCTGAGTACTACTGGGGGGGACAGCTCATCTGAGGGAGGAAGCGGTGGCCAGGTCTCTGGAGCTGAGCCAGTGAGCCAAAAAATCAAAAAAGAGAGCAGAAAGGTAGTGTTAATAGGGGACTCCACAGTGAGGGGGGCGGACAGGTGTTTTTGTGGACGTAGATGGGAGTCGCAGATGGTGGTTTGTCTCCCTGGGGCTGGGATTCGGGATGTCTCTGGGCGTGTCCCAGACATCCTGAAAGGGGAGGGTGAGGAACCGGAGGTTGTAGTGCATATAGGTACTACTGACGTAGGCAAGAAGAGGGAGGCACTCGTGAAAAGGGACTATAGGGAACTGGGTAGGCAGCTGAGGAAGAGAAAAGCGAAGGTAGTAATCTCAGGATTGCTGCCTGTGCCACGGGAGAATGAGGGAAGAAATGAAATGAGGTGGAGGGTGAATGCGTGGCTGAGGGACTGGTGTAGAGAGCAGGGATTTCGGTTCCTAGATCACTGGGACCTCTTTAGGGGTAGGTGGGACCTGTATAGAAAGGACGGGTGGCTCTTAAATCCCAGGGGGACTACTATCTTGGCGGGAAGACTGGCTAAGGCTACCGGGGGGACTTTAAACTAGAAAGGATGGGGGGAGGGAACTGTGATGGGGAGACTGGGACGGAGGAGGTTCACTCCCAGGTAGGGGAGGACCATAGGCAGTATGGGAGGGAGGTTAGACAGGCGGTGGAGATGGGAAATGCCCAGACTGAGGGGCTGAAGTGTATATATTTTAACGCAAGGAGTGTAGTGAATAAGGTAGATGAGCTTAGGGCGTGGATTGCTGCTTGGGAATGTGATGTGGTGGCCATTACGGAGACTTGGATGTCTCAGGGACAGGACTGGGTACTTCAGGTGCCAGGTTTCAGATGCTTCAGGAAGGACACGGAGGGTGGCAGAAGGGGTGGTGGAGTGGCACTGTTGATCAGGGACAGTGTCATGGCTGCAGAGAAAGAGGATGTTGTGGAGGGAATGTCTACAGAATCTCTGTGGGTGGAAGTTACAAACAGCAAAGGGTCGAAAACTTTGCTGGGTGTATTCTATAGGCCGCCCAATAGTGACAGGGAAGTTGAGGTGCAGATAGGGAAACAGATTCTGGAGAGATGTTTTAATAACAGAGTTGTCGTGATGGGAGACTTCAATTTCCCAAACATCAACTGGAATATCCCTAGGGTAAGGGGTTTGGATGGGGAGGAGTTTGTTAGGTGTGTTCAGGAAGGTTTCCTGACACAGTATGTGGATAAGCCTACGAGGGGAGAGGCTGTACTTGACCTGGTACTGGTGAATGAACCAGGGCAGGTGATGGATCTCTCGGTAGGAGAGCATCTTGGAAATGGTGACCATTATTCTATCTCCTTCACAATTGCATTGGAACGAGATAGGATCAGACAGGCAAGGAAGGTGTTTGTCTGGAGTAAGGGGAGATACGAAGAACTCAGGAAGTTACTTGGACAAATAAACTGGAAGGAGGCGTTCTTAGGGAAAAGTACCGAAGGAAAGTGGCAGATATTCAAGGAATGTTTGTCTGGAGCTCTGAATGACAACGTTCCGATGAGACAAGGGGGTTTTGGTAGGTCGCGGGAACCGTGGTGCACAAAGGCTGTGTTGAACCTAGTCAGGAGGAAAAGGAAGGTGTACAAAAGGTTCAGGGAATTAGGAGAGGTTAAAGATCTTGAGGAGTATAAGGACTGTAGAAAGGAGCTTAAAAGGGAAATTAGGAGAGCCAGAAGGGGTCATGAGAAGACCTTGGCGGGTAAGATTAAGGAGAATCCCAAGGCCTTCTATAAATATGTGAAAGGTAAAAGGATAAGAAGAGAAGGGATAGGACCTATAAAAGGTGAGGGGGGAAAGGTCTGTGTGGAACCAGAAGAAATGGCAGAGGTGCTTAACGAGTACTTTACCTCAGTATTCACAGTGGAAGCGGCACGGTAGCACAGTGGGTTAGCACTGCTGCTTCACAGCTCCAGGGTCCTGGGTTCGATTCCCGGCTCGGGTCACTGCCTGTGTGGAGTTTGCACATTCTCCTCGTGTCTGCATGGGTTTTCTCCGGGTGCTCCGGTTTCCTCCCACAGTCCAAAGATGTGCTGGTTAGGTTCATTGGCTATGCTAAAATTGCCCCTTAGTATCCTGGGATGTGTAGGTTAGCGGGATTAGCAGGTAAAATGTGTAGGGATATGGGGATAGGGTCTGGGTGGGATTGTGTTCGGTGCAGACTCGATGGGCCGAAGGGCCTGTTTCTGCACTGTAGGGTTCTATGGTTCTATGGAAGCTGATCTGGGAGATTTTGTTATGGATTTGCAGCAGATGGAAAAGATTGAATACGTGAATATTAAGGAGGAGGATGTGTTGGAACGTTTGAATTCTATCAAGGTAGATAAGTCACCGGGACCAGATGGGATGTACCCCAGGATACTGTGGGAGGCGAGGGAAGAGATTGCAGAGCCCCTGGAGATGATCTTTGCGTCGTCAATGGAGACGGGAGAGGTTCCGGAAGATTGGAGGATTGCGGATGTAGTCCCTATTTTCAAGAAAGCGAACAGAGATAGCTCGGGAAATTACTGACCGGTGAGTCTGACCTCAGTGGTTGGTAAGCTGATGGAGAGGCTTCTGAGGGACAAGATTTACGAACATTTGGAGAGGTTTGACATGATCAGGAATAGTCAGCATGGATTTGTCAAGGGCAGGTTGTGCCTTACGAGTTCTTCGAGGTTATTTCAGAAGGTCAGGGGACATGGAGTTGGGGGTAGGGTGTTAGAGTGGATAGAGGATTTGTTGTCAAATAGGAGGCAGAGAGTGGGGGTCAATGGATGCTATTCGGATTGGCGGTTGGTGACTAGTGGGGTGCCCCAGGGGTCGGTGCTGGGGCCTCAGCTATTTACCATTTATATAGATGATCTGGAGGAGGGAACCGAGTGCAGGGTGTCGAAATTTGCTGATGACACCAAGATTGGGGGAAAGGCAAATTGTGCGGAGGGTGTGGAGAGTCTGCAGAAGGATCTAGATAGGCTGGGAGAATGGGCCAGGAAATGGCAAATGGAATTTAATGTTGGCAAGTGTGAGGTGGTCCACTTTGGTAGGAGGAATGGTAGGAAGGACTATTACTTACGGGGCGAAAAACTGCAGCAGGCGACGGTGCAGAGGGACCTCGGGGTCCTTGTGCATGAGTCGCAAAAACCCAGCTTGCAGGTGCAGCAGGTGGTCAGGAAGGCGAATGGGATGCTGGCCTTCATAGCGAGGGGGATTGAATATAAAAGTAGGGAGGTCTTGCTGCAGCTGTATAGGGCATTGGTGAGGCCGCAGCTGGAGTACTGTGTGCAGTTTTGGGCGCCGCACCTGCGCAAGGATATTTTGGCCCTGGAGGGAGTGCAGAGGAGGTTTACTAGGCTGATACCGGAGTTGAGGGGATTGAGCTATGAGGAGAGGCTGAATAAACTAGGCTTGTACTCGTTAGAGTTTAGAAGAATGAGGGGAGATCTCATTGAGACATATAAGATGATGAATGGGATGGATAGGATAGAGGTGGAGAGACTCTTCCCGCTCAAAAAAGACAGTAGGACTAGGGGGCACAGCCTCAAGATAAAGGGGGGGCGGTTTAGAACAGAGTTGAGGAGGAACTTCTTCACTCAAAGGGTGGTGAATCTCTGGAATTCTCTGCCCGTTGAAGTGGTGGAGGCTGCCTCGCTAAATATTTTTAAGAAACGGGTTGATGGATTCTTGATAAGAGAGGGGATTAAGGGTTATGGGGAGAGGGCGGGAAGGTGGAGCTGAGTCACGACAGATCAGCCATGATGTTATTGAATGGCAGGGCAGGCTCGAAGGGCCAGATGGCCTACTCCTGCTCCTATTTCTTATGTTCTTATGTTCTTAATGTGACTGAACTCATTGACGAAGGAAGTGCCGTGGACGTAGTGTACATGGACTTCAGCAAGGCGTTTGATAAGGTCCCCCATGCAAGATTTCTTGAGAAGGTGAGAGGGCATGGGATCCAAGGGGCTTTGGCCTTGTGGATCCAGAACTGGCTTGCCTGCAGAAGGCAGAGAGTGGTTGTTGATGGGTCTTTTTCTGAATGGAGGTCAGTCACCAGCGGAGTGCCTCAAGGATCTGTTCTGGGACCCTTGTTGTTTGTCATTTTCATAATTGACCTGGATGAGGAAGTGGAGGGATGGGTAAGTAAGTTCGCTGATGACACTAAGGTCGGTGGTGTTGTGGATGGTCTGGAAGGATGTCAAAAGTTGCAGCAGGACATAGATAGAACATAGAACATAGAACATTACAGCACAAACAGGCCCTTCGGCCCTCGAGTTGCGCCGATCACATCAACCCCACCAATCTTTAGACCTATCTATAACCCCCAATCCCATTAAACCCCATATACTCATCCAGAAGTCTTTTAAAAGACCCCAGCGAGTTCGCCTCCACCACCGATGACGGCAGCCGATTCCATTCACTCACCACCCTCTGAGTGAAAAACTTACCCCTAACATCACCTCTGTACTTCCCTCCCCGCACCTTAAATCTGTGTCCTCTCGTAGCGACTATTTCAACCCAGGGAAATAGCCTCTGAGAATCCACCCTATCTATTCCTCTCAACATTTTATAAACTTCTATCAGGTCGCCTCTCAACCTTCGCCTCTCCAGGGAAAAGAGTCCCAGCTCCCTCAACCTATCTTCATAAGGCATGCCTCCCAGTCCAGGCAACATCCTTGTAAATCTCCTCTGCACCCTTTCAATAGCTTCTACGTCTTTCCTATAGTGAGGCGACCAGAACTGCGCACAGTACTCCAAATGAGGCCTGACGAGGGTCCTGTAAAGTTTCAGCATTACTTCCCGACTCCTAAACTCAATCCCTCGATTAATGAAGGCCAGTACACCATACGCCTTCTTGACCACCTCCTCCACCTGCGAGGCCGATTTAAGAGTCCTGTGAACCCGGACCCCGAGATCCTTCTGCTCTTCAACGCTACTAAGACTCCTGCCCTTAATAGTGTACTCGTTCATCCCGTTGGTCCTGCCGAAATGGACGACTACACATTTATCCGCGTTGAAGTCCATCTGCCACTTCTCCGCCCATTCCTGCATCCTATCTATGTCCTGCTGCAACTTTTGACATCCTTCCAGACCATCCACAACACCGCCGACCTTCCCACCTTCCCCAGAATGAGCCCCAATTGCTTAAGTACCTGAACCCCTCCCTCCTGCACCATCCCCTCAGCCACGAGTTCAAACTTTCCCTCTCTCTATTCCTCTCTAAACTATCCCGTGGCACAGGCAAGAGTCCGGATATAACTACTCTTCCAGACTTGGCCTTTAGTTTCCACCCCAACTCCATAAATCTTTGCTTAATATCCCCTTCCCTTAATCTCCCCATGTCATGTGTCCCCACATGAACTATAACTTGGGGTTGATCTCCCTCTCCCCTAAGAGTCCTGAATACCCTGTCCGATACATCCCGGACCCCAGCCCCAGGTAGGCAACACACCAGCCCTGAGTCCCTACCCTTACCTCCAACTCTCCTATCCGTCCCCTTAACTGTGGAGTCCCCAATCACGAGGCCCAACCTCTTACCCCTAACCACCTGAGGTTTCCCAATAGGCTCACCCCCAGAGACCTGCTCCCTTTGGCTATCCCCAGTTGATTCCTCCTCAACTGTAGCCTCCAGGACCGAAAACCTATTTTGGAGGGGAACAGCCCCAGGGGATTGACCCCCCAACTGCTTCTTTCCCCTCTTCCTGACAGTGACCCAAGACTCATTTCTAGGAGTAACTATCTCCTTATAACTCCTTTCTATGTCCTCCTCCACTTTCCGGATTATGCGGAGCTCCTCTAATTCCACCTCCAGCTCCTTTACACACTCCTCCAGAAACTGCAATTTTACACACTTCCCACAAGTAAAATTACCTGAAACACTGCTGGACTCCCTCACTACATACATCCCACAGGAGATGCAGCTTACAGCCTGAACTGCCATCCCTGAAACTATTCCCAGCAGAAAAATAAAAATATATTAAAAAAAAACTTCCCACACACTTATAATTAGGTTAGAGGAGGTGGAAGGGTGGGATTCTCTACCAGTGTAGAGAATCGGGTATCCTCTCTGCACTAATTTATAGGGTTAGTGGCCCGAGAAAAAAAAACTACAAGTACCGGCAAGCGCCCTAGTGACGACTTCCGGTTTCTAACTAATTTAAAAAAAACCGCCGAAACTCGCGACTTTAAAACTAAAATAAAAAGTTACCCAGTATAAACTGAAAAATATACCTTTTTGCTGCCTCCTCACTCGCCCAAAAATCGCTGCCTCTCGACTCTGCTCCACAGGAACAATGAGGCTTGGATGCAGGACTGGGCGGAGAAGTGGCAGATGGACTTCAACGCGGATAAATGCGTAGTCGTCCATTTTGGCAGAACCAACGGGATGAACGAGTACACTATCAAGGGCAGAAGTCTGAGTAGTGTTGAACAGCAGAAGGATCTAGGGGTCCGGGTCCACAGGACTCTTAAATCAGCCTCACAGGTGGAGGAGGTGGTCAAGAAGGCGTATGGTGTACTGGCCTTCATTAATCGAGGGATTGAGTTTAGGAGTCGGGAGGTAATGCTGCAACTTTATAAGACCCTTGTCAGGCCTCATTTAGAGTATTGTGCGCAGTTCTGGTCGCCTCACTATAGGAAAGACGTAGAAGCTATTGAGAGGGTACAGAGGAGATTTACAAGGATGTTGCCTGACTGGGAGGCATGCCTTATGAAGATAGGTTGAGGAAGCTGGGACTCTTTTCCCTGGAGAGGCGAAGGTTGAGAGGTGACCTGATAGAAGTTTACAAAATGTTGAGAGGAATAGATAGGGTGGACTCTCAGAAGCTATTTCCCCGGGTTGAAATGGTCACTACGAGAGGACACAGATTTAAGGTGCGGGGAGGGAAGTACAGAGGTGATGTTAGGGGTAAGTTTTTCACTCAGAGGGTGGTGAGTGAATGGAATCGGCTGCCGTCATCGGTGGTGGAGGCGAACTCGCTGGGGTCTTTTAAAAGACTTCTGGATGACTATATGGGGTTTAATGGGATTGGGGGTTATAGATAGGTCTGTAGGTTGGTAGGTGTTGATGTGATCGGCGCAACTCGTGGGCCGAAGGGCCTGTGTGTGCTGTAGTGTTCTATGTTCTATGTTCTATGTTCTAAGTTCGACACCATCCAGGACAAAGCAGCCGCGATGAGAGCGTCACAGTGTGTCTGCCAATGTCTCTGTTCTCAGTCCTTGGAGAGGGACTTAAAACCCAGAAACTTCTAAAGGTGAGAAAGTACCTCACTGAGCCACAGCTCCCCTGACACTCACACTCACACACACACACACACAAACACTTACACACACACTCACTCACACTCACACGCACACACTCACTCACTCACATACACACACACTCACACTCACACGCACACACTCACACACACACACTCACACACACACACTCACACACACACACTCACACACACACACACACTCACACTCACACACACACACACCACACACACACTCACACACTCACACACTCACACACACACACTCACACACCACGCACATACACACAAACTCACACACATACACACACACACTCACTCACACACACACACTCACACACACACACTCACACTCACGCACACACACTCACTCATGCACACACACATACTTAGACACACACACACTCACGCTCACACAACACACTCAGACATTCACACAGACACACACACTCTCACACTCATGCTCACACACACAAAACACACACATACACTTTCACACTCACACACATTCTCTGACTCACATACAGTCACACACACACACACACACACACACACACACACACACACACACACACACACACACACACACAGTACCGGTGTCTCAGTGCTGCTTTTACAATGGTGCCATCTATGGACCTGAATGTTGAACACCTTCAGAATTATTCTGAATTTCTGGGACAGTTAAATAATCCCACAAACTGCTCCAGGCCTGAGGATTTAACCCAGAGTCTGCTCGTGTTAGCTAGAATTCTACTTTGAATGTAACTTTGAAATTGTTGGGTTCCAGTCTGGCTTCATAATATACCCTGGGGTTTCTGATCTGGACCCAAACATTACCCAAATCCAGAGAGAGCGAGTGGGTGTGGCAGTGCTCCGGAGAGTGAAACATCAGAATGTTCCAATGCACCAGTGTGGGGCAGGAGGAGGGCAAAGGAAGCTCCCTCAGATGGTACCAGCTCAGGCATTGGATACAGGCTGGAGATAAACCTGGAGAAGAGTTTTACATAGAACATAGAACATTACAGCACAAACAGGCCCTTCGGCCCTCGAGTTGCGCCGATCGCATCAACCCCACCAATCTGTAGACCTATCTATAACCCCCAATCCCATTAAACCCCATATACTCATCCAGAAGTCTTTTAAAAGACCCCAGCGAGTTCGCCTCCACCACCGATGACGGCAGCCGATTCCAATCACTCACCACCCTCTGAGTGAAAAACTTACCCCTAACATCACCTCTGTACTTCCCTCCCCGCACCTTAAATCTGTGTCCTCTCGTAGCGACCATTTCAACCCGGGGAAATAGCCTCTGAGAGTCCACCCTATCTATTCCTCTCAACATTTTATAAACTTCTATCAGGTCGCCTCTCAACCTTCGCCTCTCTAGGGAAAAGAGTCCCAGCTCCCTCCACCTATCTTCATAAGGCATGCCTCCCAGTCCAGGCAACATCCTTGTAAATCTCCTCTGCACCCTCTCAATAGCTTCCACATCCTTCCTGTAGTGAGGCGACCAGAACTGCGCACAGTACTCCAAGTGGGGTCTGACAAGGGTCCTGTAAAGTTGCAGCATTACCTCCCGACTCCTAAACTCAATCCCTCGATTAATGAAGGCCAGTACGCCTTCTTGACCACATCCTCCACCTGCGAGGCCGATTTAAGAGTCCTGTGGACCCGGACCCTGAGATCCTTCTGCTCTTCAACACTACTAAGACTTCTGCCCTTGATAGTGTACTTGTTCATCCCGTTGGTTCTGCCGAAATGGACGACTACACATTTATCCGCGTTGAAGTCCATCTGCCACTTCTCCGCCCAGACCTGCATCCTATCTATGTCCTGCTGCAACTTTTGACATCCTTCCAGACCATCCACAACACCACCGACCTTCGTGTCATCAGCGAACTTACTAACCCATCCCTCCACTTCCTCTTCCAGGTCATTTATGAAAATGACAAACAGCAAGGGTCCCAGAACAGATCCCTGGGGCACCCCACTGGTGACTGACCTCCATTCAGAAAAAGCCCCATCCACAACCACTCTCTGCCTTCTGCAGTCAAGCCAGTTCTGGATCCACAAGGCCAAAGGCCCTTGGATCCCATGCCCTCTCACCTTCTCAAGAAGTCTTGCATGGGGGACCTTATCAAACGCCTTGCTGAAGTCCATGTACACTACGTCCACTGCACTTCCTTCGTCAATGTGTTCAGTCACATTATCGAAGAACTCAACTAGGCTCGTAAGGCACGACCTGCCCTTGACAAATCCATGCTGACTATTCCTGATCATTCTAAACTTCTCCAAATGCTCATAAATCTTGTCCCTCAGGATCCTCTCCATCAACTTACCAACCACTGAGGTCAGACTCACCGGTCGGTAATTTCCCGGGCTATCCCTGTTTGCTTTCTTGAAAATAGGAACCACATCCACAATCCTCCAATCCTCCGGAACCTCTCCCGTCTCCATCGACAATGCAAAGGTCATCGCCAAGGGCTCTGCAATCACCTCCCTCACCTCCCACAGTAACCTGGGGTTCATCCCATCTGGTCCTGGCGACTTGTCTATCTTGATAGAGTTTACAAGTTCTAACACATCCTCCTCCTTAATATCCACATACTCAATCTTTTCAGACTGCCGCAAACCTGTATTACAACCTCCCAGATCACTTTCCACTGTGAATACTGAGGCAAAGTACTCATTAAGCATCTCTGCCATTTCTTCCGGTTCCACACAGACCTTTCCCACTTCACCTTTTATAGGTCCTATCCCTTCTCTTCTCATCCTTTTACTTTTTACATATTTATAGAAGGCCTTGGGATTCTTCTTAATCTTACCTGCCAAGGTCCCCTTCTGGCTCTCCTAATTTCCTTTTTAAGCTCCTTTCTACAATCCTTATACTCCTCTAGATCCTTAACATCTCCCAGCTCCCTGAACCTTTTGTACACCTTTCCTTTCTTCCTGACTAGGTTCAACACAGCCTTCATGCACCACGGTTCCCGTGACCTACCAAAACCTCCTTGTTTCATCGGAATGTTATTGTGCAGAACTCCAGTCAAATGTTCCTTGAAAAACCGTCACCTTCCTTCAGTACTTTTCCCCAAGAACACCTCCTTCCAGTTTACTCGTCCAATCATCTGCCTGATGTCTTCATATTTCCCCTTACTCCTTCCTAGCCTGCCTGATCCTATCTCTTTCCAATGCTACTGTGAAGGAGGTAGGATGATGATCTCCATCCCCAAGATGCTCTCCTACCGAGAGATCCATCACCTGCCCTGGTTCATTCGCCAGCACCAGGTCAAGTACAGCCTCTCCCCTCGTAGGCTTATCCACATACTGTGTCAGGAAACCTTCCTGAACACACCTAACAAACTCCTCCCCATCCAAACCCCTTACCCTAGGGATATTCCAGTCGATGTTTGGGAAATTGAAGTCTCCCATCACGACAACTCTGTTATTACTACATCTCTCTAGGATCTGTTTCCCTATCTGCATCTCAACTTCCCTGTCACTATTGGGCGACCCTTTGCTGTTTGTAACTTCCACCCACAGAGACTCTGTAGATAGTCCCTCCACAACATCCTCTTTCTCTGCAGCCATGATACTGTCCCTGATCAACAGTGCCACTCCACCACCTCTTCTGCCACCCTCCCTGTCCTTCCTGAAGCATCTGAATCCTGGCACCTGAAGTACCCAGTCCTGTCCCTGAGACATCCAAGTCTCCGTAATGGCCACCACATCACATTCCCAAGCAGCAATCCACGCCCTAAGCCCATCTACCTTATTCACTACACTCCTGGCGTTAAAATAGATACACCTCAGCCCCTCGGTCTGGGCATTTCCCTTCTCCACCACCTGTCTAACCTCCCTCTCATACTGTCTACAGTCCTTCCCTACCTGGGAGCTAACCTCCTTGCTCTCAGTCTCCTCATCTCTGTTCCCTCCCCCCAACCTTTCTAGTTTAAAGCCCGCCCAGTAGCCCTAGCCAATCTTCCCGCCAAGATATTGGTCCCCCTGGGGTTCAACCTGTCCCTAAAGAGGTCCCAATGATCCAGGAACCGGAATCCCTGCCCCCTGCTCCAGTCCCTCAGCCACGCATTCACCCTCCACCTCATTCCATTTCTGCTCTCACTCTCCCGCGGCGCAGGCAGCAATCCTGAGATTACTACCTTCGCGTTCCTCTTCCTCAGCTGTCTACCCAGTTCCCTACAATACCTTTTCATGACCCCTTCCCTCTTCCTGCCTATGTCAGCGGTACCTATGTGAACCACAACCTCCGGCTCCTCACCCTCCCCTTTCAGGATCTCTGGGACACATCCAGAGACATCCCGGATCCCAACTCCAGGGAGGCAAACCACCATCCGCGACTCCCGTCTGTGTCCGCAAAAACGCCTGTCTGATCCCCTCACTTACAGCACAGAAAGAGCCCCTTCAGCCCATCATGTTTGTGCTGGCCATCAGACACATTTCTATTCTAATCCTAAAAAGATGCTAACTCCAGTTTGTTAACACAAGTGTAAAGTAACATTGTTCCAGCCCGATGTGTTGTTTGCAGCAGGAATTCCAGGAAGCTTTTCAGCATCTTGAGCTTGTCTTATTTTTCAGCAAGATCGCCCTTGATCTGTGTATTGTTCCAGCTATTCGACTAACCTCCATATCCTCGAATACCCTGAACTGGCACAATGATTTCCATCTCAGATTTTAGATGAAAACATTCTTTCTGGTTCTATCGCAGTTTGGTCTGGGCTCCTGCTCTGTCCAAGACGGCAAGAAACTACAAAAGATCGTGAATGTAGCCCAATCCACCATGCAAACCAACCTCCCATCCATTGACTCTGTCTACACTTCCTGCTGCCTCGGAAAAGCAGCCGGCATAATTCAGGATCCCAGACATTCTCCATTCCAACTCCTTCCATCAAGAGAAAGATTCAAAAATCTGAGGTCACGTACCAAACGATTCAGGAACAACTTCTTCCCTAACATTCTGCGCTCTCTTGTTTCCTTCTCTATGAATGGTATGCTTTGTCTGTATAGCACATGAGAAACAATAGGTTTCACTGTACATGCGACAATAATAAAACAATCAAATCAAATCTAATGATTAATGTTAACTTGCGAGGCTACAGGCTACAAGCGGGTGAGTAGGACAAACAAGAATGTTCCTCGAGGAATGGACATGGAATTAACGGGCCAAATGGCCTCCTTCTGTACTGTGAATGATTGTGTGATTCTAAATGGAATGGTGAAAGCACAGAGGAAATTTACATGTTCAATCACTCCACATTTTATCTGCACAATGACAAACACCGTATTTTGTAATCTGGGGATTGAGTTTGACCAAGCAGTGTTGGTCTGTACATGTGTACATGATGCCCAATCTGGAATAGTGCCAAGTCCCACTCTCTCACCACCCCTCATACCCAGTAAGCCCCACCGCTGGCAAAGATGCCTTCAGCTGTCTCAATCTGAGTGCATTAGAAATCTTCCCAAGGGGTGGCACGGTGGCACAGTGGGTTAGCGCTGCTGCCTCACAGCGCCAGGGGTCCAGGTTCGATTCCCAGATTGGGTCTCTGTCTGTCTGGAGTCTGCGCGTTCTCCCCGTGTCTGCGTGGGTTTCCCCCAGGTGCTCCGGTTTCCTCCCACAGTCCAGAGATGTGCGGGTTTGGTGGATTGGCCATGTTAAATTGCCCCTTAGTGTCAGGGAGACTAGCTAGGGTAAATGCATGGGGATAGGGCCTGGGTGGAATTGTGGTTGTGCAGGAGCGATGGGCCGAATGGCCACTTTCTGCACTGTAGGATTCTATGAAATCTATGAAGTCCTTTCAACGTTTCGCCTCGAGGTTTAAAACCTATCTCTCTGGCCATCTCCTCAGCTCCTCTCATGTATAAATAGAATGCAAGTCGTAATTGCAATAATGTCCATGCAGCCAACGACAATCTGAAGGTTCAACAACCCCTGGGCCTGGGCTGGATTCCAATTTGATATTTGGGAGGTGAAAGGTCAGTTGACTGAGCTACCAATTTTCCCAAGGCTATTTAATGACTCATTATTCACAAATTGTTTAAACTTTCCCTGCATTTAACTTGCTTTGATTTTGTCTTAAAGTAAATATCGTCTGGGAATATTTGGCATTTTGTTTTTAGAGTGGGGGAGGAGTTGAGAAAAGGAATATCTGGGGCTCTTAATGATCATTTGGAGAGCAGTTATTTTACAGGGCGAGTAACACAGATTAAAGAATCAGCCAAAGTTTGCTCAATTTGTGGCAGTTTGAACGTATCTGGTGGGAAGTTCTGATGACAGGTCATAGACCTGAAACATTGGCTGAAACCCTACCACTGGAATCGGGGTGGGGGAGGTTCCCAGACAGAAATCTCCTGAGCCAGCCTGTAAAATCCCACCTGTTATCTCTGCTTCTCTCTCCGCAGACGCTGCCAGACCTGCTGCGCACTTCCCACATTTTCTGTTTAGATTTCCAGCATCTGTGATATTTTACCGCAGCAAAGTGAGGGTAAAACTGTTGGATTGTGGTTAAAGAGCCAGTCAGTTCACGGGTGTCCTTTAAGGAAGGCCGTGTACCTTTCTTATCCTGTTCTGCGCCTGGTTGTAATTCCAGTCCCACATCAAACCATTTGACTCCTCTAACCTCGCCCTGAAGTTGTTTCAAACTGAACGGTTCAAGGAAACTCATCACTGCCTCCTCCAAGGCGCTAGGAATGGGTCAACAGTGCCAGTCCTGCCAATGATACCCACAGCCTGAGAATGTTCAAAAAGAAACGGTGCCCGTGGGTTTCTATGAGTATTTGAGAGACAATAAACTCCTCTGTTCCCAGACTTGGGACCTTCATAAATGGATGTTTTGGGAGTGAAGTCTTTCCCCTGTGTGTAGCAATCTCACTGTGACAGTTAAAATGGGAGTGGGTTTTGTTCTGTGGCCACAAATTGTTGTCCAACTCCCCAGCCGACGATGCTCTTTTAAATTTATTCTTCCACAGATTGTGGGTGTCACTGGCTAGGCCAGCATTTATTACCCAGTGCTAATTGCTCTCCAGAAGGAAGTGTGGTGAGCTGCCTTCTTGCTGGACAGCGTAGTGGCACGGTGGTTAGCACTGTTCCCTCTCAGTGCCAGGGGACCCAGGTTCGATTCCCAGCTCGGGTCACTGACTGTGTGGAGTTTGCACATTCTCCTCGTGTCTGCGTGGGTTTCCTCCCACAGCCCGAAAGATGTGCTGGTTAGGTGTATTGGCCGTGCTAAATTCTCCCTCAGTGTAACCCAAACAGGGCGCCAGAGTGTGGTGACCAAAGGATCTTCACAGTAACTTCATTGCAGCGTTAATGAAAGCTTTACTTGTGACGTTAACAAATAAAATTTTTTAAAAATACTGCGGTCTATGTGGTGTAAGTACACTCACGGTGCTGTGAGTGAGAGAATTTGGTCCAGTGACTGTGAAGGAACAGAGATCTATTTCCAAGCCAGCACGGTGAGTGGTTTGGAGGGAGGCTGCCAGAAAGTGGCATTCCCATGTATCTGCTACTAGATGGTAGAGGTTGTGGGTTTGTCAGAGGCATAACGGTAGCACAGTGGTTAGCACTGCTGCTTCACAGCTTCAGGGTCCTGGGTTCGATTCCCGACTCGGGTCACTGCCTGTGTGGAGTTTGCACATTCTCCTCGTGTCTGCGTGGGTTTTCTCCGGGTGCTCTGGTTTCCTCCCACAGTCCAAAGATGTGCGGGTTAGGTTCATTGGCTATGCTAAAATTGCCCCTTAGTGTCCTGGGATGTGTAGGTTAGAGGGATTAGCAGGTAAAATGTGTAGGGATATGGGGATAGGGTCTGGGTGGGATTGTGTTCGGTGCGGACTCGATGGGCCGAAGGGCCTGTTTCTGCACTGTGGGGTTCTATGTCTATAACGTGAGTGTAACTGCATCAAGTGACCTACTCTGATATTTGCTAATGTTGATAATCCAGCCTGGTCTCCTCAATGTGGGCAGCAGTGGAATCCTAGGCCAAGAACTGATCACCCAACTTTGGCTGAAAATACAGTCTCAGGGGTGTTGTCTTTCGGGTGAGATGTTAAACTGACCCCTCGGCTGCCTCTTCAGCTCGACAGTGGCAGTGTTTTTAGAAGAGTGAAGGAGTCCTTCCTGGCGTCTTGTCCAATATTTACCCCGCATCTCACCGCTGAAAACAAGATGATCTGATTATTGCCATGTGGTGACTTCAGCCGGACTAATGGGGTTGGCTTACTAGAGAATGGAATGCCTGGTGAGTCCTTCCTTCAGTTAATGTGAGTTAGTTTATTTGGTTGATATGCAAAAGAGATATTCTGATGAGTTTTGAATCAGGAGCGTTATGTTCCTTATTTAAAGCAGGTGTGTCAGACTCCCAGCCTGCAGGGGGCAGGGAGACTGGAGAGCTGGTTCTGTACAGATGTACGGTGTAAATAAAATAACTCGGTGACGGGATTTTTGCTTCCTTGGAGTTATTACATGCCACGTTGGTGGGATCTTGCTGTGTGTAAATTAGCTGCCATGTTTCATAGAACATAGAACATAGAACATTACAGCACAAACAGGCCCTTCGGCCCTCGAGTTGCGCCGATCACATCAACCCCACCAATCTATAGACCTATCTATAACCCCCAATCCCATTAAACCCCATATACTCATCCAGAAGTCTTTTAAAAGACCCCAGCGAGTTCGCCTCCACCACCGAAGACGGCAGCCGATTCCATTCACTCACCACCCTCTGAGTGAAAAACTTACCCCTAACATCACCTCTGTACTTCCCTCCCCGCACCTTAAATCTGTGTCCTCTCGTAGCAACCATTTCAACCCGGGGAAATATCCTCTGAGAGTCCACCCTATCTATTCCTCTCAACATTTTATAAACTTCTATCAGGTCGCCTCTCAACCTTCGTCTCTCCAGAGAAAAGAGTCCCAGCTCCCTCAACCTATCTTCATAAGGCATGCCTCCCAGTCCAGGCAACATCCTTGTAAATCTCCTCTGCACCCTTTCAATAGCTTCTACATCTTTCCTATAGTGAGGCGACCAGAACTGCGCACAGTACTCCAAATGAGGCCTGACGAGGGTCCTGTAAAGTTGCAGCATTACCTCCCGACTCCTAAATTCAATCCCTCGATTAATGAAGGCCAGTACACCATACGCCTTCTTGACCACCTCCTCCACCTGCGAGGCCGATTTAAGAGTCCTGTGAACCCGGACCCCGAGATCCTTCTGCTCTTCAACGCTACTAAGACTCCTGCCCTTGATAGTGTACTCGTTCATCCCGTTGGTTCTGCCGAAATGGATGACTACACCATTGACAATGAAGAACTCTGAGACACCCCGAGGTTATAAAAGATGCTGTAGGATTGGTGCAGGGAAGGGTAACCGGGGCTAGTGATTGGGATGCATGAGTGGGCCTCCTTCATCTCTGTGGGCCACAAGATTGAAATCGGGCTTGTTCACTCACCGTGGCCCCATAAATGAGATTAAACACGTTTAATACACGCTGACTACTTCATAATGAGTTATAGAAAATGCTCCATCATTTCTATATGAATGGAGCTCTCATCAACTTTGAATCAATATTGATGCTTCGGACACAGCAGGAGCGCACGGTACTCGCACTCAATGTTGTGCGCAATCAGGAACACCCCATTTCACTCACCCTTTCTTTATCTGCAAATCATTTCAGTCAGACCGGCAGGAAAAAAAAACTACATGGACGGAAATCACTGGAATGTGGTGACTCTGCGCTTGGTCAACACAATGTCCCATGGGGCTTCACTCAGAGTCCTGATGGGCCAATGCCCCCTGCCCCCCCCCCCCTCCCCTCCCCACGGGCTGCAGATTGCCCACTGCCGGCTTCGAGTCAGTCCGGCACAGGGGGAGGTCATTTCTTATATAGATATAGAACCCTATAGAACCCTACAGTGCAGAAACAGGCCCTTCGGCCCATCGAGTCTGCACCGAACACAATCCCATCCAGACCCTATCCCCATATCCCTACACATTTACCTGCTAATCCCTCTAACCTACACATCCCAGGACACTAAGGGGCAATTTTAGCATAGCCAATGAACCTAACCCGCACATCTTTGGACTGTGGGAGGAAACCGGAGCACCCGGAGAAAACCCACGCAGACACGAGGAGAATGTGCAAACTCCACACAGACACAGTGACCCGAGCCGGGAATCGAACCCAGGACCCTGGAGCTGTGAAGCAGCAGTGCTAACCACTGTGCTACCGTGCCGCCCAGAGATATTGCTTTTCCTCTGGTTTAACTGGGCTGAGTTTTATAGACTGGAGATTTGGGATGGGCTACTTTTGGTGTGGATTCCTCATTGGTGGATGAATCCTCAACCAGACCCTGGCAGTAACAGCACCTTGAGAGAGTTGGGATTTTATGTGGGTTCCACAATTCCATATTACCGAATCCAATAAGGAATTCAGAAACATCCTGTTTATATGGAGAGCGGTGAGAATGTGGAACTCGGTCCCACAGAGAGTAAGTGAGGTGAATGGTATTGATGTTTTTGAGGGGAAGCTGGATAAACACATGAGCGAGAAGGGAATAGAAGGATAAATCGATGGGGTGAGATGCAGAGGGAATGGGAAGATGTTCATTTGGAGCGGAACTGCTCATATCATCCCTCAGTGCTGTCACTGTCTCTGGAATGAAATGATTGCCTACATTGACAAGCTGGGATGAATTGTCTGTTTCTGTACTGTAAATTCAATGTAAAATATCCTCAGCAGTTAAACAGTCCAGCAGACCACTCGAGCAACAACTGCAGTTCCCACCTGAGACCACAGAAGGGCATCCGAGCTCACTAAAGGCAGCCATTTTATTCCAGAGGGCAGCAGAGATGAAGGGAGTATCTTCGCAATCGGATAGTCTGAAGACACTCAGCCGTGCCAGTGGAACCTGCAAATCCCTTTGTGTGTATGATGTGTGCTCGGTGGCATTGCCAAGCAAAGCAGCCTCCACAATCCACAACAAGCCAGTAACAACACCACCCAGGCTGAGAAACCCACCCAACCTTCACGCGGGGTTAAAGGCATTGCCTCGCTGGTGGAGATGGACTTGGAGTGGGAGGGGGGAGGATCCAGGGGTCCAAGTATGAATAAAAGGATGTAGATGGAATTGTGTTCGACTGAGGACGCTTGAAGAGTTAAAATGCGAACCGTCCAGGGTTCAATCCAGCAATCTCTGGATTGTTAGCGGATCCAAACTCCATCACCTGAGGTGAATCCAGGTCCCCTGGGTCCCTGGATTACTAATCCAGTAAGAATATCCCTTCGCCACTGCCTCCCCATCTACAGTTACACTGGAAAGAACGGGCCCTGGTATCTTCTGCTGAGTTAAGTTCAGCAACTTCACAGGTTCTGCGTGTTTCAATGTGGATTCTCGGTGAGCTCCTGATGTGTGAAGATACCAGTGTCCTGTATTCCATCTTTAACTGCACATCTGCAGGTGCCAGAATTCACTGAGCCCTTTGCTCTGCAGTAACTGTGAGTTTTTATAATTTCCACATGATTTTTATGCTAATACCTGGGCCATTATATCCTTAATAAACATGTTTTCCTATTTCACTCTCACATTCTGTACCCTTTCAGCTTTGCAATTTGTTGCAGCTTGCTAACTGAACTAAACAATCTCCCAGAGAGAATAACCAGGTACTGATAGAGTGTTGTGAGAAGATCACAAAGAACAGGTTTGAAGAAGATTTTTTTTCTAAGGTGAGGAGACATTAGAGGTTGCAGGGAGTGAGGTTAAGGAGGGTGAAGATATTGCCATTAATGGTGTAGAGCTCAGAGAGGCAGTGGAGAGAAGCAGGGATGAGATTGTCACCGGTATTGTTTCCCGTGGTGGAGCAGGAGAGGGTTTTTAGCAGGAGTTACAGGGGGAAGGACTAAAGAGGGCTCGAGCCTCCATTGGTACCAAAGTGACGTGGTTGCAGAGGAGACCAGAGACATGGAGACGACTGGTGGAGGCAGGAGTTGGAAATCAGGAAGAGAATTCTTCAGGAGAAGCTGTTTTAACACATTTCCATTCTCGCTTTGCGAAGGCTGCAGACTCCCTGATGTCCCTCAGTCAAACTGCCAAGAAAAGCTCAGCTCCTTCCAATTGTTCTCTCAGACCCAACTGCAGGGCCCGAGGAAGGTTGAAGTTCTGAAACTCCAGACGTGTTTATTAAGGATGCTTACATTCCTAAGCCTGACTGGGGCTGGGATCTCTTAGTCTTCATTTTGTTGCCATTTCAATGCCGAGTTTTTATCTGATTTTAAAGTGTTTCTATTCAGGAGATTTGCCAAGAGACTGGCTGCAGCTTCCAGGAAGATAATCAGCGAGGCTGTCAATTAGCACAACCGCTGCTAAAGGGCGACCTGCCATAACGTTTGACCCAGTGATTGGCCCAGTGAATATCTCGGAAGATATTCGTACTTGGGGATGTATCTCGCCGGCAAGGTGGGGTTTGATTGTCCATCCCCTGTTCACAGATAGCAGCAAGCCACCTTCTTAAACAAGTAAAAACTAAATACTGCGGCTGCTGGAAATCTGAAATAAAAAAACCCAGCAAGTGCTGGATAGACTCAGCAGGTCTGGCAGCATCTGTCAGAGAGAGAAATGATAGGCTGAATGTATCCAGCGTTTTCTGAGTTCATTTCTTTACAGATAAGTGAATGAAAGAGGGTGGGGGGGACTAACTTGACTTTTGAGAGGGGGTGTGGGTGGGGGGGGGCGCGGGGGCAGTGTTCTGATGCCCATGTGATCAGCAGGGAACCAATAGATCATCCGGACAGGAAGCTGAGCCAATTTGCGGGAGGGGCCACGGGTGGAGGAGGGACTCGTGATAGGGGCCAGGGAAGTGAAGTCACACTTGTACAGGGATGTGATTATTCTCTTAGCATTAAAGTGTTTATAGTTAGGGTTGGATCCAGTGACCAGGGTAAATGTGCAGGGTTATGGGCTGGAGGCCTATTAGATGGGATGCTCTTTGGTGATAAGATGTCGAGGGGAATAGATAGGGTGGATTCTCAGAGGCTATCTCCCAGGGCTGAAATGGTCACTACGAGAGGACACGGGTTTAAGGTGCTGGGGAGTAGGTACAGAGGAGATGTCGGGGGAAAGTTTTTCACTCAGAGGGTGGTGAGTGAGTGGAATCGGCTGCTGTCAGTGGTGGTGGAGGCGAACTCGCTGGGGTCTTTTAAAAGACTTCTGGATGAGTATATGGGATCTAATGGGATTGGGAGTTACAGATAGTTCTGTGGCCTGGTAGGTATAGATGTGATCGGCGCAACTTGAGGGCCGAAGGGCCTGTTTGTGCTGCAGTGTTCTATGTTAAAAGCCGATGCAAACCCAAATGGCCTCTTTCTGCACTGTAGGGATTCTATTGTTCTGTTCTGTGGTTCCAACACAGGGGAAGAGTCCATAATATTGGGGGGGGGGGTGGAGACAGAAGGAGAATCTCGAACACAGGATGACAATCTCAGAATAAGGGTACTGTTATTTTTGACTGAGATCAGGAGACATTTCTTCACTCAGAGGGTGATAAATCTTTGGAATTCTCTAACCCAGAGGATGTTTTGTTGTTAACTATATTTAAGAAGGGTTACTGGATTGTTGGACACTGAGTGAATTGAAGGGTTACTGGATTGTTGGACACTGAGTGAATTGAAGGGGTACGGGGATCGTTGAGATGGTAGATCAGCCCTCAGCTTACTGAATGTCAGAGAGGACTCCAGGTTCGGAACGGCCTGCTCCACACTTTCAACATGGGGAGGGGAGAGGAATAATCTTCATCGCAAGTTGTTTGTGATCTGGAATGTGTTGTCTTAAAGGCCTTGGAAGCAGACTTAATAGTAACTTTCAAAAGGAATTGACTGTATCAGGACGTTACAGCATGGAGAGAGTTTTCTGACCTATCACAACCGTGCCGTCTCTTTGAAAGAAATATCCAATTAGTTCAGATTTTCCACTCGACAGGCATTAGTTAAACGTGTGATTGTAAATTGTCAATAAACTCTATCTGGTGGCCATATTATTTCAGTCAGCAGTATAAGTCATGAGTTACCTGCTGAGATATGCAAACAATCAGTTAATGATGCTTAAATCAGCCACTTGGGATTTCTCAGGCAGCTTGCTTTGATTCCAGGAACAGCTGTTCACAACTAAAGAAAAACTCAAATTCTTGTGGTTAAAACTAACTCGTTTTATTAGGAGACTCTCTGGAAATTATTGTCAAAGAGAGACCCAGGGGTTTAACAGCCGCTATGTACTTCCTCCCAATCTCCTGTCAGTGAGCACGATTCGAGTACCATACATGTAATTGTAGGACTGAGTTTATTGAGGAAGGTTTGGGATCGTGACCCTGGGATTCGGGGCTGGATCCTGAAGCCACAATTGCCAGTAGGGGGAGCTGCTCTGCTGTTTGACTCCAGTCGCACTCCTCATTGGCTGCCTGTGGGTCTCCTGACCTATTAGGGAGTGCAGGTGATGGTACTGCTGTCCAATCACAGGGCCCGCACAGTTCTGATGTCTTGGCATCACCTCTGGGGGAGGCGGGTGGCTGCTAAGGAAATGCAGAGGGACCCGGGCCTCCGAGGAAAAAATCCAGGGAAGTAATTCACTGTGCCAATAGTCAGAGTGGGGGGTCAGTTGGGTTCCTGCCCCCAACCTCTTCTTTAACCCATGGAGCCTTTCCCCACCGCCCCCCCCCCCCACCACCCCACCCCACCATCCCACCCCACCACTCCACCCCACCCCACCACCCCACCCCACCACCACTCTGCTCTGACAGGGGTACCGGAGTTGGGAAATCCTGTTGCAGACATTTAAAACCTTGTAATTGGGATATTGTGTGCAGTTCTGGTTGCCACACTATCAGAAGGACATGGAAGTTTTGGAGAGAGTGCAAAGGAGGTTCACCAGGTGTTTCCTGGTCTGGAAGGTGTTGGCCATGAGGAGAGGTTGAATAAACTCGGATTGTTTTCACTGGAAGGACGGAGGCTGAGGGGAGATCCGATCGAGGTCTACAAAATGATGAAGCGTAGACAGGGCGGATAGTCAGAGGCTTTTTCCCCAGGGTGGAAGTGGCAATTACAAAGGGGGCACAGGTTCAAGGTCAGAGGGGGAAAGTTTAAGGGAGATGTGTGGGGGAAGTTTTTCACACGGAGAGTGGTGGGTGCCTGGAACGTGCTGCCAGAGGAGGGGGCGGAACAACATTTAAGAGGCATCCGGATGGGTACAGGAATAGGGAGGGAATAGAGAGATACGGACTGAGTAAGGGCAGAAGGGGTTTTTAAGTTTAGTTAGGGCATCGTGGTCAGCACAGACTCAGAGGTCCTGCGTTGTACTGTTCTTTGTTCTGCCTTGGACCCAAAGCATTGGGGATTGTCTCTTAGACAGTGTCTGGACAGCCTCTGGTATCTGCTTAACACTGGTTTATTAGTAACACATTGAAACAGGTTGCAGATAGGCCCATTGCTCCAGGGCACAATTCCAACCTCTCTTGAGAGAGTCCAACACACGACTGACTGATGTCACTAATACATCACTGACATCACTCTTTATACTGCAAAACTCCCTCAGGATCTTTTATGTTTCAATGAGATCACCTCTCAATTCTTCTAAGCACCAATGGATACAGGCCCAACCTGTCCAAACTTTCCTCATTGGATAATATTTAAAAAGGTGGGCAGCACAGTGGTTAGCACTGCTGCCAAGAGTTTTTAGAAATATATAAAAAGGAAGAGGCTGGCTAGGGTGAACGTTGGTCCTTTAGAGGATGAGAAAGGGGACCTAGTGGTAGGGGATGGGGATATGGCTCAGGTATTGAATAACTTTTTTGTTTCCGTCTTCACGGAGGAGGACGTGAATAATTTGCCGGGTGTTAGCGATGGAAAGGTGGTAGGACTGGAGGGTCTTAATGACATTACTGTTACTAGAGAGGCGGTGCTCGACAGACTGGAGGGACTGATTGTGGACAAGTCCCCAGGACCAGATGGAATGCATCCGAGGGTTCTGAAAGAAATGGCGGAGGTGATAGTGGATGCCTTGGTGGTTATTTTCCAGACGTCGCTGGATTCCGGGGAAGTGCCGGAAGATTGGAAAATGGCTAATGTTACGCCGTTGTTTAAGAAGGGTGCCAGGCACAAGGCAGGGAATTATAGGCCGGTTAGTTTAACGTCTGTGGTAGGTAAAATGTTAGAGTCTGTCATTAAAGAGGAAATTGCGAGGCATCTTGAGGGGAATTGCTTGATAGAGCAGACGCAGCACGGTTTCATTAAAGGGAAGTCATGTCTGACAAATTTACTGGAGTTCTATGAGGATGTGTCTAGGGCAGTGGATAGAGGAGAGCCGGTGGATGTGGTCTTTCTGGATTTTCAGAAGGCGTTTGACAAAGTACCTCATAAGAGGTTATTGCAGAAGGTCAGGGGACTTGGAGTTGGGGGTAGGGTGTTAGCGTGGATAGAGGATTGGTTGTCAAATAGGAGGCAGAGTGTGGGGGTCAACGGGTGCTATTCGGATTGGCGGATGGTGACTAGTGGAGTGCCCCAGGGGTCGGTGCTGGGGCCTCAGCTTTTTACCATTTATATAGATGATCTGGAGGAGGGAGCCGAGTGTAGGGTGTCGAAATTTGCGGATGACACCAAGATTGGGGGAACGGCAAATTGTGCGGAGGGTGTGGAGAGTCTGCAGAAGGATCTAGATAGGCTGGGCGAATGGGCCAGGAAATGGCAAATGGAATTTAATGTTGGCAAGTGTGAGGTGGTCCACTTTGGTAGGAAGAATGGTAGGAAGGACTATTACTTACGTGGCGAAAAACTGCAGTAGGCGACGGTGCAGAGGGACCTCGGGGTCCTTGTGCATGAGTCGCAAAAACCCAGCTTGCAGGTGCAGCAGGTGGTCAGGAAGGCGAATGGGATGCTGGCCTTCATAGCGAGGGGGATTGAATATAAAAGTAGGGAGGTCTTGCTGCAGCTGTATAAGGCATTGGTGAGGCCGCAGCTGGAGTACTGTGTGCAGTTTTGGGCGCCGCACCTGCGCAAAGATATTTTGGCCTTGGAGGGAGTGCAGAGGAGGTTTACTAGGCTGATACCAGAGTTGAGGGGGTTGAGCTATGAGGAGAGGCTGAATGAACTAGGCTTGTACTCGTTGGAGTTTAGAAGAATGAGGGGAGATCTCATTGAGACGTATAAGATGATGAATGGGATGGATAGGATAGAGGTGGAGAGACTCTTCCCGCTCAAAAAAGACAGTAGGACTAGGGGGCACAGGCTCAAGATAAAAGGGGGGCGTTTTAGAACGGAGTTGAGGAGGAACTTCTTCACTCAAAGGGTGGTGAATCTCTGGAATTCTCTGCCCATTGAAGTGGTGGAGGCTGCCTCGCTAAATATTTTCAAGAAGCGGGTTGATGGGTTTTTGATAAGAGAGGGGATTAAGGGTTATGGGGAGAGGGCGGGAATGTGGAGCTGAGCCACGACAGATCAGCCATGATCTTATTGAATGGCGGGGCAGGCTCGAAGGGCCAGGTGGCCTACTCCTGCTCCTATTTCTTATGTTCTTATGCCTCACAGCACCAGGGACCCGGGTTCAATTCCTGGCTTGGACCACTGTCTGTTTGGAGTCTGCATTTTCTCCCTGTGTCTGCATGGGTTTCCTCCGGGTGCTCTGATTTCCTCCCACAGTCTGAAAGATGTGCGGGTTAGGTTGATTTACCATGGTAAATTGATCTTGGTGTCGGGGGATTAGCAGGGTAGGTATGTGGGGTGACGGGAATAGGGCCTGTGGTCGGTGCAGATTCGATGGGCCGAATGGCCTCCTGCTGCACTGTAGGGATTCTATGATTTGACATCAGGGGGGTGAGATTTTCCAGCTGCACTCGCCCTAAGACTGGAAAATCCCGTCTGAGGTCAATGGGCATTGGCATGGCCTGTGTCCCACCCGCTACGATTCCTATGGTGGGCGTGTTGCCTGTTGCCATGGAAGGAGCAGCTTTGATAGCCAACTTTTCCCAAAATCCTGCAGGGCTCTGTCCCGTTGATTGCTGGTGAACAGGATTCTGAGTCGGTGTGTAAGTGCTGTTGAATTAACAGCTCTTTTATCAGGTGATGGACGGAGAGAGATGAGGGATGGAGTTTCCTGTCCCGCCCAACATGGGAATCACAGAAGCGGCGGGGACATGGAACCTGCAGAGGTCCATCGACCTCAGGCGGGATTTTCCGACCTTGGGGCGGGCACAGCTGGAAAATCTCACCTGAGATGTTCAGAAGTTGCTGGCGGTTCCTTGGTTAACCGTGTTAGTCGTCGGACTGTGAAGCCTACCCTTGGCTCCCTGTGCACCTGTCATATCAGGAGGTATAGTTAGCCTGGCACATCGAGTGTGTGCCACCTGACCTGCTTTCCTGTAAAACAATGATGTTGGCATCAAACGTCGTCAACATTAAACCATTGAGCAGGCCACCTCTTTCTGTGACATTGACTGAGGGGGTAAGGATTTCCCTCTTCCCTAAATAGTGACCATAGCCTCTTTTAGGTGCAGCTGAGAGGCAGATGGGACTTTGGTCAAATATTTAATTCAACAGGCTGCATCTCTGACAGTGCGGCACTCCTGGTGTGGATGTTCCGGCGTTGGACTGGGGCAAACACAGTAAAAACCTAGTGTTGTCAGACTTTGTACAGAGCAGCACTCCTCCAGGACTGCACTGTCAGTCCGGATCCTGCGTGTTGTATCTGCCTCTTTAAGGTGGTGCAACGGAAGTGAATCATCTGACTTCAGGGGCCAATAGAAACCGAGAGTGATTGATCACCCCAGAGGGTGGAGTTCTGTTTCAGGCAGAATCTTGGAGCAGCCGTGTAGTAAATGTATAAAGACTGGAGCTCTGCCCCCAAGCAGACAAGGACTGCAACTCCTGCATCTAATTCCCTCTTATCAATAAGTACCTTTTGTTCTAGCCAAAGTCTTGAATCTCCTGATGATATGATTTGATATATTATTGTCACATGTATTGGGACACGGTGAAAAGTATTGTTTCTTGTGTGCTGCACAGACACAGCATACTGTTCCTAGAGTACATAGGGGCCACCGTAACAGCCACAATGTACCTCAGTCCTGACACGGGCCTTGACCTATGACCTTGTGACTCAGAGGTGAGAGGGCAATGCCTTGGGTCACAGCTGACATACAATGGCAGTTCTCCGGGTAATGATTTCGTGAAGACAGAATTAACTGCAGTGATTGACGAAGGCCGCTTTCAGCTCATGAAACTTGTGACTGGGTTACTGAGACAATGGCCCCCTGGTGGCATTAATCCCATAGCAGTCACTTCTTTTTTCTCCAAAAATATACTTTATTCATAAAAAAAAACTCAACTAATCCATTTCAAATATACAGGGCTTCGAATAGCGAATCAAAACATTTTTACAGATCTGTCCAAATTACAGTGTCTACGTTTCAATACTTAAAAAACTATATCCATGTCTCAATATTACAATTACTAATTACAAGAATTACATTTCACTTCTTAAAAATATATACATGCCTCAATAGATTACTGTGTGCCGTTAGTGGTCAGATTGGCACACAGTTACGCAGGTCGAGGGTATTCTGCAGTTCCCGGGCCCTCGGTCTGCCTCTGTTAAAGGCCTTACAGTGTGGCCTTTCCCCATTGTACCTTTGCGGCGGCTGCCCCAAGCTTCAGCCCGTCCCTTAGCACGTAGTCCTGGACCTTGGAATGTGCCAGTCTGCAACACTCGGTCGAGGACAGTTCTTTCAGCTGGAAGGTCAGCAAGTTTCGGGCGGACCAAAGTGCGTCCTTCACCGAGTTGATGACCTTCCAGCAGCAGTTGATATTTGTCTCGGTGTGCGAGCAGTCACACTCTGGGCAACATGCTGGGCTGTTAGGAGGAAGCTCGAGAGAGCACTGCCTGACCCTAAGCTGCGGTCACTCCCCACACTCACCTTCGTACTTGGTTTTCTGCAGAACATGTTGTGCAATTATTTGCCTGAAGAGAGTGATTTATTGTGCAGTCTGCTCTGCCCATGGCTTTCCTACTGGAGGGGTGAGATCACCAATGTAGCAGTTTAATGACTGTGGCTTAGAATAAATAACTTGCACAAGAAAAAATAATTTACTAGAAGCCGGAGGTGGTTTGTATTTGTAAGGATATTGCAGTGTTGTGGTAGTGGTCGGAATCAATAGCTTTGATAGGAGAATTCTGCAAATGGTAATGGGAAGCTGGAGTGATTTATTGTGGAGAAAAGTCATATAACTTATAAGTCCAGCTTATAAGTCACTCAATACTGTTCCTAGAGTACATAGGGGCCACCGTAACAGTCACAATGTACCTCAGTCCTGACACGGGCCTTGACCTATAACCTTGTGACTCAGAGGTGAGAGGGCAATGCCCAGAGTGTGACTGCTATGGGATTAATGCCACCATGGGACCATTGTCTCAGTAACCCAGTCACAAGTTTCATGAACACATCTCTTTAACCTGTGCTTAATGCTATCTCCACTCACATTCTCTGTACCTTTAAGACTTAATTACCCGTAAAGACTCGCATTCCAACCATTATTCTGTAAATTGAGTTTGTGTCTTTATTTGTCCTGTTTGTGAGCAGAACTCCCATTCCCCTGATGAAGGGGCAGCGCTCCGAAAGCTAGTGGCTTGAACTACCAAATAAACCTGTTGGACTTTAACCTGGTGTTGTAAGACATTTAACATTGAATACAGGAGTTGGGACATCTTGTTGTTGTTGTTGAACTGAAAGCGGCCTTCGTCAATCACTGCAGATTTATATAAGCTTATATAACTTATATGACTTATCCTGGAGAAAACATGAGTGAGGATATATCCCCAAGAGTATCTTGATAACGGTATAATGTTGTTGAGGTTGGACAACAGGTATGGCTACAAAATAATGATCTTTTCAGTAGTTAGTAGAAAAAGATAACAGAAACCCAAGGTGGTGACATCATGGTATTGTCACTAGAACCAGCATAGAACCCTACAGTGCAGAAACAGGCCCTTCGGCCCATCGAGTCTGCACCGAACACAATCCCACCCAGACCCTATCCCCATATCCCTACACATTTTACCTGCTAATCCCTCTAACCTACACATCCCAGGACACTAAGGGGCAATTTTAGCATAGCCAATGAACCTAACCCACACATCTTTGGACTGTGGGAGGAAACCGGAGCACCCGGAGAAAACCCACGCAGACACGAGGAGAATGTGCAAACTCCACACAGGCAGTGACCCGAGCCGGGAATCGAACCCAGGACCCTGGAGCTGTGAAGCAGCAGTGCTAACCACTGTGCTACCGTGCCGCCCACGGGTTAGTAATCCAGGAACCTGTGTCTGTCTCTTTAAGATGGTGCATCAGAAGTGAATCACCTGACTTCAAGGACCAATGGAAATTGAGAGTGAGTGATCACCCCAGAGGGGTCCAATCGCAACAGTATTATACCGTTATGTAGGTACTCTGGGGATTCTGGGTTCAAATCCCACCAGGGCAAATGGTAAAATCTGAATTCAATAAAAAAATCTGAAATTAAGAATCTACAGATGACCATGAAACCATTAATTTAACTTGATTTATTATTGTTACATATATTAGTATACAGTGAAAAGTATTGTTTCTTGTGCTATACAGACAAAACATATTCATAAAGAAGGAAAGGAGACAGTGCAGAGTGTAGTGTTACAGTCATAGCTAGGATTGAGAGAAAGATCAACTTAATGTAAACGAAGTCCATTCAAAAGTCTGACAACAGCAGGGAAGAAGCTGTTCTTGAGTCGGTTGGTATGTGATCTCTATGTGATAATTTCTGATTGTCAGAAAAACCCATCTGGTTCACTAATGTCCTTTAGGGAAGGAGATCTGTTGTCCTTACTGGGTCTGACCTACACGTGACTCCAGAGCCACAGGAATAGAACATAGAACATAGAACATTACAGCGCAGAACAGGCCCTTCGGCCCACGATGTTGCGCCGACCAGTTACAAAAGCAATGACCCACTAGCCTATACCAATCCCTTTTCATCCATAAACCTATCTACAGATCTCTAAATGCCCCCAAACTAGGCGCATTTACAACCGCAGCAGGCAGGGCATTCCAATCCCTCACCACCCGCTGGGTAAAGAACCTACCCCTGACATCCGTCTTGTAGCTACCTCCCCTTAATTTAAAGCCATGCCCCCTCATGCTAGCTTTCTCCATCCGAGGAAAAAGGCTATCACTGTCCACCTTATCTAAACCTCTAATCATCTTATATGTTTCAATAAGATCCCCTCTTAGCCACCTTCTTTCCAACGAAAACAACCCCAAATTCCTCAGTCTCTCCTTATAGGACCTCCCCACCATACCAGGCAACATCCTAGTAAACCTCCTCTGCACCCTCTCCAAAGCCTCCACATCCTTCCTGTAATGTGGGGACCAGAACTGCACACAATACTCCAAGTGCGGCCGTACCAGAGTAGTGTACAGTTGCAACATGACGCTGCGACTCTTAAATTCAATCCCCCTACCAATAAACGCCAAGACACCGTACGCCTTCTTAACAACCTTATCTACTTGATTCCCAACTTTCAGGGATCTATGTACACATACACCTAGATCCCTCTGTTCATCCACACTATTCAAAGTCCTCCCGTTAGCCCTATACTCGACACATCTGTTGCTCCTACTGAAGTGAATTACCTCACACTTCTCCACATTAAATTCCATCCGCCACCTCTCGGCCCAGCTCTGCAACCTATCTAAGTCACCCTGCAGACTATGACACCCTTCCTCACAATCTACCACACCTCCGACTTTGGTGTCATCAGCAAACTTACTAATCCACCCAACTATACCCTCATCCAGATCATTAATAAAAATTATAAACAGCAGTGGCCCCAAAACAGATCCCTGAGGCACACCACTCGTAACCGAACTCCATGACAAATATTTACCATCAACCACCACCCTCTGTCTCCTATCTGCTAGCCAATTCCTGATCCAATTACCTAGATCACCCCCAATCCCATACATCTGCATTTTCTACAGAAGCCTACCATGGTGATGTGGTGATCTCTCAATTGCCCTTTGAAATGGCCGTGTGAGTCACTTTGTTCAAGGGTGATTAGGGATGGGCAATAAATGCTGGCCCTGCCAACGATACCCACACCCCCTGAATTAATAAACAAAATAAATCACGCTCATTTATACCTATCTCTCTGATAAAACATTAAACTGAGGCTGCCAACAACTCTCTCCGGAGGATATAAAAAAATCCCACGGCACAGTCAGCAGGACAGTTCACTCGAATAACCTGTCCAATGTCTACCTCATAACTGGTATCACTAAAAACACATGGGTCAGAATTCCCTGACTCGCCTGGGGCTGGGATTCTCCAGTCCCGCTGCAGTGAATGGAGTCTTGGCTGAGCCCCAGATTCTCTGTTCTTGTTGGCAGCAGGGGTGGGGAGATGGGGATTGGAGAATGAGAGTCATTCTCATGTGATGTCGCAGGGTGGGAGGGGGAAAGGGTTACCCGGTATTTGTGGGTGATCAGTGGGATGGGGAGGGGTGAACACCATTTAATTTTTTGGGGGGGGGGTGAGCTGTCTCCAGCACAGAGATCAGGTGACCCTTTAAAAATGGCGGTCCGGTCTCTGAGCAGTGGGTCTGACTGGCGGGTTGCTCAGGATGGGCCCATTTGTATCTTTCAGATGGATGAATCTCACCTGACAGACACTTCCTGCTCCAACGGAAATACCTTCCCTTCCTCCGCTCTCTCCACCTGCTCCCCTTTCCTCCCTTCCTTCCTCTCGCTGTTCCAACCTGCTATCTGAATCGTGATAGGCTCGTTAAAGATTTGCAGGTTGGAATACCAACTCATATTAAAAAGCGTTTTAAGATACTGGAATGTTCCAAGAGGCTTGACAAGAGTTATACCAACAACAGAACCTGACGCATGAGGAGATCGCAGGACAGGCTTGGGTCAAAGAGATAGTTTTTAGGTTGCATCTTCAAGGGGGAGAGAGATGCAGCGAAGGAGAGAGGTGAAGGGGTTTAGGGAGGGAATTCTGGAACCTTGTTGAGGGGATTGAGCTATGAGGAGAGGCTGAATAAACTAGGCTTGTACTCGTTAGAGTTTAGAAGAATGAGGGGAGACCTCATTGAGACGTATAAGATGATGAATGGGATGGATAGGATAGAGGTGGAGAGACTCTTCCTGCTCAAAAAAGACAGTAGGACTAGGGGGCACAGCCTCAAGATAAAGGGGAGGCGGTTTAGAACGGAGTTGAGGAGGAACTTCTTCACTCAAAGGGTGGTGAATCTCTGGAATTCTCTGCCTGTTGAAGTGGTGGAGGCTGCCTCGCTAAATATTTTTAAGAAGCGGGTTGATGGGTTTTTGATAAGAGAAGGGATTAAGGGTTATGGGGAGAGGGCGGGAAGGTGGAACTGAGCCACGACAGATCAGCCATGATCTTATTGAATGGCGGGGCAGGCTCGAAGGGCCAGATGGCCTACTCCTGCTCCTATTTCTTATGTTCTTATGTATGTTCTTGTGCAATGAGTGCTGGATTTAGAGATTGTAATTTGAAGGAATGGAGAGAGAGATTTTGGGCTGGAGAGATAGGGACAGAGTGAGGCCCTGGAGGGATTTGAACCTGTGGTCCCCTCTGTAGGGATTGAGCGCTCTAACTTCTTAATTCGCTGCTTGGGAAGGTGTTCTTTAAGATAGCAGGCAGTACCTTCCCCAGAGGAGGTGAAGTTTTGAAATATTTAAATAGCAGATATTTATTTATAGAACGGTGGAGGGATTTGGCTTTTGTGTTCAGGGATAAAACATTCTGCAAGTTATCATGGTGAACTGCTCCCAACTGCAATGTCAGTTCCTTCTATGTAGTGTTTTGATAAAGACAGAAAGTTCTGGCAAATCGGCAGAAGACGAGAGGTGAAATGAGGAAACACTGGTGCAGGGAACAGATTGGACAGGAACTTTCAAAATAGAATTGGATAAATAGTTAAAGACAAAAAAAAGGGGAATAGACAGTGGAGGGGGACTAATTGGGTAACAGAATACAAAAGCTGGCTCAGCCACAGAGGGTGCATTTCCAGTTCTGTGTGATCTCATTGCGAGATCTGTTGATGTGTCAAGGATTATAAAATTAATTTGTCCGGGGGGATGCTGTCTGAGTGGCACAACAACCTTACAGCCTGTCTCTGCTGAACGATCTCCTACCACCTCCGTGTAGAACTGACCCAAGGCAAGCTGGTAACAAGGGGGGAACAGAGCATGAAGTCTTTGAACAAGAGTGTTAGAGTTTCAAAGCAGGAGGCAAGATGTGAGCTTTACATCCTTATAGGCAGACTCACAAAGTGTTTGACTTCTTAAGAGGTTAGTTCAAATAAGGGAAGATCAGAAGGGAAAAAAAACTGTGAAGTAGAAGATCATTCAAACTACGTGAGGGCGGCTGTTTGGGACCTCAGGAGGAATAGCAGCAAGACAGGTAAGTGAAGAAAGCTTGCCTTGAAAAAACAATTGTCCTGCACTACCCCAGAAGCAACATCCAAGAAATATAACAGCCTGGTGTGGTAACAGTTACTGGACTTTATTTATAACTTATAAAAACCTATACAATGTTTCGGGGCATCTACCATCAGCTGTGTTCTGAGCGCCATGGTGCGGAGATGCCAACGTTGGACTGGGGTGGGCGCAGTAAGAAATCTCACAACACCAGGTTAAAGTCCAACAGGTTTATTTGGCAGCACGAGCTTTCAGAGCACTGCCCCTGCATCAGGTGAGTGAAGACAAGTCATAGCACCATCCATGGTTATGAAACTCTTTTTCACTATCCTTCCTTACTGTACGTGTGTATCTGTGCGTGTGTGTGTGAATGAGTGTGTGTCTGTAGGTGTATGTCTGTACATTTTGTATATGTACATGGGCGTGCATGTGTGTGTGTGTTTGTGTGCGTGTGTGTGTGTGCATACTGTGTATGAGTATGTGTGTATGTGTGAGTGAGTGTGTGTCTGTATGTGTATGTCTGTACATGAGTATATGTATGTGTGTATGCATGTATGTGAGGGTCTGTGTGTCTGTGTGTGTATGTCTGTATGTGTGTATATGTATATGTGCGTGCGTGTGTGAGGGTGTGTTTGTGTGTGTGAGTGTGTGTGTAGTGGAGTGGGAAGTTTCTCCCTGGGCTTTGAATATGAAATATTCAACCCTCTAAGTTAATTGTAATGTCGGTTTCTAATTAGTAGAAAAGTGGATCCCACAAAC
Source organism: Prionace glauca (assembly GCA_037974335.1). Lineage (NCBI taxonomy): Eukaryota > Metazoa > Chordata > Chondrichthyes > Carcharhiniformes > Carcharhinidae > Prionace > Prionace glauca. The sequence goes on along the minus strand of CM075728.1, from coordinate 2,750,587 downwards.
AGGGTTTGGGAAAACGCACCACAGCATTCTTTAAACACCTCCTGCTTCTGGATTGTTGGTGAGAGAGGAGAAACACAGTTTGCTTGTCACTCTCTCTCCTCTCTGTAATAATGGTCAGATAGTGTAAACACTGAACTCTTTCATTATTCAACCAGAATCTGATAGTAGCTTCATTTCCACAGCAAGAGTGCTTTGATAGGTCACATGGTCCACTCCAGCTTCTATTTATGTTCTTTGATTTATGCATTTTTCATTTTGAGAGTCTGTGTGGCCAATCAGACTCAGCAATAAAATATCCTCGCTGGAATTACTGAGCGTGAAGCTTCGCCTACGGGGCATATCCGTGGAGAGGGAGGCAAAATAAATAGCCATCTGTGGTTAGTCTCCTCCTCAAACGATCTATCACCACAAGATTTCTTTGCACTGGGACACACAGTTGAAAGTCAAGCTTGATGAAGATTATAAGGAGAACAGGAGTTAGATGATGCTAAGTTCTGATTTAAAACTGTCAATTGTAGGTTCTGGTAATGTAAGGAGATTGCAGAGAGTTCCAAGAAAAATAAGGTGGTAATGGTTAAAGATTTTAACTTTCCCAACGTTGACAGCCATTGTATTAGAGGGTTGGATGGAGAGAAATTTGTTGAGTGTATTCAGGAGGAATTTCTCATTCAGTATCTGGATGGCCCGACTAGAGAGGGGGGCAAAACTTGACCTCCTCTTGGGAAATAAGGAAGGGCAGGTGACAGAAGTATTAGTGGAGGATCGCTTTGGGATCATAATTCCATTAGTTTTAAGATAGCTATGGAGAATGATAAGTCCGACCCAAAAGTTAAAATTCTAAATTGGGGCAAAGCCAATTTTGATGGTATTAGGCAGGAACTTTCAAAAGTTAATTGGGAGAGTCTGTGGGAAGGCAAATACATTCCTCTTAGAGTGAAGGGCAAGGCTGGCAGAAGTTGGGAACCCTGGATGACTTGGGATATTGAGGCCCTGGTCAAGAAGAAGAAAGAGGCACATGACCTGCTTAGGCAGCTGGGATCAAGTGAATCTCTTGAAGAGTATAGAGGGTGTAAAAGCAGAGTTAAGAGAAAAATCTAAAGGGCAAAAAGGGGACACAAAGTTGTTTTGGCAGATAAGGCAAAGGAGAATCCAAAGAGCTTCTACAAATACATAAAGGGCAAAAGAGTGACAAAGGAGAGAGTAGGGTCTCTTAAGGATCAACAAGGTCATCTATGTGCGGATCCACAAGAGATGGGTGAGATCCTAAATGAATATTTCTCATCAGTATTTACTGTTGAGAAAAGTATGGATGTTAGGGAACTTGGGGAAATAAATAGTGATGTCTTGAGGAGTGTACATATTACAGAGAAGGAGGTGCTGGAAGTCTTAAAGCACATCAAGGTAGATAAATCTCTGGAACCTGATGAAGTGTATCCCAGGACATTGTGGGAGGCTAGGGAGGAAATTGTGGGTCCCCTAGCTGAGATATTTGAATTATTGATAGTCACGGGTGAGGTGCCTGAAGATTGGAGAGTGGCAAATGTTGTGCCTTTGTTTAAAAAGGGCTGCAGGGAAAAGCCTGGGAACTACAGGCCAGTGAGCCTCACATCTGTGGTGGGTAAATTGTTGGAAGGTATTTTGAGAGACAGGATTTACAGGCAGTTAGAGATGCAAGTACTGATTAGGGACAGTCAGCATGGCTTTATGAGTGGAAAATAATGTCTCACAAATTTGATTTGAGTTTTTTGAAGTAGTAACCAAGAAGGTAGATGAGGGCAGTGCAGTTGATGTTGTCTACATGGACTTTAGCAAGGCCTTTGACAAGATACTGCATGGTAGGTGTTCCAGGGTGAGATATCTAAATGGATACAAAATTGGCTTCTTGATAGAAGCCAGAGGGTGGTTGTAGGAAGTTGTTTTTCAAACTGGAGGCCTGTGACCAGTGTTGTGCCTCAGGAATCAGTGCTGGGTCCACTGTTATTTGTCATTTATATTAATGATTTGAATGAGAATATATGATTAGTAAGTTTGATTAGTAAGTTTGCAGATAACACCAAGATTGTGGCATAGTGGACAGTGAAGGAAGTTATGACCAATTGCAACAGGATCTTAATCAATCAGGCCAGTGGGCTGACGAATGGCAGATGGAGTTTAATTTAGACAAATGTGAGGTGATGCATTTTGGTAGATTGAACCAGGGCAGGATTTACTCCGTTAATGGTAGGGTGTTGGGGAGAGTTACAGAACAAAGAGATCTAGGGGTACAGGTTCATAGCTCCTTGAAAGTGGAGTCACAGGTGGACAGAGTGGTGAAGAAGGCATTCAGCATGCTTGGTTTCATTGTCAGAACATTGAATACAGGAGTTGGGACGTCTTGTTGAAGTTGTACAAGACATTGGTAAGGTCACACTTGGAATACTGTGTGCAGTTCTGGTCACCCAATTATAGAAAGGATATTATTAAACTAGAAAGAGTCCAGAAAAGATTCACCAAGATGCATCTGGGACTTGGTGGATTGAGTTACTAGGAAAGGCTGAATAGACTGGGACTTCTTTCTCTGGAGCATAGGAGATGAACCTAAGGGGTCATCTTATAGAGGTCTATATAATAATGAGGGGTATAAACAAGGTAGATAGTCAAATCTTTTCCCAAAGGTAGGGGAGTCTAAAACTAGAGGGCATAGGTTTAAGGTGAGAGGGGAGAGATATAAAAGTGTTCAGTGTTTTTTCACACAGAGGGTGGTGAGTGTCTGGAACGAGCTGCCAGAGGTAGTAGTAGAGGCAGGTACAATTTTATGTTTTAAAAAGCATTTAGTTAGTTACATGGGTACGATGGGTATAGAGGGATATGGGCCAAATGCGGGCAATTGGATTAGCTTAGGGGTTTAAAAAATAGGACGGCATGGACAAGTTGGGCCGAAGGGCCTGTTTCCATGCTGAAAACCTCAATGACTCAATGACTCTATGGTCCAACATTACTCATCCAACATATTTGAATCAAAATGAGATAACTTTTAATCTCATTGCTAATTGTGGGAGCTGGCTGTGTGCACGTTAGTTACTGTTACCCATAAGGGTATGAGATAGGGAGGAGTGGCTATTCGGTCCCTTAACAAACTCCACTATTCAACACAGTTAACATAGAACATAGAACATTACAGCACAAACAGGCCCTTCGGTCCTCGAGTTGCGCCGATCACATCAACCCCACCAATCTATAGATCTATAGTTGATCTGACTGATTTAACTCCTTTTTCCAGAGTCCCCATTCCTTAACCCTAACCTCCCTTAGAGATTTAACTCAGCCTGGAATATATTCAATGACCCAGTTCCCACTGCTCTCTGGGGGTAGGGACAGGACAACACCTTTACATTACAACTGTGCCAACACTTCACATTCCCTTGGTTGGTGAGTCTAGAACCAGGGGGCACAATTCCAAAATAAGAGAGAAACCACTTAGGACCGAGAAGAGGAGGAATGTTTTTTACACAGAGGGTTGTGAATCTTTGTAATTCTCTAATTCAGAGGAAGCTCAGTCATGTTTAAAGCAGAGATTGATAGATTTCTAATGATCAATAATATGAAAGATTTTGGGGATAGTGGGTATAAAAGACGTTGAAATGTCTGATCAGCCTTGTTTGTATTAAACGGTGGAGCAGGTTTGATGTTCTGATTGGCCTCCTCCTGTTTCTATGTTCCTAAACAGTACTTTATTGGCTGTAAAGTAATTTGGGATGTCTTAAGGTGGAAAGTTCCATATGAGTGAAAGTTATTTCTTTATTCATGGCCGTTGCTAGCTAGACCAACATTTATTGCCCATCCCTAGTTGTTCTTGAGGATGGGAGTTCCTGGAGACACCACATCTCCGGAAAGTCCACAAATGCACCAAATGTCTGGAGTTGGCGGAATGGGTGGGTTACAGTTAGGAAGGGGAAAAAGAATAGTAACGGTCCAAAGGCTACCCCAGAGGTAGTCTCCCAAGATATCAGGAGTAAGGCGACAACTGGGGTACAAAGGGCAAGAGAGGAGGACCAGAATGCCTCAGAAGGAAGGAAGGGGGCCGGATGTGAGATAGTGGTGGGGGACGGGAGGGTTAAAGGAATTGATAGGCGGTTCTGTGGGCAAAAGCGGGACTCCAGGATGGTAGTCTGCCTCCCTGGAGCAGGGGTACAGGATGTGTCGGAGAGGGTAGAGGGAATCTTGAAGGGCCAAGGGACCCGGGCGGATGTCATTATACACGGAGAGAAGGACGTAGGAAGGAAGAGTAGGGGGGATATACGTAGGCAGTTGGGAACCAGACTGAAGTGTAGGGCCTCCAGGGTGGCGTTCTCTGGGCTGCTGCCAGTGCCCAGTAATAGCAGGGATAAAAATAATGAGATCCTACAGCTGAATGTGTGGCTGAGGGACTGGTGCAGGACAGAGGGTTTTAGTTTTGTAGACCATTGGGAAGTCTTTGCAAAGGAAGGGCACTTGTATAAGAGGGATAGGGAACATTTAAATGGGAAGGGGACACATATTTTAGCTGGGAGGTTAGCTGGACTGTTTCGGCCGGGTTTAAACTATTACGGAGGGGGGGTGGGGAGGAGAGAGATAGCTCAGTAGGCACTGGGAGTGGGAGTGAGTTGGAAGTCAGGGTAAGTCTAGATGATAGGAAAATCTCCCAGGAGAAGGAGGATCCGAGTGGGCCTGAGGGTCTTCGGTGCATCTGTTTTAATGCGAGGAGTGTGACGGGTAAGACGGATGAACTTAAGGCCTTGACGTTCGTGAGGAATTTAGATGTGGTGGAAGTGACAGAGACATGGTTAAAGGAAGGGCAGGACTGGCAGCTAAATATTCCTGGGTGTAAGTGTTTTAGGCGTGATAGGGGAGGGTCGAAAAGAGGAGGGGGAGTGGCACCCTTAGTTAGGGAGCAGATCACAGCGGTGCGGAGGGAGAATAACATGGAGGGGCTGGAAATTGAGTCTCTGCGGGTGGAGTTGAGGAATAGGAAGGGAGCCATTACTATGCTAGGAGTATACTACAGACTGCCCGACAGCCCGCGGGCAGTGGAAGAGGGTATATGTAGAGAAATTTTGGATAAGTGTAGGAAGAACAGGGTTGTTGTAGTGGGAGATTTTAATCTCCCTGGGGTGGATTGGAAGGTGCCTAGAGCTGGGGGTTCGGACAGGGAGGAATTCGTAAGATGTGTTTTGGAAGGGTCCTTAGAGCAGTATGTAGATAGCCCGACTAGAGAGGGGGCTATACTGGATTTAGTTCTGGGCAATGAGCCGGGTCAGGTGGTTGGGGTTGTAGTAGGGGAACGTGTGGCTAATAGTGACCACAACTCTGTCTATTCTAGGATACAAATGGAAAAGGATGAGAGCTGTCCTAAGGATAGGGTGCTAAATTGGGGGAGGGCGAGATAGAGCCGGATTAGGCAGGAGCTCAGGGATACAAACTGGGATTGGCTGTTGGAGGGCAAGTCCACGTCAGGCATGTGGGAGTCTTTCAAGGGAAAACTGCAATGGGTGCAGGAAAGGTATGTGCCGGTTAGGAGGAAGGATGGGAAAGGTAGGATTAGAGAGCCGTGGATTACTAGAGATATAGAAGACCTGGTCAGGAAGAAACGAGAGGCGTTAGTCAGGTCTAAGCAGCTGGGAACGGAGAGAGCGTTGGAGGAATACAGAGAGAGTAGGAGGGATCTCAAAAGGGGAGTCAGGAGGGCAAAAAGGGGGCATGAAATGGCTTTGGCAGGTAGGATTAAGGAAAATCCAAAGACGTTTTACTCCCAAGTTAGGAGCAAATGGGCGGCTAGGGGAAAAATCGATCCCCTCGGGGACAGACGAGGGGAATAGAGATGTGGTGCTCGACAGACTGGAGGGGCTGATTGTAGACAAGTCCCCAGGACCGGATGGAATGCATCCGAGGGTTCTGAAAGAAATGGCGGAGGTGATAGTGGATGCCTTGGTGGTTATTTTCCAGACGTCGCTGGATTCCGGGGAAGTGCCGGAAGATTGGAAAACGGCTAATGTTACGCCGTTGTTTAAGAAGGGTGGCAGGCAAAAGGCGGGGAATTATAGGCCGGTTAGTTTAACGTCTGTGGTAGGTAAAATGTTAGAAACCGTCATTAAGGAGGAAATAGCGAGGCATCTTGAGGGGAATTGCTTGATAGGGCAGACGCAACACGGTTTCATTAAAGGGAAGTCGTGTCTGACAAATTTACTGGAGTTCTATGAGGATGTGTCTAGGGCAGTGGATGGAGGAGAGCCGGTGGATGTGGTCTTTCTGGATTTTCAGAAGGCGTTTGACAAGGTACCTCACAAGAGGTTATTGCAGAAGGTCAGGGGACATGGAGTTGGGGGTAGGGTGTTAGCGTGGATAGAGGATTGGTTGTCAAATAGGAGGCAGAGAGTGGGGGTCAATGGATGCTATTCGGATTGGCGGTTGGTGACTAGTGGGGTGCCCCAGGGGTCGGTGCTGGGGCCTCAGCTATTTACCATTTATATAGATGATCTGGAGGAGGGAACCGAGTGCAGGGTGTCGAAATTTGCTGATGACACCAAGATTGGGGGAAAGGCAAATTGTGCGGAGGGTGTGGAGAGTCTGCAGAAGGATCTAGATAGGCTGGGCGAATGGGCCAGGAAATGGCAAATGGAATTTAATGTTGGCAAGTGTGAGGTGGTCCACTTTGGTAGGAGGAATGGTAGGAAGGACTATTACTTACGGGGCGAAAAACTGCAGCAGGCGACGGTGCAGAGGGACCTCGGGGTCCTTGTGCATGAGTCGCAAAAACCCAGCTTGCAGGTGCAGCAGGTGGTCAGGAAGGCGAATGGGATGCTGGCCTTCATAGCGAAGGGGATTGAATATAAAAGTAGGGAGGTCTTGCTGCAGCTGTATAGGGCATTGGTGAGGCCGCAGCTGGAGTACTGTGTGCAGTTTTGGGCGCCGCACCTGCGCAAGGATGTTTTGGCCCTGGAGGGAGTGCAGAGGAGGTTTACTCGGCTGATACCGGAGTTGAGGGGATTGAGCTATGAGGAGAGGCTGAATAAACTAGGCTTGTACTCGTTAGAGTTTAGAAGAATGAGGGGAGATCTCATTGAGACGTATAAGATGATGAATGGGATGGATAGGATAGAGGTGGAGAGACTGTTCCCGCTCAAAAAAGACAGTAGGACTAGGGGGCACAGCCTCAAGATAAAGGGGGGGCGGTTTAGAACAGAGTTGAGGAGGAACTTCTTCACTCAAAGGGTGGTGAATCTCTGGAATTCTCTGCCCGTTGAAGTGGTGGAGGCTGCCTCGCTAAATATTTTTAAGAAACGGGTTGATGGGTTTTTGATAAGAGAAGGGATTAAGGGTTATGGGGAGAGGGCGGGAAGGTGGAGCTGAGTCACGACAGATCAGCCATGATCTTATTGAATGGCGGGGCAGGCTCGAAGGGCCAGATGGCCTACTCCTGCTCCTATTTCTTATGTTCTTATGTTCTTATGAATCGTGCTTAGAGTCTGAGGGAACGGGGGGGATCCTGAATGAATACTTTGCGTCGGTATTCACAAAGGAGAGGGGCTCGATGTCCGGTACAGTCATCAAGGGAGCTGTAGATCGATTACGAGGGAAGAAGCGTTAGGGCTTTTAGGTAGCATTAAAACCGATAAATCTCCGGGGCCCGACGGCATTTATCTGAGGTTGCTTAGGGAGGCGAGAGATGAAATTGCTGGGCCTCTGACGCAAATCTTTGTCTCTTCTTTGGACACAGGTGAGGTCCCAGAGGACTGGAGGATAGCGAACATGGTACTGTTGTTTAAAAAGGGTAGGAGGGATAACCCGGGTAACTATAGGCCAGTGAGTTTGATGTCAGTGGTAGGCAAGTTGATGGAGAGGATTCTTAGGGATAGGATGTATGAGCACTTAGAGCGTTGCGATCTGATTAAGGATACGCTGCATGGCTTTGTAAAGGGGAAGTCTTGCCTCACGAATCTGGTAGAATTTTTTGAGGAGGTGACAAGAACGGTCGACGAAGGACGAGCCGTTGATGTCGTCTATATGGATTTCAGTAAGGCGTTTGACAAAGTCCCTCACGGTGGGTTGGTAGAAAAGATACGAGGGATACGAGGCCAGGTATCTAGACGGATGGAGAACTGGCTTGCTGAGAGGAGACAGATAGTAGTAGTGGAGGGGTCCTTTTCTAGCTGGAGGTCTGTCACTAGTGGTGTGCCGCAGGGCTCAGTACTGGGACCTCTTCACTTTGTAGTGTATATAAATGACTTGGAAGAGGGAATAGGTGGTGTGATCAGCAAATTTGCTGATGACACTGAGATGGCTGGATTGGCGGGCAGTGAGGAGCAGTGTCTGGCAATACAACGGGATATTGATAGGCTGGTTGATTGAGCAGATACATGGCAAATGGAGTTTAATCAAGATAAATGTGAGGTGATGCGTTTTGGCCGGAATAACGTACGGGAGAGTTATATGATAAAGGGTAAGCCCGTAAGGAGTATAGAATCACAGCGAGACCTGGGGGTGCAAGTGCACAAGTCTTTGAAGGTGGCAGTGCAAGTGGAGAACGTTGTGAAGAAAGCCTATGGTATGTTAACCTTTATAGGAAGGGGTATAGAGTATAAGAACTGGAGTCTAATGTTGCAATTGTACAGAACATTGGTTAGGCTGCATTTGGAGTACTGCATCCAGTTCTGGTCGCCTTACTACCAGAAGGACGTGGAGAGTTTGTAGAGAGTGCAGAGGAGGTTTACCAGGATGTTGCCTGGTATGGAAGGACTGGGGTATGAGGAAAGATTGAACAAATTGGGGCTGAATTAAAAAGTAGAACCGACAAGGTGGTTATCTCTGGGCTACTGCCTGAACCGAGTGCAGATGGGCGTAGGGTTGACAGGATTAAGGAAGTGAATGGGTGGCTCAGGGATTGGTGTGGGAGGAATGGGTTTGAATTTATGGGGCATTGGCACCAGTAATGGGGTAGGTGGGACCTGTTCGGGTGAGATGGGGTTGGTCTGAACTGTGCTGGGACCAGAGTGTTGGCGAATCGAGTAAAGAGGACTGTAGACAGGGCTTTAAACTATTGGGGGGGGGGAGGGTGTGAGGGTAGGTAACCTTACGAGGTCTAAAGTTAAGGAGAGGGTACAGGTAAGGGAAGAGGCCGAGGATGCCCCAATAATAGAGGGAGTAGGGGGCGTGAGTAGGGTTGGTGGCGTTCCGGCAAATAGGGTCCAGGTGAAGGCTGGGATGAAAGCGCTGTATCTGAATGCACGAAGCATTCGGAATAAAGTGGATGAGCTGGTGGCGCAGATCGACACAAATGATCTGGTGGCCATTACAGAGACGTGGCTGCAAGGTGACAGGGACTGGGAGCTGAATGTCCAAGGGTATCAAGTGTTTAGGAAGGATAGGCAGGAGGAAAAAGGTGGGGCGTAGCTCTGCTGATTAAGGATACCATCAAGGTGGTAACAAGGGATGATATTGGAGCCAAGGAGCAGAACGTGGAATCGTTGTGGGTAGAGATTAGGAACAGCAAAGGGAGGAAGACGCTGGTGAGTGTCGTCTATAGGCCTCCGAATAATGATCTGGAGGTGGGGCGGGCTGTTAACGTGCAAATAAGTGCGGCGTGCAGGAATGGGACGGCCGTAGTTATGGGGGATTTCAATCTGCATATTGATTGGTCGACCCATGTTGGACACGGTGGGCTCGAGGAGGAGTTCTTGGAATGCTGCCGAGATAGTTTCCTGGAACAGTGTGTGTTGGAGCCGACGAGGGAGCGCGCTATCTTGGATCTGGTGCTATGTAATGAGGCGGGTAGAATTAGGGACCTTGAGGTGAAGGATCCTCTTGGGGAGAGTGATCATTGTATGGTGGAGTTTCTGGTGCAGATGGAGGAGGAGAAAGTGGGTTCCCAGACACACGTCCTTTGTTTGAATAGAGGGGAGTACGGTAGGATGAGAGAAGAATTGGCGAATATGGACTGGGGGAGCGCGTTGGAGGGAGGGTCTGCTGAGGAGCAGTGGAGGATCTTTAAGGAGATCTTTCTTGGTGCTCAGCGGAAATTTATTCCGATGGTCAAAAAGGACTGTAGGAGGAGAGGTAATAAGCCGTGGATAACGAAGGAGGTGAAGGAAAGTGTTAAATTAAAAGCGGAGGAATTTAGAATAACGAAGAGGATGGGCGAGAAGAGGATTGGGAGAGGTTTAAATGTCAACAAAGATTGACAAAGAAGTTGATAAAGGAGAAACTATGAAGCTGGGCTAGCGCTTATTCAACAGGAGCCTTTGTTAAATCTGTAATCAACTTTTAATATTTTTTTATAAACAAACAGTAAGTAACACACATAATTTTACAATCATTTAAAACATGGACCGGAAATAAAACGGTTTGTTGAACACATGTGTAATATCAAGTCTTATAAACATCAGGGACTTCACAATGCCATTCACCTCACACACACACACACACACACATTGAACTGAAGTCAGAGAAAGGAAACCACTTTGCCAAAGGTGAGGGTTCACTGAGCTTGCAACCTCATGAGCAACATGGCAGCAGGAACATCGCGATACATCTATGACACACATTGGAAGGTCATGGGTTAAATACTCAAGCAGGCAGGTAAATGTACATAATCATACACAAAGGCAACTAGTACCATTCTACAGCATCTGATGCTAATGCTTTTTTTTACACTTCATTATCATAAAGGTTAGCATTTAGCTCTGGTGTTTTGTCTCACAGCAGGTTTTGATAGTCATGACTGAGTGAGTAGAAAGGGAAGGGGCACCTTCTGGTTATGGCTGTACTTAAGTTGTGACTATCAGAAAGAATCGTAATTCTTTATTTGGCAGTGTCTTTTCATTATATATTCATTTATATATAGTGATTGTTGTGACGTAACCTTGTAAATTAAACCCGCACGTTACCATCTTAGTGGCAGTATCTTACGCAGTGTGTTCATTGCGTGACTGTTAAAATCCTGAGCTAAGTGTGTACTAACAGTAATAACTAAAGCTTTCCATGTGCTGCTCACTCTGATTTGAAAGGCATGGCCATCGGGAGGAGACTATTTCACGACGTTTTTGTGTTTACATTGCACAGTGCTCGAGAAAGATGCTGTGTGATTTCGTCTATCCCTGCTGATCCCCTGGGAATTCAATGCAGCCATCCCGCATAGCAACAACCCCCCCTCTCCCCCCCCCCCCCACCCCACCCACCCCCCCACCCCGGCACCCAGTCCCGTACTGGTCCGTGTAGTCTGAGGGAACTGGGTGTGCCATGTGGCTGTTTGGACAGGGGCAGCAGAAAGGAATGACTATCCTAGCTGAAATTAAAACAGATAAACCCACACGTCTGAATCAAAATTACTATCGAGTAAATTGTTGCTATTCCACCGAATATCCTAGGTTTCTAAACACACAGGGAGTCACAGTGATACACAGAACAGTCCTTTATGGAATGACTGATAGCTTTATAATAGTGCCATTGACTACATCAGAACAAGGAAAAACATTTATAAACTCTTCCCAAAGTTTGCACCTCGTACGCAAAAGAAGGATGGAACTGGGTAACCTGCTCCAGTTTGCGTTGTCACCATCTCACTTATCATCACTAAGGTGTGTTTCCCCCTTACTCTATAGGCCTCACAAGAAGGAAATCACTGGAATGCGGAAGAAATCTGTAACCATAATATATAGAGCGTTGACTTTTGTATTTCTTAGTCAATTTATATAATTTAAAATAGAACATCTTATTAAAAACAATGCACAGAATAAGAAATGCTAACAACATACAAACACACAGACTAGAAATCATTTTCTGCTTTACGGTGTATGTACAACTGTGAGATACATTATTTCGATCATGCTCTATCTATACAGATCATATTGCTTAAAGGGTGATGGTTTTGGACAGGGTTGATGAGATGAAGTGCCCAAGGAACATTTTTTTTTACACCAGAATTTACGTTTAATAATGGAGCGGGAGAGGGTGTGGGGAAGGGGGGGGAAGGAGGAGGGAGGTGGGGGGTGGGGGGGGAGAGGGGCTGGGGGGTGGGGGGGGGAGAAGCAGCTTCGAGAGATTCAAAGTGGAAGTGGCTGGATTGATGGGGGTTGAGGTATTTACACACACTGATGATGAGTACTAAAGGGAGGGAGGGACACGGAGAGGCTCCTCATTTCTTCAAGCCAAGAGCAACATCCACTTCTTCCTCGTTCTGCAGAGTGTGCCACTGCGCTATGGGACGTCTTGGGTTGGCCAGCATGTCTGACCAATGGCGCAGCTCGGCAGCCGTGCTGTTATAGCCCACAAAGACTTTGCCAATGGCGTCGTTCTTGCCTATCTTGTCATAGTCCAGGACAGTGACAACAACTTGTACTTTCTGTGTGAAGGTAAATAGGGGAAGAGGTACGAGAGGAATATTAATGAAATGCCACTCTTCAGATGTTAAATTCTGCCCAACTGTCATGATTTGATCACACTTTGATAACGCAAGATATAATTTAGTATTATTTAGCACCTCTTTGACAATGAGTCACTATTTATTATTTACCTTATTTACAGAGTACATTTTAACAGAGCGAATAGTGACCCTGTGCAGTAGGTCAATGAGTTAACACTAACTATTACTACTGAGCCATCCAACGGTTGGTAGCACTCCCACTCGATATAACCCTATAACCCGCCTGCAGAGTACAACCTATACCCACAGTGTTACAATCTCCAGCACGGCGATGGCATGGGGGTAGATCCCAAACCCACCTCAGCTAAAGCAGGGTGTTTTTTAACATTTATTTTATGGGATGTGGGTGTCTCTGGCTGGGACAGCATTTATTGTTCACTCCTAATTACCCTCCATTTCAGAGGGCATTTAAGAGTCAACCACATTGCTGTGAATCCAGACCAGGTAAGGACGGCAGATTTCCTTCCCTAAAGGATGTTAAAGTTAACAGTTTATTTATTAGTGTCACAAGCAGACTTATGTTAACATTGCATCAAAGTTAGTGTGAAAATCCCCTAGTCACCACACTCGGACACCTGTTCACCTGAGGAAGAATTTAGCACGGCCAATGCAACCTAACTCCCATGCCTTTCAGACTGCGGAAGGAAACCAGAGCACCCAGATGAAACCCACACAGACACGGGGAGAATGTGCAGACTCTGCAAGCACAGTGACCCAAGCTGGGAATCGAACCCAGGTCCCTGGCACTGTTCAGGCAGCAGTGCTAACCACCGTGCCGCTAGTGAACCAGATGAAACAATTGACAATAGTTTCACGGTCATCATTAGACTTTTAATTCCAGATTTCACCATCTGCCATGATGGGGTTTGAACCATGGAAGCCAGGGCTATCCTGAGTCTTACTCTGAATCTTTGAACTACTCGTATAGTGACAGTACGATGGCACTACACTACTGCTTCCCACTTGAATCCTGTGTCACTGGCACTAATCTGATCCTCAGCAGCCATAGAACCCACAGCAATGTGACTGACTCCTAACTGTCCTGAAATAGACCAGCAAACCGTTCACTTCAGTTAGTGATGGCCCAGTTAGCGACACCCAACACCGTCCAAATGAGGAAAGACAAATTGGATGCAAGAACTAACATTACCTGTATTTGTTCAAATGGTACTTCAAAGCTGAATGATTCGTTGTAATACGGGTTAAGAGTATTCTTTTTAATTGTTGTCTTCTTTTTCTTCAGTCTTTTGCCGTTTTGCATCAGATGAATCTTCACATATGGATCTGGGAAAAATAATAATGACAAAGGAATTAAAATGTGGCTAAGGGTCAGGCCATAACTCAGAACAGGGTTGGCATTTTAATGCAAATTTGTTTCCAGTAAATAGTTTGCAAATGCGTGCATTTGCGTTTCACGTCCTTACAGACTGACCTGCTGCAATTTCTGCTTTGATTAAAAAGACTCACACTTTGACAGCACCTCTCAGGCTCCCACCTGCTGTAATGTGGAGCAGCGCTCAGCGAACATTTGAAATAGTGATGTTGCGGGAGGGTTAAATATTGGTCAGGCTCCGGAGAGAACGCCCCAACTCTTCTCCAAAATAATGGCCATGCAGTCTTGGACATTGAGCTGAGAAGGTAGACGTGCCTCTAGTTAACTGTCCATGTGAAGGCTGGCATCTCCAACAGTGCAGCACTCCTTCAGTATTGCACTGGGAGCGTTAGCCTGGATTATGTGCTCAGACCAGGACCTGTAACCATAACCTTTCGGACTCTGAGGCTACCATTCAATCCACCAGCAAGTATTATTCCTGAAGAATAGTTTCCTTAACGTCATGCAGTTTAATTCACAGCCAATCAACGTCCAATCTTTCTCCACCCTGTTTACCCACACTACAAAAGTAACTGCTCTTCAAAAGTATGTACAGTAAAAAGTCTGACAACACCAGGTATGTCATTGGCTGTGAAGCATTTTCGGAGGTGAACTGGAAAGGTGCTGGAAAAGTGCAAGTTCCTCTCTTTGACACAAAACAATGACAAGGTGGATGCAGAGAGAGAGACAGACCAAAGAGCCCATGTTAATGCTTTCACCCAGAATGACATCTTGATCCCACATTGCAATTTTAAACTGTAAACTGCATTGATTCAATATGGGACTATTAGTTCTACTTGAATGTGTCACAAACTATTGATTATAGAGTGGATGAAAACCAGTTTGAAGTTGATGAGGCTGTTGGGGCCTTTTTTGGAAGGAGGTGTCTCTATCTTTCTCAAGGCAGAGACTGTATCGTATCTGTGTTGACTCTTTGGAAGAGCTGTCCAACCAATCCCATTTCATCTGCCCTTTGCACAGAGCAATGTAAAATTTCTCTTTGCATCTATTTATTAAATTGCCCTCTGAAACTTATTCTTGAATCTGCTTCTACTGCCCTATCAGGCAGGGCCTCCCAGATCACGACAACTCGCTGGGTAAGGACAATTCTCTCCGTCTCCTCCTCACATAAAGAACTTTTAATCAGAAAGAAGGTCAATAAAATTACCAAACCAATATCAATTTTAAATCCAGTGTCTGATTAAATTGTCCATTATTTTGCATTTTCATTTTTTACAGCAATTTGAAAGGCTTCCATTGTAACACTTTTATCCGAAAGGTTCAGTGACTTTACACATTGCTTTTGGAGTTATAGACAAATGTGAATAAAAGTGTTACAGAATCATTGAAGCTGATTGTTTTCCATCAGAATGTTAGATCTTTTATTTACTCTCGGTTTGCGATGATTACACTTAAGATGTTTTCTTTTAAGCTTTCCTTTAAACAATATATTCATGAATAAGTCAACTCATTGGAAAGATGTGTCTTCATTTTGTGATACACACTGGTTATTTGTGTAAATCTTTCCAGTGGATCACATCACTGAATATGAAATAAATAACTGTGTTTTTGTTTTGTTTATAATACTTAATTCTACATTTCAGCCAAGAGTATCTGTCCATGTTTCACCAAACCCTAGAAATTCCAGCACAAATGAAGCCATTCGGTCCATTGTGTTGATGCTTATCCTTCAGCTAGAGCCTACACTGACGTGACTTCTGTGCTGTATGATTCTACTGATCCACTTTCAAACATAGTTTCTTGAACACTCTCCGTTTTCCTTTGTAATCTCCCTGCTTAATAGCAAGTTGAAGTAATTAGTCTGAAAGGACCAGGGCATCTCTATCCATTTGGAAGAGACAATTGCTTATACAGCTTCTCTTTATTCATGAGACATGGGGTGTTGCTGACTGCCCATCCCTAGTTGCCCTTGAGAAGGTGGCAGTGAGCTGCCTTCTTGAATCGCTGTGTCCATGTTCTATGGGTTGACCCTCAATGTCATTAGGGAGGGAATTCCAGGATTTTGATCCAGCGATTGCGAGTCACTATCCTGACTCAGATATATTTCTGAGTCAGGATAGTGAGTGGCTTGGAGGGGAACTTACAGGCGGTGGTGTTCCCATGTATCTGCTGCTCTTGTCTTTCTAGATGGAAGTTGTCATGGGTTTAGAAGGCGTTGTCTAAGGATCCTCGCACATTAGGCGTAGACTAAAATCATGAATAGGTCACTGAGACAATGGGACGGCGGCGCGGGCTCGTTGGGCCGAAGGGCCTGTTTCCCGTGCTGTGTTGTTCTTTGTTCTTTGTTCTTTGATCTTTGGTGAGTTGCTGCAGTGCATCTTGTAGATAGTACACACTGCTGCTATTAAGTGTTGGTGGTGGTGGATTGAATGTTTGTAGATGTGGTGCTAATCAAGTGGGGCTGCTTTGTCCTGGATGGTGTTGAGCTTCTTGAACATTGTTGGAGCTGTACCCATCTGGGCAAGTGGGGAGTGTTCCATCACACTCCTGACTTGTGCCTTGTAGATGGTGGACAGGCTTTGGGGAGTCAGGAGGTGAGTTACTCGCCGCAGTTTTCCCCAGCTTCTAAACTGCTTTTGTAGCCACTGTGTTTGTCCAGTTGAGTTTCTGGTTAATGGTTAATGGTAATCCCAAGGGGGATTCAGTGACGATTACACCATTGAATGTTAAGGGGTGATGGTTAGAGTCTCTCTTGGCAATGGTCATTGCTTGGTATTTGTGTGGCACAAATGCAATTTGCCACTTGTCAGCCCAAGCCTGGGTATTGTCCAGATCTTGTTGCATTTAGACATGAACTGCTTCAGTATCTGAGGAGTTGTGAATGGTGCTGAATATTGTGTAATCATCAGTGAACATTCCCATTCCTGTCCTTATGACGGAGGGAAGGTCATTGATGAAGCAGCTGAAGATGGTTGGGCCGAGGACACTGACCCTGAGGAACTCCTGCAGAGATGCCCCGGAACTGAGATGACTGACCCTCCACAGCCACAACCATCCTCCTATGTGCCAGGAATGACTCCAACCAGTGCAGAGTTTGCCTCCTGATTCTCATTGACTCCAGGTTCACTCGGGTTTCTTGATGTCACACTCGGTTGAATGCAGCCTTGATATCAAGAGCAGTCACTCTCACCTTCCCTCTGGAATTCAGCTCTATTGTCCATGTTTGAACCAAGGCTGTAATGAGGTCAGGAGCTGAGTGACCCCCTGGCGAAACCCAAACCTGGCGTCACTAAGCAGGTTATTGCTGAGCAGGTGCTGGGGATAGCACTGTTGATGACCCTTTCCATCACTTTACTGATGATCGAGAGTAGACTGATTGGGTGGTAAATGGTCAGGTTGGATTTGTCCTGCTTTTTGTCTACAGGACATATCTGGGAATGTTCTACATTGTCGGGGAGATGCCAGTGTAGTAACTGTACTGGAAGAGCTTGGCCAGGGGAGCGGCATGTTCTGGAACACAAGTCTTCAGTACTATGGAAGACTTGTTATCAGGGCCCACTGCCTTTGCAGTGTCCAGTGCCTTGTTTCATTGCTGTCTTGCTCCTGGTGAAAGGGGAATTAGTGTTAGGGATCTGGTTTGCTGATGCTAAAAGCTGTTTGCGACATGATGCTGGGCTCTCAAATATGAAACACAAAATCATAAGAACATAAGAACATAAGAAATAGGAGCAGGAGTAGGCCATCTAGCCCTTCGAGCCTGCCCCGCCATTCAATAAGATCATGGCTGATCTGAAGTGGATCAGTTTCACTTTCCCGCTTTCTCCCCATAACCCTTAATTCCCTCTCTTATCAAAAACCCATCAACCCGCGTCTTAAAAATATTTAGCGAGGTAGCCTCCACCACTTCAACGGGCAGAGAATTCCAGAGATTTACCACCCTTTGAGTGAAGAAGTTCCTCCTTAACTCCATTCTAAACTGTCCCCCCTTTATCTTGAGGCTGTGCCCTCTAGTCCTGCTATCCTTTCTAAGCGGGGCGAATCTCTCTACCTCTACCCTATCACTGTGGAGTATAGGGGACTCCACAGTGAGGTGGGCGGACAGGCGTTTTTGTGGACGTAGACAGGAGTCGCGGATGGTGTGCAGGTTGCTGGAGGAGCTCCAGCTCAAGGTGGATGAGCTGGCCTCTGAGCTACAGACACTGAGGCTCATCAGTGGGAGAGAGGGTGCCCCTAGACTGGCTAAATCTAAGGGTCAGGGACAAAAGGGGGCTGCTGGGAGGAGGAAGGGGGGTGAGGAGAGGAGGCCTCAGCCTCTTAACCTGCATAACAGGTTTGAGGTTCTTGCTTCCAGTCTGGAAGAGGACGAGGCAAGAGAGGTTGGTGAGCAAACTGCACACGGTACAGTGATGCAGCAGGACATAGGCAAAGAGAAGGGGAAAAGGAACATAGTAGTGATTGGGGATAGTGGGGTGAAGGGTATTGACACTGTCCTTTGTCACAATGACAAAGTGCACAGAAGGGTGTGTTGTCTGCCTGGTGCTCGGGTACAGGATGTCACATCTGGGCTGCAGAGGAATCTGGAGTGGGAGGGTGAGAACCCGGTCGTTGTAGTACATGTGGGTGCCGGCGACGTAGGCAAAATGCGGACTGAGGATCTGGGAAGGGAGTATGAGAAGCTGGGAATGGAATTAAAAAATAGAACCGACAAGGTGGTTATCTCTGGGCTACTGCCTGAACCGAGGGCAGACGGGTGTAGGGTTGATAGGATAAAGGAAGTAAATGGGTGGCTCAGGGATTGGTGTGGGAGGAATGGGTTCGAATTTATGGGGCATTGGCACCAGTATTGGGGTAGGTGGGACCTGTTCGGGCAGGATGGGGTTGGTCTGAATCATGCTGGGACCAGAGTGCTGGCGAATCGAGTAAAAAGGACTGTAGACAAGGCTTTAAACTAATTAGGGGGGGGGAGGGTGCGAGGGTAGGTGACGCTATGAGGTCTAAAGTTAAGGGTAGGGTACAGGTAAGGGAAGAGGCAAAGGATGTCCCAATTGGTGGCGTTACGGCAAGTAGGGTCCAGGTGAAGGCTGGGATGAAAGCGCTTTATCTGAATGCACGAAGCATTCGGAATAAAATGGATGAGCTGATGGCGCAGATCGACACAAATGGATACGATCTGGTGGCCATTACAGAGACGTGGCTGCAAGGTGACAGGGACTGGGAGATGAATGTACAGGGTTATCAAGTGTTCAGGAAGGATAGGCAGGAGGAAAGAGGGGGTGGAGTAGCTCTGCTGATTAAGGATAGTATCAAGGTGGTAGCAAGGGATGATATCGGAGCCAAGGAGCAGAAAGTGGAATCGTTGTGGGTGGAGATTAGGAACAGCAAAGGGAGGAAGACGCTAGTGGGTGTCGTCTATAGGCCCCCGAATAATGATCTGGAGGTGGGGCGGGCTGTTAACGCGCAAATAAGTGCAGCGTGCAGGAATGGGACGGCAGTAGTTATGGGAGATTTCAATCTGCATATTGATTGGTCGACCCATGTTGGACACGGTGGGCTCGAGGAGGAGTTCTTGGAATGCTGCCGGGATAATTTCCTTGAACAGTGTGTGTTGGAGCCGACGAGGGAGCGAGCTATCTTGGATCTGGTGCTATGTAATGAGGCGGGTAGAATTAGGGACCTTGCGGTGAAGGATCCTCTTGGAGAGAGTGATCATTGTATGGTGGAGTTTCTGGTGCAGATGGAGGAGGAGAAAGTGGGTTCCCAGACACGCGTCCTTTGTTTGAATAGAGGGGAGTATGGTAGGATGAGAGAAGAATTGGCGAATGTGGACTGGGGGAACGCGTTGGAAGGTAGGTCTGCTGAGGAGCAGTGGAGGATCTTTAAGGAGATCTTTCTTGGTGCTCAGCAGAAATTTATTCCGATGGTTAAAAAGGACAGTAGGAGGAGAGGTAATAAGCCGTGGATAACGAAGGAGGTGAAGGAAAGTGTTAAATTAAAAGCGGAGAAGTTTAGAGTAGCTAAGAGCAGTGGGCGAGAAGAGGATTGGGAAAGGTTTAAATGTCAACAAAGATTGACAAAGAAATTGATAAAGGAGGGTAGGAGAAGCTATGAGGCTGGGCTAGCACTTAATATAAAAAAGGATAGCAAGAGTTTTTATAAATATATAAAAAGGAAGAGGCTGGCTAGGATAAACGTTGGTCCTTTAGAGGATGAGAAAGGGGAGCTAGTGGTAGGGGATAGGGATATGGCTAAGGTCTTGAATAACTTCTTTGTTTCTGTCTTCACGGAGGAGGACGTGAATAATTTGCCGGGTGTTAGCGATGGAAAGGTGGTAGGAATGGAGGGTCTTAATGACATTACTGTTACTAGAGAGGTGGTGCTCGACAGACTGGAGGGGCTGATTGTGGACAAGTCCCCAGGACCGGATGGAATGCATCCGAGGGTTCTGAAAGAAATGGCGGAGGTGATAGTGGATGCCTTGGTGGTTATTTTCCAGACGTCGCTGGATTCCGGGGAAGTGCCGGAAGATTGGAAAACGGCTAATGTTACGCCGTTGTTTAAGAAGGGTGCCAGGCAAAAGGCGGGGAATTATAGGCCGGTTAGTTTAACGTCTGTGGTAGGTAAAATGTTAGAAACCGTCATTAAGGAGGAAATAGCGAGGCATCTTGAGGGGAATTGCTTGATAGGGCGGACGCAACACGGTTTCATTAAAGGGAAGTCGTGTCTGACAAATTTACTGGAGTTCTATGAGGATGTGTCTAGGGCAGTGGATGGAGGAGAGCCGGTGGATGTGGTCTTTCTAGATTTTCAGAAGGCGTTTGACAAGGTACCTCACAAGAGGTTATTGCAGAAGGTCAGGGGACATGGAGTTGGGGGTAGGGTGTTAGCGTGGATAGAGGATTGGTTGTCAAATAGGAGGCAGAGAGTGGGGGTCAATGGATGCTATTCGGATTGGCGGTTGGTGACTAGTGGGGTGCCCCAGGGGTCGGTGCTGGGGCCTCAGCTATTTACCATTTATATAGATGATCTGGAGGAGGGAACCGAGTGCAGGGTGTCGAAATTTGCTGATGACACCAAGATTGGGGGAAAGGCAAATTGTGCGGAGGGTGTGGAGAGTCTGCAGAAGGATCTAGATAGGCTGGGCGAATGGGCCAGGAAATGGCAAATGGAATTCAATGTTGGCAAGTGTGAGGTGGTCCACTTTGGTAGGAAGAATGGTAGGAAGGACTATTACTTACGGGGCGAAAAACTGCAGCAGGCGACGGTGCAGAGGGACCTCGGGGTCCTTGTGCATGAGTCGCAAAAACCCAGCTTGCAGGTGCAGCAGGTGGTCAGGAAGGCGAATGGGATGCTGGCCTTCATAGCGAAGGGGATTGAATATAAAAGTAGAGAGGTCTTGCTGCAGCTGTATAGGGCATTGGTGAGGCCGCAGCTGGAGTACTGTGTGCAGTTTTGGGCGCCGCACCTGCGCAAGGATGTTTTGGCCCTGGAGGGAGTGCAGAGGAGGTTTACTCGGCTGATACCGGAGTTGAGGGGATTGAGCTATGAGGAGAGGCTGAATAAACTAGGCTTGTACTCGTTAGAGTTTAGAAGAATGAGGGGAGATCTCATTGAGACGTATAAGATGATGAATGGGATGGATAGGATAGAGGTGGAGAGACTGTTCCCGCTCAAAAAAGACAGTAGGACTAGGGGGCACAGCCTCAAGATAAAGGGGGGGCGGTTTAGAACAGAGTTGAGGAGGAACTTCTTCACTCAAAGGGTGGTGAATCTCTGGAATTCTCTGCCCGTTGAAGTGGTGGAGGCTGCCTCGCTAAATATTTTTAAGAAACGGGTTGATGGGTTTTTGATAAGAGAGGGGATTAAGGGTTATGGGGAGAGGGCGGGAATGTGGAGCTGAGTCACGACAGATCAGCCATGATCTTATTGAATGGCGGGGCAGGCTCGAAGGGCCAGATGGCCTACTCCTGCTCCTATTTCTTATGTTCTTATGTTCTTATGGTGGTTTGTCTCCCTGGGGCTGGGATTCGGGATGTCTCTGGGCGTGTCCCAGACATCCTGAAAGAGGAGGGTGAGGAACCAGAGGTTATAGTACATATAGGTACTACTGACGTAGGCAAGAAGAGGGAGGCACTCGTGAAAAGGGACTATAGGGAACTGGGTAGGCAGCTGAGGAAGAGAAAAGCGAAGGTAGTAATCTCAGGATTGCTGCCTGTGCCACGGGAGAATGAGGGAAGAAATGAAATGAGGTGGAGGGTGAATGCGTGGCTGAGGGACTGGTGCAGAGGGCAGGGATTTCGGTTCCTAGATCACTGGGACCTCTTTAGGGGTAGGTGGGACCAGTATAGAAAAGACGGATGGCACTTAAATACCAGGGGGACTAATATCTTGGCGGGAAGACTGGCTAAGGCTACCGGGGGGACTTTAAACTAGAAAGGATGGGGGGAGGGAATTGCGATGGGGAAACTGGGAAGGAGGAGGTTAGCTCCCAGGTAGGGGAGGACCGCAGGCAGTATGGGAGGGAGGTTAGACAGGGGGTGGAGAAGGGAAATGCCCAGACTGAGGGGCTGAAGTGTATATATTTTAATGCAAGGAGTGTAGTGAATAAGGTAGATGAGCTTAGGGCGTGGATTGCTGCTTGGGAATGTGATGTGGTGGCCATTACGGAGACTTGGATGTCTCCGGGACAGGACTGGGTACTTCAGGTGCCAGGTTTCAGATGCTTCAGGAAGGACAGGGAGGATGGCAGAAGGGGTGGTGGAGTGGCACTGTTGATCAGGGACAGTGTCATGGCTGCAGAGAAAGAGGATGCCGTGGAGGGACTTTCTACAGAGTCTCTGTGGGTGGAAGTTACAAACAGCAAAGGGTCGAAAACTTTGCTGGGTGTATTCTATAGGCCGCCCAATAGTGACAGGGAAGTTGAGGTGCAGATAGGGAAACAGATTCTGGAGAGATGTATTAATAACAGAGTTGTCGTGATGGGAGACTTCAATTACCCAAACATCGACTGGAATATCCCTAGGGTAAGGGGTTTGGATGGAGAGGAGTTTGTTAGGTGTGTTCAGGAAGGTTTCCTGACACAGTATGTGGACAAGCCTACGAGGGGAGAGGCTGTATTTGACCTGGTACTGGCGAATGAACCAGGGCAGGTGATGGATCTCTCGGTAGGAGAGCATCTTGGGAATGGTGACCATAATTCTATCTCCTTCACAATTGCATTGGAACGAGATAGGATCAGGCAGGCTAGGAAGGTGTTTGTCTGGAGTAAGGGGAGATACGAAGAAGTCAGGAAGTTACTTGGACAAATAAACTGGAAGGAGGCGTTCTTAGGAAAAGGTACCGAAGGAAGGTGACGGATATTCAAGGAATGTTTGTCTGGAGCACTGAATGACAACGTTCCGATGAGACAAGGGGGTTTTGGTAGGTCGCGGGAACCGTGGTGCACGAAGGCTGTGTTGAACCTAGTCAGGAGGAAAGGGAAGGTGTACAAAAGGTTTAGGGAACTAGGAGAGGTTAAGGACCTTGAGGAGTATAAGGACTGTAGAAAGGAGCTTAAAAGGGAAATTAGGAGAGCCAGAAGGGGTCATGAGAAGACCTTGGCGGGTAAGATTAAGGAGAATCCCAAGGCCTTCTATAAATGTGTGAAAGGTAAAAGAATGAGAAGAGAAGGGATAGGACCTATAAAAGGTGAAGGGGGAAAGGTCTGTATGGAACCAGAAGAAATGGCGGAGGTGCTCAACGAGTACTTTGCCTCAGTATTCACAGTGGAAGCTGATCTGGGAGATTTTGCTACGGATTTGCAGCAGATGGAAAAGATTGAGTTTGTGGATATTACGGTGGAGGATGTGTTAGAACTTTTGAATTCTATCAAGATAGATAAGTCGCCGGGACCAGATGGGATGTACCCCAGGATACTGTGGGAGGCGAGGGAAGTGATTGCAGAGCCCCTGGAGATGATCTTTGCGTCGTCAGTGGAGACGGAAGAGGTTCCGGAAGATTGGAGGATTGCAGATGTAGTTCCTATTTTCAAGAAAGGGAACAGAGATAGCCTGGGAAATTACCGACCGGTGAGTCTGACCTCAGTGGTTGGTAAGCTGATGGAGAGGCTTCTGAGGGACAAGATCTACGAGCATTTGGAGAGGTTTGACATGATCAGGAATAGTCAGCATGGATTTGTCAAGGGCAGGTCGTGCCTTACGAGCCGAGTTGAGTTCTTCGATAATGTGACTGAACACATTGACGAAGGAAGTGCCGTGGACGTAGTGTACATGGACTTCAGCAAGGTGTTTGATAAGGTCCCCCATGCAAGACTTCTTGAGGTGAGAGGGCATGGGATCCAAGGGCCTTTGGCCTAGTGGATCCAGAACTGGCTTGCCTGCAGAAGGCAGAGAGTGGTTGTGGATGGGTCTTTTTCGGAATGGAGGTCAGTCACCAGTGGGGTGCCCCAGGGATCTGTTCTGGGACCCTTGCTGTTTGTCATTTTCATAAATGACCTGGATGAGGAAGTGGAGGGATGGGTTAGTAAGTTCGCTGATGACACGAAGGTCGGTGGTGTTGTGGATGGTCTGGAAGGATGTCAAAAGTTGCAGCAGGACATAGATAGGATGCAGGAATGGGCGGAGAAGTGGCAGATGGACTTCAACGCGGATAAATGCGTCGTCGTCCATTTTGGCAGAGCCAACGGGATGAACGAGTACACTATTAAGGGCAGGGGTCTTAGTAGCATTGAAGAGCAGAAGGATCTTGGGGTCCGGGTCCACAGGACTCTTAAATCGGCCTCGCAGGTAGAGGATGTGGTCAAGAAGGTGTATGGTGTTCTGGCCTTCATTAATCGAGGGATTGAGTTTAGGAATCAGGAGGTAATGCTGCAACTTTATAAGACCCTTGTCAGGCCTCATTTGGAGTACTGTGCGCAGTTCTGGTCGCCTCACTATAGGAAAGACGTAGAAGCTATTGAAAGGGTACAGAGGAGATTTACAAGGATGTTGCCTGGACTGTTGCCTTATGATGTTAGGTTGAGGGAGCTGGGACTCTTTTCCCTGGAGAGACAAAGATTGAGAGGCGACCTGATAGAAGTTTATAAAATGTTGAGAGGAATAGATAGGATGGATTCTCAGAGGCTATTTCCCCGGGTTGAAATGGTCGCTACGAGAGGACACAGATTTAAGGTGTGGGGAGGAAAGTACAGAAGTGATGTTAGGGGTAAGTTTTTCACTCAGAGGGTGGTGAGTGAATGGAATCGGCTGCCGTCAGTGGTGGTGGAGGCGAACTCGCTGGGGTCTTTTAAAAGACTTCTGGATGAGTATATGTGGTTTTATGGGATTGGGGGTTATAGATAGGTCTATAGATTGGTAGGTGTTGATGTGATCGGCGCAACTCGTGGGCCGAAGGGCCTGTTTGTGCTGTAGTGTTCTATGTTCTATCCACCCCCTTCATTATCTTATACGTCTCTATAAGATCCCCCCTCATCCTTCTGAACTCCAAAGAGTACAGACCCAGTCAATTTAGTCTCTCTTCATAGTCCAACCCCCTCATCTCCGGGTGAGGACATCATTCAGCCCCTTAAGCTTCAAGCTCTGTTGGCTCCCTTGCACAGGCTTGAGGGGTTGAATGGCCTCCTTCTATCCCGTGTTCCATATCTGACAAGTCAGCATCATGTTGCAAATAGCTTTCAGTGTCAGCAAAACCAAATCTCATGTCGTTAATTCCCTCCTCACCAGAAGCACACAGTACAGCACGCAATACTCCATGTGTAGTGTCACTAAAGTTCTGTACAATTGGGGAAAATCTTCTCTATTCTTGTAGACAAATTCTTTGCAATAAAGGCCAACATTCTATTTGCCTTCCTAACTGTTTGCTGTGCCCTTGTGCTAACTTTCCCTTGTACAAGTATATCTGATTCTCTCTGAACAACAATATTTAGAGCTCTTTGTGGTGCCTTCATTTAGATGAGAAGTTAAAAGGAGGCCCCCATCTGAAATTCTGCCTGTCGTGATGGAGCTGGATATCAAGCCACTGATGGAGGAGCTTAGCAAAGTCATTCATTCGCTTGCCATGAGCAAAGCTCCAGGCAAGTGAATCAGCTCCAGGCGCTACTATTATACTGATCTCATCAAGCACAGGAGACAAGCACTTCAGAATGCTAAAATCACTCTGGCTTTGAGAGGGGACAGTGGGCTGGGATACATGATGCAAAGATTGCAATCCTGTACAAGAACGAGGACAAACATCGTGACTGCAACAGCCATCAGGCAGCACCCTGCCGGGTATCGAGGGGAAAATATTCGCCCGCATTCCTCTTGTCAGATTGTTGACACTCGCTGAATGATTTCCACCCCAAATCCCAGCCAGGGGTTCAGAACTGGAAGATCCACAATTGACATGACCAGTCTGACCAGCTGCAAGAGAAATGTTTTGAACAGTAAGATCACTACAATAATTGTCTTCATTGAACTCACCAAAACATCTGACCCTGTGAGCGGAGGTGATCTCTTTAAGCTGTTGGATAAAGCTAGCCGCGTGGAAAAGCAGCTCAGTGTAATCTCCCCTTTCCACAACAACGCGATGGATAAAGCGATGGAGCAACACCAGAAACACTTGGAGATACACAATGGAGTCAAACAGGGATTATGTTCTGGCACTGTTACTCCCAGATACTCTCCTTTGTTCATATTATTTGTCTTCAAGTCTTCAGACGGTGTTTTCCTTACATACCAGAACTGACAGGAATTGAGGTTCACCGAGAGGGTGAAAGAGGACATTGAAACTCCTCATTGCTGCCTTCCTCCTGGTGAACTGACTGCTCTGTCTCACTCACTAGAGATCCAAGACTAAGCTGTGCCAAGTCTTCATCAGAGAATTGCTCTATATTAATGGTGCTACACTAACATTCCACAGTGAGAGCATCTTCAGTGACAAATGTAAGATGCTTGTACCTGTAACAAGTTTGGGACAACTGAGAACACCAGACTGTGAGTTCACCAAATTGTGTCCTCAGCACATTCCTCCACAGTGAGGAGACAAGGACAATACCAGCTGGGCAGAAGAGAAGATGAACTGCTTCCACCTTCACTGTCTCAGACATACTCTCAGTATCCCCTGGCAGGATCAGGTCACCAACAGAGGTTCTGAAGTTTACTAATCCCATCAGTAAACACTCGTTGCTAAGCCAATGATGTCTGTGCTGACTCAGCATGTTCACTGGATGGATGATGGCTGTATCTCCAAAGGGTGTTTGTACGGTGAACGGGTCACTGGGCCCCAGGTCTCCAGCACAAGGCAGGCCGTGACTGAGATGTGAAAATGATAGGAGATGGTCACTGACGGGCGTGGCCTCTTGTTGCTGGATGTTTGAAAGGATTTCGGAAGAGACAATTGAAACAAGGAGCTCAGCTGGGCTGAGAAGAGTGTTGGTGAACCATGCCTCCCTCTGTACTAAATGTGGCAGAGGCTGCCATGCCAGACTGGGGCTCCTGACACACACTGGGTGATGCTTTACCCAGAGTTGGTCAATACGGCGATCCATTGTTCTACAAGATTGAAAGCTGCTCCCAGTGAACTGAAGCCTCATCCACCCTCTCAGCTGGGTTTAAATGATTCCATGGCAGGATCCTAAAGACAGCTGGCGGGATCTTCCTGGTGTATTGGCCAACGTTTCTCCCACAACCAAACTACCACAAGGCAGATGATCCGGTCATTACCATATCACAGAAAGTGGAGTTTGCTGGGCACAAATTACCCATCAGGTTTTGAACTTTACAACAGTGACAACACTTGAAAAGCTGCTTCATTGGTTATAAAGCACTTTCAGGCATCCCAAGGTTGTGAAAGGTGCTATATAAATGCAAGTTCTTTCCTGCCCAAGTTGCATCAGGCTAGTTTTGGTGTGAAGGAGGGTTTTTGATCACGCACTGTGTTCTGTAATTGCGAGTTTACTAAGTCTGACTTTCAATATCAGGAAGGCTAAACAGTTCTTATATTCTTTAAGTTGTTAATCCCCCGGGTATCTTTCTGATTGCCAACAAACTCGACTGTCAGTGCAAGATAGAAGTACAGTCACTTTGCGAAATTGTTTTCTCTTTATGCTGTCAGATTTATCAGTGTTTTTTTCCCTTCCAGCGCTAAACACTTTATTAGTTTAGATTTTTTAGCTGTGGGACTGTTGTGAGAAGAAACAGTTCGAAAAACTATTATAATCGACAAGAATAAACAACAAACAGGAATGTGCAGAAACCTCTGGTGTTATTGATAATTAATATACAGAAACTGTACAAGGCATATACACACACACACACTCACACTCACACACACTCACACACACACCCACACTCACACACACTTACACAAACTCACACACGCACACACTCACACACACACTCACACTCACACACACACACTCACACACACTTACACAAACTCACACACGCACACACTCACACACTCACACACGCACACACTCACACACACCACACACACACATTCACACTCACACACACTTACACAAACACACACACTCACACACACACACGCACACACTCACACACACTCACACTCACACACACTCACACACACACTCACACTCACACTCACGCACTTACACAAACACACACACACACTCACAACGCACACACACACACACTCACACACACACACACACACACACACACTCACTCACACTCACACACACACACACACACACACACACACAGGCAGACATACACACTCACACACATAAGCAGGCACGCACACAGACACTCACACGCACACACAGGCAGACAGATACACACACACCCACACATAAACATTGGAAAACACAAAGAGACACTCAGGCAAACAAATACAGAGGCAGGCAGAGACACACACAGGCAGAGACAACAGACAGACGCATAGGCAGACAAGCACAAACAGAGATGCACGCAAGCACACAGACAAACTTACAGACTTAAAGACACACAGACAGACAAACAGGCAGGTGCACAGAAAGACAAACACATAAAGAGATAGACAGACACACAGACAGACAAAAAGACAGAAAGACAGACACGTACACAGAAACTATATTGCATTAGATATCTACAATGATAAGTTATGAAACTGTGTTCAGTAAATCTGCTCAGAAATCTACCAATCTCTGTCAGAAACATACTTAGTGACTGAACATCTGCAGCCTCTGGGGTCGAGAATTCCAAAGATTCACCAACCTCTGAGTAAAGATATTTCTTCTCATCTCGGTCCTAAGTGGCTTCCCCCTTATTCTGAAATTGTTCCCCCCCCCCCCTCCCCCCCCCGACCCGTCCCCGATTCTAGACTCCCCAACCAGAGGAAACGTCTGACCCACATCGACCCGGTCCATTCTTTAAGTATTTTGTCGGTTCCAGTGAGATCAGCTCTCATTCTTCGAAACTCTTGAGAATACAGGCCCAGTTTACCCAGTCCCTCTTCATAAGACAGTCCCACCAACCCCGGAACAAGTCTGGTAAACCTTTGTTGCTCTCCCTCTGTGGCAATGATATCCTTCCTGAGGTAAGGGGACCAGAACTACGCACAGTGCTCCAGGTGCGGTCGAGCTGAGCCCCTGTACAACTGGAGCAAGACCTCACCACTCCTGTTTGGTCCTTCCTGCTCGTTAGAACCTCTCAGTCCTGGTGTCTGCCTTGTGAATCTTCCTGACACCTTCTCCAGGGCCTCGACATCATTTCTGTAATTATGAGGATCAGCAATGTGCAGAGTGCTGGGAGGCTGGTCTAATAACAGTTCTGCTTGTCATTTCAACCGCAGTCTGTCTTTCCTGACAATTGTAATCTGGATTAAATCTTTCCATCTAGTCAGGAGCAGTCACACAGTGCGGTGGCCTATCAGATTGTGATGCTGAGCTGGAAAGACAATGTTGGAGAGTTTTTCTTACCTGATAACCCTCCCACATCCATCTTCTTCAGATTCTTCGCCTCCAGAATGACAACAGTCAGCTTTCTCCGCGGTCGGGACATAACGAAGCGAAAAACAAATGTCGCCCAATTTCTCTTGCTGTCAAAGTAGATAAACACCTGATTTAGAATCGGATTAAACATTCAGACAGTTTCTTTGCTGACAATTGTACCAAGTCCCATTCACCCATCGCTCCCTCTGCATCACTGACCCACACATGAGCTCCTGGGTCACACGCCTCTACTTTAAAATTCTCATCCTTGTTTTCAAATCTCTCCGCCATTCTTGCCCTCCCACCCTCCTTCCTGCTGCCCTGTGACCTCTGACATCATGTGGAGATAAGAACATAAGAAATAGGAGCAGGAGTAGGCCATCTAGCCCTTCAAGCCTGCCCCGCCATTCAATAAGATCATGGCTGATCTGTCGTGGCTCAGTTCCACCTTCCCGCCCTCTCCCCATAACCCTTAATCCCTTCTCTTATCAAAAACCCATCAACCCGTTTCTTAAAAATATTTAGCGAGGCAGCCTCCACCACTTCAACGGGCAGAGAATTCCAGAGATTCACCACCCTTTGAGTGAAGAAGTTCCTCCTCAACTCCGTTCTAAAACGCCCCCCCCCTTTATCTTGAGGGTGTGCCCCCTAGTCCTACTGTCTTTTTTGAGCGGGAAGAGACTCTCCACCTCTATCCTATCCATCCCATTCATCATCTTATACGTCTCAATGAGATCTCCCCTCATTCTTCTAAACTCTATCGAGTACAAGCCTAGTTTATTCAGCCTCTCCTCATAGCTCAATCCCCTCAACTCCGGTATCAGCCTAGTAAACCTAGATGCCGGCGTTGGACTGGGGTAAACATAGTAAAAAGTCTGACAACACCTGGTTTAAGTCCAACCAATTAATTTGATAGTAAACTCACAAGCTTTCGGAGTTTGACGTCACTCAGCCATAGCAGCACCGCAGTGGCACAGGGGTTAGCACTGCTGCCTCACAGCGCCAGGGACCGGGTTCAATTCTAGCCTTGGTTCACTGTCTTGAGTGGAGTTTGTACATTCTCCCCGTGTCTGTGTGGGTTTCCTCCGGGTGCTCCGGTTTCCTCCCACAGTCCAAAAATACACAGGTTAGGGTGGATTGGCCACGCTAAATTGCCCCTCAGCATCAGGGGATTAGATGGGTAAATACATGGGGTTGTGGGGATTGGGCTCGGGTGGAATTGTTGTCGGTGCAGACTCGATGGGCTGAATGGCCTCCTTCTGCACTGCAGGAATTCAATGACTGTACAATCCTCAAATGCCAGAAGTGCTGAGAGAAACATGTTTTAGTATTGAACTGAAGGAAATCAGCGTTTGTAGAGAAATAGTTTGGGGAAATTGATGGGATTGAAGGTGGATAATTTTCCAGGGCCTAATAATCTTTATCCCAGAATATTTACGGAAGTGGCCCTGGAAAATAATGGATCTATTGGTGGTTATTTTCCAAACTTCTTTGGACTCTGAACTGGTTCCTACGGATTGGAGGGTAGTTAGTGTAAGCCCGTGATTCAAAAAGGGGAGATAGAGAGAAAATAGGGAACCAGTGAGCCTAACATCGGTACGGAGGGGGGGGGGGGAGGGGTGTTGTTAGAGCCCATTATCGAGGATTCCACTGAAAGTAAGCGTGCAGGTACAGCAGGCAGTAAGGAAGGTCAATGGTATGATGGCCTTCATAGCGAGAGGATTGGAGTACAGGGATAGGGACGTTTTGCTGCAATTGTACAGGTGAGGCCACACCTGGAGTATTGTGTGCAGTTTTGGTCTCCTTATCTGAGGAAGGATGTCCTTGCTATAGAGGGAGCACAGTGAAGGTTTACCAGGCTGATTCCGGGGATGGCAGGTCTGTCATATGAGGAGAGACTAAATCAGTTAGGATTATATTCACTGGAATTTAGAAGACTGAGAGGGGATCTGATAGAAACTTATAACATTCTAACAGGGCAGGTTCAGAAAGAATGTTCCCAATGGCTGGGGGGGGGGGGGGGGGGGGGGTCTAGAACTAGGGGTCACAGTTTGAGGATAAGGGGTAAACCTTTTAGAACTGTGGTGAGGGGAAATTTCTTCACCCAGAGGGTGGTGTGGAATTCACTGCCACAAAAAGTCATTGAGGACAGAACATTGCCTGATTTCAAGATGGAATTAGATTTCGCTCTTGGGGCTAAAGGGATTGAGGAATATGGGAGGACGGAGGGATCAGGATGTTGAATTCGATGATCAGTCACGATCAAGATGAATGGCAGAGCAGACTCGAAGGTCCAAATGGCTTCCTCCTGCTACCAGTTTCTGTTTCCATTTGCAAATCTGTCACTTATTCCACATTGGTCCTGGAGATAGGACCCTCTCTCTAAGTCAGAAGGCTCCACTCCAGAAATTTGACCACATAATTCAGCTGGCATGGTGGCACAGTGGTTACCACTGCTGTCTCACAGCGCCAGGGACTTGGGTTCAAGTCTGACTTTGGGTGACTGTCTGTGTGGAGTCTGCATATTTGCCCCGTGTCTGCGTGGGTTTTCTCCGGGTGCTCCGGTTTCCTCCTGTTGATTGGCCGTGCTAAATTGCCCCTTAGTGTCCCAGGTTAGGGGTAACTATGCGGGGTACAGCAATGTCTGGTCTGGGTGGGATGGTCTGTCGGAGAGTTAGTGCAGACTCAATGGGCCGAATGGTCCCTCCTGCACTGTAGGGATTCTATGGTGAAGCTGATATTCCTAATGCAGCACTGAAGGAGTCCTGCACTGTTGGAGGTGCCGTCTTTCAGTGGAGACATTAAACAAAAGCATTGTGAGTCTCTCTAACAGACAGGAAAGAGAATATCCCCAGTGTGCTGCCGTTCTCTATCCTTCAGTAGACATTTATTTCATTATTGTTTGCCGGAACTCTCAGTGCACAGATTGGCTGTGATGTTTCCTGACATTATAATAATCACCATGTTTCAAAAAGTATTTTAAAGACTGGATAACGGGGCTGTCCTTAGGTCAGGAAGATGCCACAGAAATGTGATTTGTTTTAATTCCAGAAATCCTTGTTCTTAATTCCCAATGGAGAATGTTTATATCTGGAATGGCTGAATTTGGTTTGGTATCAGTAACTCAGCGAGTGCCTGAGTTAGAGTTTCGCTAATCCAAACCATCTCCTGAACTTAAACAAACAACACAGGCAGCAAGGAAGCACTGCAATGTCAGAGCTATCTGTCTTTGGATGAAACATTAAAGTAAAACTCCAGAGGCCTGATGTAGTCCATCTGACAGGCCGAAGTTAGGAGCAGTGCATCGTTCTGGCCAACTGCCTCTCTCCATCCAACCTTCGACCTGTGAATGTTTGGCTCAGATTTTTACAAAGCCAGGAATTCTTCCTGGACTTTCAGAAATGAGGGGTGGGATCTGGATGTCTCGCTCTCTATTCTCAACAGATCAACCTTTCCCTGCCAGTGTGACGATGGTGGTGACCCACACATGAGGGAAACATACACTCGGTGTGGCCATTTGAACACAGTGCTTACTGCATGTATACTGGCCGCATTTTGGATTCTTCAGGGGTCTTATTCTGCAGTGTGGGAATCACAAATTTGTGGATTAGACATGAATGTACTTGAAGGATGGATAAGGTCAGTTTAACTTCTGTGATCTGAAATTATTTAAATCCCCAGTCCTTCAAAAATGAAAAATACTCTTATATTAGATAATTATTTTTTAACATGTCCTTTGGAGCGCTTTATGACCACATGGCTGATTTTCAAATCTACAATTATCTCAGCAGGAGGTTTTCTGAATTCACATTTTCAGCAACAAGTTAAGAACATAAGAAATAGGAGCAGGAGCAGGCCATCTAGCCCTTCGAGCCTGCCCCGCCATTCAATAAGATCATGGCTGATCTGTCGCTGCTCAGTTCCACATTCCCGCCCTCTCCCCATAACCCTTAATCCCTTCTCTTATCAAAAACCCATCAACCTGCTTCTTAAAAATATTTAGCGAGGCAGCCTCCACCACTTCAACGGGCAGAGAATTCCAGAGATTCACCACCCTTTGAGTGAAGAAGTTCCTCCTCAACTCCGTTCTAAACCGCCTCCCCTTTATCTTGAGGCTGTGCCCCCTAGTCCTACTGTCCTTTCTGAGCGGGAAGAGTCTCTCCACCTCTATCCTATCCATCCCATTCGGAGCCTATTAAAGGATTAGTTGTCTTTGATGTGGGGTCTGAATAGAAGTTTGCTTGTTTTTATGAGGTTAAGCACTTGAGATTTTAAAAATGCTTTGCATGGGTTTTCAAGAATGGGAGGCATCTATAAGGTACAAAAATATCTAAACATAAAGTCGGCATAGTTCCAGACAACCACAGGCTGCTCTCCCCCTCAAAGAGAGCTGCCTGGTGGTGATTTAACCTGAGGGTCACCACACCTCTGGCAAGGGGCAAGATTGAGAAGGAGGGGCCTTTATGAATAACCTCAGCCGGTCTGAGAATTGAGCCCGTGCTGTTTGGTGTCACTCTGCATTAGAACATAGAACACTACAGCACAAACAGGCCCTTCGGCCCACAAGTTGCACAGATCATATCCATACGTACCAGGCCTATCTATAACCCTCAATCCCATTAAATCCCATAAGATTCCAAATCCCATTACTAACCAGCTATCTAGTCAACAGAGTCTGTATATGTGTGTGTGTGTGTGTGTGTGTGTGTGTGTGTGTGTGTGTGTGTGTGTGTATGAACATGGTGGTGAGCTTGATGAAGATGATGAAGAGGAGGATGAGAATGAAGAGGAAGACCTTCTGGTGCAGAAGATGAAGTCCCATGGGATCAGAGGTGAGCTGGCAAGGTGGATACAAAACTGGCTCGGTCAAAGAAGACAGAGGGTAGCAGTGGAAGGGGGCATTTCTGAATGGAGGGCAGTGACAAGTGGTGTTCCTCAGGGATCAGTGCTGGGACCTTTGCTATTTGTAATATATATAAATGATTTGGAGGAAAATGTAACTGGTTTGATTAGTAAGTTTGTGGATGACACAAAGGTTGGTGGATTTGCGGATAGCGATGAGGATACAGCAGGATATAGATCAGTTGGAGACTTGGGCAGAGAGATGGCAGATGGAGTTTAATCCGGACAAATGTGAGGTAATGCATTTTGGAAGGTCTAATACAGATAGGAAATATACAGTAATTGGTAACACCACTGAATGTCAAGGGGAGATGGTGGTTGCCTGGCCCTTCTGTGGCGTAAATGTTACTTAATAATGTTACAACAATCCAGCTAAAGTTTAACTAATGTTTATCATAACTTGCACCAAGTCCTTTCACCCATCAATCACAATCCCCATAAGAATATTGACAGGCAGAGGGATCTGGGTGTACAGGTACACAAGTCACTGAAAGTGGCAATACAGGTGGAGAAGGTAGTCAAGAAGGCATACGGCATGTTTGCCTTCATCGGCCGAGGTATTGAGTTTAAAAATTGGCAAGTCATGCTGCAGCTTTATAGAACCTTAGTTAAGCCGCACTTGGAATGTATCGTTGCAGTCAATTAGTACCAGACCTGGGCAATGAGTGATGGACAATGCTGGAGCTTCAGATTAAAGCCTTTCCACAAAGTCCCCACAAAACAAACCATTCCCAGAGCTGAACCTGGCAATAGAACATAGAACATTACAGCACAAACAGGCCCCTCGGCCCTCGAGTTGCGCCGATCACATCAACCCCACCAATCTATAGACCTATCTATAACCCCCAATCCCATTAAACCCCATATACTCATCCAGAAGTCTTTTAAAAGACCCCAGCGAGTTCGCCTCCACCACCGATGACGGCAGCCGATTCCATTCACTCACCACCCTCTGAGTGAAAAACTTACCCCTAACATCACCTCTGTACTTCCCTCCCCGCACCTTAAATCTGTGTCCTCTCGTAGCGACCATTTCAACCCGGGGAAATAGCCTCTGAGAGTCCACCCTATCTATTCCTCTCAACATTTTATAAACTT
This sequence comes from Prionace glauca, assembly GCA_037974335.1. Lineage (NCBI taxonomy): Eukaryota > Metazoa > Chordata > Chondrichthyes > Carcharhiniformes > Carcharhinidae > Prionace > Prionace glauca. The sequence goes on along the minus strand of CM075728.1, from coordinate 2,714,908 downwards.
CTATCAGGTCGCCTCTCAACCTTCGTCTCTCCAGGGAAAAGAGTCCCAGCTCCCTCAACCTATCTTCATAAGGCATGCCTCCCAGTCCAGGCAACATCCTTGTAAATCTCCTCTGCACCCTTTCAATAGCTTCTACGTCTTTCCTATAGTGAGGCGACCAGAACTGCGCACAGTACTCCAAATGCACCAGCATTTCCCAAAATCTTTCTCATGAACCATGTTCCAGCTTTTGTTCCCCCTCTTCTCCTCTCTCTCATCCCTATTTCCTTTTCTCTTGCCTCTCATTCCCACCCTTTCTCTTGTTCTCCCTTTCCACCTCCTGCTGTTGCTGTGTGTCGCTCTCTCCAATGGTTCATCTCATCTGATTTTGTCACTTGCTTTCACTTTGGTCTTGGCTGGTAACATTTCTCAATGTCACGTCAAGCTTGCGCAAGCTCTTGCATGAAACCAAACTCATTTCTGTTGAGGCTGCGTGCTAATAATACTGCCCGTGACAACAAGGGCGTAGCTCTGATCGATATACTGTCTGATTCTTCTGAATGATTGAACAGGGCAATTGTAAAGATGCAAAACGAAACTCCAGCTGACAGGATCATAAATAATCAGCCAAATGAAGTGAGAGAGAGAGTGCCTTCCAGTTCTTGTCAGTGGATCAGGTCAGGACAGCACTGTATTCAGAGGTGCTTTCCTGAATTTATTACGTAATTGGTGACCTCTCATGCGTAACTTCTCTGATGAGGAAAAGCAGCAAATTCTGGGCAATATGGATAAACAAAAACAGGAAAAACGCTGAGAAATTCTCTCAGCTCTGTGATATAATCCTGGGAAGGAGTGTTACCTTCTCATGATTCGTTGGTGAATACACTTCACTATCCCAACGTAATGTCCCAGTGTTGTCTACAACAGGGGATAAAGGGTTCAATCCATGCCCTTGGTGCAAAAGTCCATCTGATTGGCATCCCATCCAGTGTTTGACTGCTTTACTAAATGCATTGGCAACAGATTATTGACCTGTTCCAGGAATTGCTAGCTATGGAAACAAGTGAAAGTTTGTCTTAGTGCACCATTAGGTGCAGGAAGAGAATTGGTGTTGGATACGGATGTGTACTCTTGTTATAAAGGTTTCTTATCCCTTTCCTCTCCTGTACACTGTTTCTTCTGAAGGAACTCTTCAAAAAGCAGCAAATGAAACAACAACAAAACTTACTCCAACTTATAAATCAAAGAAAGGGTTTAATAAAGAAACATCATTACTCCAAACTTGGGGCCTTGACCTGGGCCACTCCAAGAACAAAGAACAACACAGCACGGGAAACAGGCCCTTCGGCCCAACGAGCCCGCGCCGCCGTCCCATGGTCAGTGACCTATTCATGATTTTAGTCTATGCCTAATGCCTATGCCAAAGCTCCCCATAATTCTACATCGTTCCTTATTGATAGTGAATCAGCTGGTCAGCTGACTATTACATCGACCTGTGATTGGTTTCAAGGTTTACTGGGTCAGCTGACCCTTACATCTTATTCCCATTGCTCACCTTACATCCAATACAAAGCTGTCACTGGTTACATTCTAACATCCACTGGGCCTTTATTTAAAAAGTCAAGGATCATGAAGGCTGCTCTTACATTTTTTATCAACTTATCCAGTTAAAATTTGCCACAAAAACACACATTGATTCTCCCTAACCGTCACGGGGCTGAACTGATTACCTAGGTCATGTGACCATTATTGGTTTCCCCCCCCCCGTCCCCCCCCCCCCCCCACACACACACACACACAAAACCACAATGCAAATTGTTCATTAAAAAATGGACATTGTCAAGAACTCTTGAAACCGAGGCAACCACCGTGACTCTGCAATGTCCTGTTTTGATTGGCCCAGCCCATTCCAGTTAGACCCTCACTCCTGAGAAGTTGCTGATCTGCCTCGAGGCTGTCAAGTAAAGTCAGAGAGAAAGAACTTGCATTTATATCATAACTTTCACAACTTCAGCACGTTCCAAAGCTCTTTACGGACAGTGAAATACTTGTGAAATGCAGTCACAGTTACAACATAGAACATAGAACATTACAGCGCAGAACAGGCCCTTCGGCCCACGATGTTGCGCCGACCAGTTACAAAAACAATGACCCACGAGCCTAAACCAATCCCTTTTCGTCCAACTCAGAAAACAGGCCAATCGATTACATACAGCGGGAGCTCTGAAACAGCAATGTGATAATGACTCGATTATTGGCCCAAATCTCCCCATCAAGGTGGTTCTGACCTTATCAGACACTATAACGACTCATCTCCCTCTGATCTTTCTGATGGAGGCTCCTACAGAACTCACTCAGTGCAGGAAATTTTGGCAGGGACGGAGCAGAGAATGTGAGCAGAAACCATATCCCTTCTTACAACACTTGCTGTAACTTCTCAGTGTGCTCAGAGTGTAAGAGTGCAGGAGGGAATGGGTGTGAGTGACAATGCGTGATTCGGTAGGGTGGGGGAGGTAAGTGGGTGAGGGGCCATGGTGCCAGCCGGCTTGGGTGAAAGGTGTATCACATGGCAGCTGGGTAGGGTGGTGAGGTTGAGTCAGGTTGGGTCAGTGGGGGAGGGGGGATTGAGGAGTGGGAGACGGATGTTGGGGGTGTCAGTTGGTGGGAGCTGGTCAACTTGGAACAGGAAGGAGTTTCAGGGATCAGGAGAAAGTCAGGTGGTGGGGATTAGTCAGGTCACTTCGGAGGCTGGAGGGGAATGTTAGGTGTGTCAGGTGGAGATAGACTAGGATTTCCTGTCTAACAGAACTATCCAGGTAAGCAATTCAAACCCACTGAAAGCTCTGGCTTTAACTTCAGGGAGATTGCCGTCTGTGTGTGTGTGCGCGTGTGTGTGATAGGGGGGTGTAGGGGGGGTTGTGGGGGGGGATGTGGGATGGTTGAAATTTGCGGATGACACCAAGATTGGAGGAACGGCAAATTGTGCGGAGGGTGTGGAGAGTCTGCAGAAGGATCTAGATAGGCTGAGCGAATGGGCCAGGAAATGGCAAATGGAATTTAATGTTGGCAAGTGTGAGGTGGTCCACTTTGGTAGGAGGAATGGTAGGAAGGATTATTACTTACGTGGCGAAAAACTGCAGCAGGCGACGGTGCAGAGGGACCTCGGGGTCCTTGTGCATGAGTCGCAAAAGCCCAGCTTGCAGGTGCAGCAGGTGGTCAGGAAGGCGAATGGGATGCTGGACTTCATAGCGAGGGGGATTGAATATAAAAGTAGGGAGGTCTTGCTGCAGCTGTATAGGGCATTGGTGAGGCTGCAGCTGGAGTACTGTGTGCAGTTTTGGGCGCCACACCTGCGCAAGGATATTTTGGCCTTGGAGGGAATGCAGAGGAGGTTTACTAGGCTGATACCGGAATTGAGGGGGTTGAGCTATGAGGAGAGGCTGAATAAACTGGGCTTGTACTCGTTAGAGTTTAGAAGAATGAGGGGAGATCTCCTTGAGACATATAAGATGATGAATGGGATGGATAGGATAGAGGTGGAGAGATTCTTCCCGCTCAAAAAAGACAGTAGGACTAGGGGGCACAGCCTCAAGATAAAGGGGGGGCATTTTAGAACGGAGTTGAGGAGGAACTTCTTCACTCAAAGGGTGGTGAATCTCTGGAATTCTCTGCCCGTTGAAGTGGTGGAGGCTGCCTCGCTAAATATTTTCAAGAAACGGGTTGATGGGTTTTTGATAAGAGAGGGGATTAAGGGTTATGGGGAGAGGGCGGGAATGTGGAACTGAGCCATGACAGATCAGCCATGATCTTATTGAATGGCGGGGCAGGCTCGAAGGGCCAGATGGCCTACTCCTGCTCCTATTTCTTATGTTCTTATGTATGTGATAGGGGGGTGTAGGGGGGGTTGTGGGGGGGGATGTGGGATGGTGTGAGAGGGTGTGTGTGTGTTTGCGTGGGGGGGATGTGGGGAGGGCATGGGTGGAGATTGTGGGGGGGTGTGAGAGGGTGTGTGTGGGTGTGTGTGTGGGTGTGGGGGTGTGTGTGTGGCTTTGAGAGAGTGTGTGTGTGTGAGAGTGTGGGGTGGATGTGGGGGGGTGGGTTGTGGAGGGAGGGGTGTGGGGGGACGGGTGAGGGGGGATGTGAGAGGGTGTGTCTGTGAGGGTGTGGGGTGGACGTGGGGGTGTGTGGGGGTGGGGGGGGTTTGTGGGGGGATGTGAGAGTGTGTGTGTGTGTGTGTGTGTGGGGGGGAGGTTGGGTGGAGAGTGGTGGTGGGGGGGTGGAGTTAGGCGAATTGCCCATTAAAAGTTGGCAAGTGAATTTTGATTGGCCCAGGTGTTGCCATGCAGAAAGCAATGGGATATCTGTGCTCCCCGAGCTCCTATTTAATTAAAAAAAGATACAAAGCTCAAACATATCCCTTTTATTTGCCCAAAGGCTGGCATTGTGGCTCATTTATACTTGCTCGAAGCTACTCAGGGATTCATACTCATGGACCTACTCTCTGCAGGCAAGAGGAACATGTCCAGGCACTGCATCTTATATCAATCAAACAGAAGTGAGATGGATAACAGCTCTCTGCTGCATTCTCCATGGCCACAGCAGAATTCCACATCTGGTGCCTGTCCGATATTCAGGGTACTAACCTCCTCTTTCTCAGCTCCTTGCAGATCCCTCCACTCCTCAGTAACGTGGCCAAAATCCACCGTATTCATCGGTACCTTCACTTCCCCAATGACATCGTGTTTGGAGAATCGATCAAAGTCATAAACTGCCATCACCAGGGTTTTTCCTCCAAGTTCTGAGTACGGAATCTGAGAAAATCCAAAATAACTTAGCCTGAGTGAGAAGCTTGTACCATTGCACAGAATTACAAAGATTGTGTGACACACACACACCACTCAGCCCCAGTTAGTTCATGTCAGTGTTTCTATCCACACACGTCTCCTTCATCTCACTCTGTCATCTCATTGTTTTTCCCTCTGTTAAAGCTATTTATTTCAGGCACTCCCTGTGACCATGAGTCCCATATTCAATCCACTCTCTTGGTAGAGAGGTTTATGTTGAACTCTCTGATGAATTTATTGCAAAAGGGTTAGATTTTAAAAGTAAAGAAGTGTTATTACGATTGTATAAGGCATTGGTGAGAGCACACCTGGAATATCGTGTCTCCTCGCCTGAGGGAAGATGTGGTGGCATTGGAGGCAGTTCAGAGGAAGGTCACCAGATTGATTCCGCGGAATGAAAAGGCCATCGTAGGAGAAATGTTTGAATGGATTGCGCTGGTACTGATATATAAAATGCTAACGAGGATTGATAAGGTGGATGTTGGACAGATATTCCCCCTTGTGGGACAGTCTCGAACAAGAGGTCATAGATATACAACGAGCGGAGTTAGGTTCAAGACTGAGATGGGGAGAAGCTACTTCTCTCAGACATTGTGAATCTGTGGAACTCGCTGCCCCAGAGTGCACTGGTGGCAGAGTCAATCAACTGATTCACGGGAGAGATAGATATGATTCTGATGAAAAGGGTGATGGGGAGCAGGCAGGAAAATGGAGTTGAGACCAGGAGAAGATCAGCCATGATCAGATTAAATAACGGAGCTCGAAGGGCTGAACTGCCCATTCCCGCTCCTAAGTTCCTATTGGCTGTGTCACCCTTCCCAAAGTTAACAGTGTCACTGGGTATGGGGAGAGTGTGTGCGTATGATGTTGAGGTAAAGTATTAGCCATGATCATATTGGATGGCAGAGCAGGTCTGATGGGCCGAATGGCCTACTCCCACTCCTAATTCCAATGTTCCCATTGGTGAGTATTTTGACATCCAAGGTCCTCATTTTATATTTCCCTCATGTGTTTATCTACAGTCACCTCAAATACATCACAGCTAATCACTTCCCCTATTTCCAGCTGACAGTGGGAGTGAGCGGAACGGGAATGTGTGGAATGTGCGGTGTTCCTCCAATAGAACAGGTGAATCCGCCTAGAGGGAAAACTGGAATCGGGGGATGTGAATTAAAGCTAGTCACTGATAATTCCAATTGGGAAGTTGTTGAAATATACAACACAGGTACTTTTAAGGGGAAGCTTTAAGGGAAAACTGGATAAATGTGTGAAGGAGAAAGGAATAGAAGGATATCGCGATGGGACTAGATAAAGAGGGGTGGGAGGAGGCTAGTGTGGAGCAGGAGAGCAAGCACAGAGCAGCTGGGCTGAATGGCCTGACTCTGTGCTGTAAAAACAATGTAATAATTGTTCAGATACCCTATCCAATCTCAGTCACAAGGTTTGGACCCAGACTGAAGGGCAGTTGTCAGCTGTGGGTTTAGATTTACCGAGGACCTGACTCGATATATTACCTTGAAGATGAAGGACTCATTGAAAACTGGGTTCAGTGTCTTTCGGTGAACTTTTGTTTCGTATTTCTTCTTCTTGTCAGGGAGTAAGAAGACCTTGACGTAAGGATCAGATGTTCCTCCCATGTCCAGAGCAGGAAGTTCAGCAGCTTGAATAATTCCCACTATAAGCTGTTAGTATGACACAAGAGAAAGAACATTCAACAACCACTTGTATTTACATCGCGCCTTTGATAGTGTAAAATGTCCCAAGACACTTCACACCAGCCCGAACACAAACTCACTACAAGCCCCACAGATACCAGGGCAGGCGAACAAATACTCACTCAAAGAGATTGGTGTCAAACTGGGTTTAAGGAGAGTGAGGCGGAGAGGTTCAGGGAGAACGTTCCAGAGCTTGGGGCCCAGGAACTGGAGATACAACCACCAATGATGAAGTGTTTAGGGTTACACAAGAGGACAGAGTTGGAGGAGTGGAGCAGTCTCTGATGGTTGTAGGTCTGAGGAACTTTACAGGGATAGGGAGAAGCAAGGCCCTGGGAGGGATTCAAACCCAAAGGTGAGAACGTTCCAATCAAGGAATTGCTGGGACGGAGATGTGGGCAGAGATTCTCACTGCAGTTAAATGAGTCCCAATATTTCTGGGAATGACATTGAAAGTCTCTTCTTCGGGTGATAACCCGGTGACCAATAGTTTCCATCTTGTTTAGATTTGGACCCTAGTGATACAAGTTTCCGATTGATTCAGTCAAAGGTTCTCTCTTGGATTTGAGGATTGAATCCAAACACTGCTACAGATTCATCCTTGCCAGCTAATAAACCAAACTAACAAAACCAATTCCAAATCATAAACCTAATTAGCTATTAAAATTGATGTCATGCTATTTTGAGTGACAGCTGTCTAATGCAACCAAATCTTATTTTCTATAGAAGATAACTGTCGCGTAGCACTGGAAACCTAACTGCAGATTGAACCCGTGATCAGTATTTGTTTGTATTCAGTTTGCTTAAAAAAGAATAAAATATTGCATGAAAATGAACTAGGCGTATTCTATATCACTCACTGACTCTCAGTCACTCTGATACAAGTGGCTATTTTTAAACATTAAACCAATTCCAGCTCTCGGATTATATATTCTCCTTGAGGCATTCTAGGAGACAGATGGGATCTGTCGGCAGCCCTGTGCGTTTCTGTTATTGGAGGGTTCTGCAGTGGGATGATGAGTTAGTGAGGAAAATCTATCCTCTCTTAGGGGAAGTTTATTAGGAGTAAATGGCTGAGTTTCCGATAGTATTAGTGGCCACACTAACACTTCTGATAATGTCATATCGAATGTTGATTATCTGTTACCCATTTCAGGCAAAGACAGAAAAGGCTCAGATTTAATATTGGGGAAAAAAAAAGTGGATGAAATGAGAACTGAGACACTCAAAACACTGATTAATTGGCCAACCTTGGACAATGATTTCCAGACTTTGGTGGTTCCTCGGGGTGGGGAGGGGATGCGGGGAGGGCAGGGGGGTGGTGTGGGTGTTAGGGAGGGGTATGTGAGTGAGGGGGCTTGGCTTCTTCAAGGAATCGCTGATTGGGCCTGTTCAGGAAAAGACAAGACCCCACCACTTTCAGAAATATTCTTCATGGAAGTTAGAAAGACGAGGCTAGGGTGATGGGAGTGGTCCCTGCTGGACACCCATGACAACACTCAGGGGTGTCATCATTCAATACGAGGGTGATGTCATCACGTGTGGAGATTCATCCCTGATCGAGAGGCAATGTGGGGGTGAGGGGTGGGGAAGCTGAAACACAGACTGTTTTGACATAAATAGAAACATAGAAACCCCACAGTGCAGAAAGAGGCCCTTCGGCCCATCGAGTCTGCACCGACCACAATCCCACCCATTCCCTACCCCCATATCCCTACACATTTACCTGCTAATCCCTCTAACCTACACATCTCAGAACACTAAGGGGCAATTTTAGCATGGCCAATCCACCTAACCCGCACATCTTTGGACAGAGGGAGGAAACTGGAACACCCGGAGGAAACCCACGCCGACATGAGGAGGATGTGCAGACTCCACGCAGACAGTGACCCGAGCCCGGAATCAAACCCAGGTCCCTGGAGCTGTGAAGCAGCAGTGCTAACCCACTGTGCCACTGTGCTGCGCTATATGAATATTTTGCATCAGTCTTTACTGTAGCAAATACTAAAAGCATCCCAGAAATAGTCAAATATACCAGGAAGGAATTAACTACAGTCACCATCACCAAAGATCTAGTTTTAGGCAAACGATGAGAGGGTGCAGAGGAGATTTACAAGGATGTTGCCTGGACTGGGAGGCATGCCTTATGAAGATAGGTTGAGGGAGCTGGGACTCTTTTCCCTGGAGAGGCGAAGGTTGGGAGGCGACCTGATAGAGGTTTATAAAATGTTGAGAGGAATAGATAGGGTGGACTCTCAGAGACTATTTCCCCGGGTTGAAATGGTCGCTATGAGAGGTTTAAGGTGCGGGGAGGGAAGTACAGAGGAGATGTTAATGTTAGGGGAAAGTTTTTCACTCGGAGGGTGGTGAATGAGTGGAATCGGCTGCCGTCATCGGTGGTGGTAGCGGTGAACTCGCTGGGGTCATTTAAAAGACTTCTGGATGGGTATATGGGGTTTAATGGGATTGGGAGTTACGGATAGTTCTATGGCTTGGTAGGTATAGATGTGATTGGTGCAATTTGTGGGCCGAAGGGCCTGTTTGTGCTGTAGTGTTCTACGTTCTATAAATGGGGTTAAAGGTTGACAAGTCCCATGGACCTGAGGTTTGGCACCTCAGAATCTTAATGGAGGCAGCTACAGAGAACATACACACATCGGTAACCAAAAGAAAAAATGCTGGAAAACCTCAGCAGCGCTGGCAGCACCTGTAAGGAGAGAAGAGAGCTGACGTTTTGAGTCCAGATGTCCCTTTGCAAGACTGAGGGACAGGTTTCCAAAGCTATCAGTCCTTTTACCCTACAGCAAACTAAGGTAGGAACAAAATCTTACTTGAGGCAAAATAATCATTTTCCTGCTGCCTCGGAAAAGCAGGCAGTGTAATCGAGGATCCCATACACACCGGTCATACTCTCTGCATAACACGCAAGAAACAACACTTTATCCCGATACATGTGACAATGATAATAAATCAAATGAAATCAAATCCAAGTGGAAGTGAAATTTGTTATTTCCTTTACTCCTGTTCTAAAGGATTCTCACCACACCTGATTGTTCTGGAAGTCGTAATCCAAGGAAAACTGAAGCTTCCCGAGTTTCTCCTCCTCTTTGTCTTCCTCCTTTCCTTCTGCAGTTAGACCAGTCTCTACATCCTCATCATCATCCTTCAGAGCCTGTGAGCAGGGGGAGTACGTTAGAATGCACTGCTTGTTCAATCTGATAGAGTTTCATAGTTAGGGAGTCAATCTCTCACTCTGCTGAAAAGCTATTACAAGCAGGCAGTAGATGATTTAATCTTCATTAGCCCAGGCACAAAGTATAGCTTCGTTATATTATTGCTACTGGGAGACTTTCAAACCAGCAAGCGGCTAATGTAAAGTGCACAATCCCACAGGGTATCACAGACAAATACTTTAAATTTGCAAGCACCATCTAAAGCTGTCTAGCTTGTCAACTTGATATTAAACCAAATTCAGGTCTATTGATGATATCCTTGTAGATAGAACATGCTGATAACAGGCAGGATGGTAGTAGTTTAGCAGAATTCAGCCAATGTTTCATGCAATAACTGCAAACGCTTGTCAAATTTGCGCAACTTCAATGTTGCTGTTGCCTCTGTCCAAAGTTACAGCAAAGTGGATTTTGTACTGAGAAAGAATTCAATTTGAGTTTTTTTTATTACTGATTAAAGCTGGTAAATGGCATCAATACTCTTCCGAATGAAGTACAAGTTGTTCCTAACTATGACTCCCAATTCTTAGCTTCAAACCAACTTGAGATTTTAGGATAATTGAATCTTCCACTCAGTGAGAGTGCAACATTATATTTTGCTGGAATGCAGTTTGACAATAAGAACAAGGATCCCAGAGAATTGCCATATTAAACCAGCCAATTCTGCGTAGCGCTAAATACACAAGCTGTGGCTTTGTTGTGATATGATTCCGGCTAGCTCTCGCTTGACATGTGGACCAGGAAGAGATAATTCAGCCGAGTCAGCTGCTTTGCCATTCAATGTAATCACCTCTGATATCTATATTAACTCTCTATACCTGCCTTAATACCCTTTCTTAACAAAAACCTATTGCTCACCAGTTTGAAATATCTAATCAACCCACAGCCTCATTGGCTCTTTGGGGTGGGGGGAGACAGCGTTCCAGATTTCCTCTTTCCTTTCCCTAAACCTCAAACTTTAGCTCAAAATCAATCCCCGAGTTTGAACTAACTCTAAAGACAATAAGACTGAAAGGATGAAATATCTCTGGGTGAAATATGTGTCATAGAATCATAGAACCCTACAGTGCAGAAAGAGGCCCTTCAGCCCATTGAATCCACACAGAACACAATCCCACCCAGGCCCTACACCCATACCTTTACATATTATACCCACTAATCCCTCTAACCCTGAACACGCATCCCTGAACACTAAGGGGCAATTTCTTAGCATCCCAATCAACCTAACCCGCACATCTTTGGACTGTGGGAGGAAACCGGAGCTCCTGGAGGAAACCCCCACAGACACGGGGGGGGGGAATGTGCAAACTCCACATAGACAGTGACCCGAGCTGGGAATCGAACCCAGGTCTCTGGAGCTGTGAAGTACTAGTGCTAACCACTGTGCTACCGTGCCCCCATCTCCTGATGCTACTCTCCCACTCACACAGTGTGGGACATTGTACATCAGTGTTTACTGGTGGAGCTGTTTTCAGCCACTTGCTGTAACAACCCCAGTTTTCAGAATGATCCTCAGCTTTTCTGGGCGAATTGTTCCTAACGGTGGAATGAAGAGAACCATATTCACTTCATGTCTTTGTAAAAGTGCTTGGAAATGAAAGCCCCTGGGCCAATTTTGCCATCCCTCTTGGCTACCATCTATATAGGGAAATAGGAACAAGAGAGGCCATTCGGCCTATTGAATCTGTCTCATTATCCAATCAAATCATGGACCACCTGTGTTGGCTCTATATCCCCGGGTGCTCTTACCCAATGTAAATCTATTGGCCACAATCATGAAATTTTCATTGAATCCCAGGATCCACAATCTCTAGATTTCCATTGCCTTTTTCGTGAAGGAGAGCTTTCAGACATCACTCTTGAACAGTTTATTGAGGTTACATCCGTATGTCAGGAATCCATTACCAGAGGCAATAGTTTCCATGGCTGTAACTTCATGCCAATGGGATCTTCCAGTCCTGCCAATGGTACACTCCCACCACAGGATTCCCAGCACCGAGGGCTGCTTTCAACTGGAAACACTTTGACAACGGGAGGGACCTAAAAATCCCACTGCCGGTCAATGGTTGGTCATCCCTGCTGCTGAGAAGCACGCGGCACGGTGGCACAGTGGTTAGCACCACTGCCTCACAGCACTTGGGACCTGGGTTCGATTCCCAGCTTGGGCCACTGTCTGTGTAGAGTTTGCACGTTCTCCCCATGTCTGAGTGGGTTTCCTCTGGCTGCTCCGGTTTTGTCCCACACCCCAAAGATGTGTGGTTTAGGTGGATTGGACATGCTAAATTGCCCCTTAGCATCAGTGGGACTAACTAGAGTAAATGCATGGGGATAGGTTTGTGGTTGGTGCAGATTCGATGGGCCAAATGGCCTCCTTCAGCCCTGTAGGATTCTATAAACAATCCATGTGGCTGGTTGCATAGAAAATTCTGCCTCTATCCTGTGTGGAAAAAGTGATTTAACTTCTAAATGGTCTTGTTCAACTTTGAAGATAACCCATCTAAAGAAAATAGCTTTGCTTGTCTCTACTCATTCGAATTCCTTTATCACTTGAAATCCTTGGATTAGATCTGCCGTCCACCTTCTCAACTCAAAACTGTTATTACTTCCTTACTCTGAACTGTGCTTTTTCAGAATATTTAGCTATCACTCTGGCCAGTGGCTCTGAACTGTGGTAAAACCATCACCGTTTATAGAGCAACTTTAGTGTAGAAAAGTATCTCAAGGTGCTTCGTAGAGTTGTAAAGAAAACAAAAAGTCATCTAAGTGAAAAAAACCCCCAAATGATTTGAAATATATCATTGAAGGAACTGAGAAATCAAAGGATTTTTTTAAGATCAGTTTTGGATAAGATTTTGCACCCATTATTGGCTGAGGGTTTTGAGTAAAAAGACCATTATCCATCAAATCAAAGTTGGCTTAGCTGAAAAATTATTTGGGAACCAAACTATCTAACAGTAGCAAACTAGAATCGGGGATGCAAGCTGGTTAAAGTGTAAAAGGTATGCATTGAAAGGAACCTACCGCAATGGACAATCCAGAACAGTCATGAGATAGAACACGGATATGAAAGGAAGAAATAACATTTATAACACCCACACACAAGCAGTAAGTAAAGAAACCGGACAAACATGGAGAAATGATCTCAATAAAAGAGCACAGCCATTAAAGCCTGCCCGACCTTTAATATAAATCTTTCTCAAATACTGTGCAATCTTTTGGAGATCTGTGTCAATAAAGTGTGAAGTTTGTGCACAATTTAACTAACTATGAATGAGTCAAAATATAATTATTTTAATAAATTGTGGTGAGTCAGTAACAGCATCAAATCAGTTCTCCAGGTCCTATGTCAACATTGGTTTAGTACGAGATTCTGTGCGTTAATGTTACCCAGACATCCTTTAACAATTATGTAAATGTTGTGTGCTTCAAATCTCTGCCAACTAACTTTGAACATAGCTTTTCTCTCTCCAACACACATATTAGTGGTGAGGAAGTGTTGGGAATATTTCACCACCTCTAGCAACAAATATTTTCACAAACAGACACGTGCTCTTGAGGAGAAGTGAGTGAAAAATGTTACGGTGATTAAATTCAGTGTGCTGTGTATAATTCCAGGCTTTCTCGAGTGCCTCGATCCAATCCAAATAGGCAACATTCCCAACCAGCACTGTGACATTGGCTGACATTTTAAGTCACAAACACTTTTCAAAGACATCTCGAGAGCTCCAGCTTCACGCATGGAGATGACTTTCTGAAATCGCGCAGTTGAAGTGGGCAGAGGGGAAAGGATGGGATTGGGTTTGGGTGGTGCAGCATTAATACTTCAATAAAATGGAATATTATGCATATCCTGTAACAGTAATAATTCGTATTTATGTCACAACTTTAATGCAGTAAACCTTTCCAAGGAGCTTCACAGCGGCATTATTAACATAAGATGTTATTGGAATAAGTAACCAAAAGCTCGATCAAAGGATTAGGTTTCAAGGAAAGTCCCTCCAGTTACAAAGAGGCCATTCAGCCCATCATGTCTACACCAACTCTCATATCCTGGCCCTCTACCCCACCCTATTTCCATAACCCCACACATTTCCCATGACCAATACATCTAACCTACACATCTTAGACACTAAGGGACAACTTAGCAAGGTCAATTCACCGAACCTACACATCTTTGGGCTGTGGGAAGAAACTGGATCACCCAGTGGAAACCCATGCAGACACAGGGAGAACATGCAGATCCATCCAGACAGTCACCCAAGGTCAAAGTTGAACCAGGGCCCCTGGAGCTGTGAGGCAGCATTGCTAACCGCTGACCCACTGTTCCATCTTGACGGAGGACCGAGGGGTACAGAGACTGAGAGATTTCAATGGAGATTTTCTAAACGTGGGGCTCAGGCAGTGGATACCACAATTGCTGATGGTGGAGTGATTAATAAGAACATAAGAACTAGGAGCAGGAGTAGGCCATCTGGCCCCTCGAGCCTGCTCCCCATTCAATAAGATCATGGCTGATCTTTCTGTGGACTCAGCTCCACTTATCCGCCTGCTCACCATAACCCTTAATTCCTTTACTGTTCAGAAATTTATCTATCCTTGCCTTAAAAACATTCAATGAGGGAGCCTCAACTGCTTCACTGAGCAGGGAATTCCACAGATTCACAACCCTTTGTGTGAAGAAGTTCTTCCTCAACTCAGTCCTAAATCTGCTTCCCTTTATTTTGAGGCCATGCCCCCTAGTTCTAGTTTCACCCACCAGTGGAAACAACTTCCCTGCTTCTATGTTGTCTATTCCCTTCATAATATTATATGTTTCTATAAGATCTCCCCTCATTCTTCTGAATTCCAGTGAGTATAGCCCCAGTCTACTCAGTCTCTCCTCATAGGCCAACCTTCTCTACTCTGGAATTAACCTAGTGAATCTCCTCTGCACCCCCTCCAGTGCCAGTATATCCTTTAGAACATAAGAACATAAGAAATAGGAGCAGGAGTAGGCCATCCAGCCCTTCGAGCCTGCCCCGCCATTCAATAAGATCATGGCTGATCTGTCGCTGCTCAGTTCCACTTTCCCGCTTTCTCCCCATAACCCTTAATCCCCTCTCTTATCAAAAACCCATCAACCTTAAAAATATTTAGCGAGGCAGCCTCCACCACTTCAACGGGCAGAGAATTCCAGAGATTCACCACCCTTTGAGTGAAGAAGTTCCTCCTCAACTCCGTTCTAAACCGCCCCCCTTTTATCTTAAGGCTGTGCCCCCTAGTCCTACTGTCTTTTTTGAGCGGGAAGAGTCTCTCCACCTCTATCCTATCCATCCCATTCATCATCTTATATGTCTCAAGGAGATCTCCCCTCATTCTTCTAAACTCTAACGAGTACAAGCCCAGTTTATTCAGCCTCTCCTCATAGCTCAACCCCCTCAACTCCGGTATCAGCCTAGTAAACCTCCTCTGCACTCCCTCCAAGGCCAAAATATCTTTGCGCAGGTGCAGCGCCCAAAACTGCACACAGTACTCCAGCTGCGGCCTCACCAATGCCCTATACGGCTGCAGCAAGACCTCCCTACTTTTATATTCAATCCCCCTCGCTATGAAGGCCAGCATCCCATTTGCCTTCCTGACCACCTGCTGCACCTGCAAGCTGGGTTTTTGCGACTCATGCACAAGGACCCCGAGGTCCCTCCGCACCGTCGCCTGCTGCAGTTTTTCGCCCCGTAAGTAATAGTCCTTCCTACCATTCTTCCTACCAAAGTGGACCACCTCACACTTGCCAATATTAAATTCCATTTGCCATTTCCTGGCCCATTCGCCCAGCCTATCTAGATCCTTCTGCAGACTCTCCACACCCTCCGCACAATTTGCCGTTCCCCCAATCTTGGTGTCATCCGCAAATTTCGACACCCTACACTCGGTTCCCTCCTCCAGATCATCTATATAAATGGTAAAAAGCTGAGGCCCCAGCACCGACCCCTGGGGCACTCCACTAGTCACCATCCGCCAATCCGAATAGCACCCTTTGACCCCCACTCTCTGCCTCCTATTTGACAACCAATCCTCTATCCACGCTAACACCCTACCCCCAACTCCATGTCCCCTGACCTTCTGCAATAACCTCTTGTGAGGTACTTTGTCAAACGCCTTCTGAAAATCTAGAAAGACCACATCCACCGGCTCTCCTCTATCCACCGCCCTATACACATCCTCATAGAACTCCAATAAATTTGTCAGACACGACTTCCCTTTAATGAAACTGTGCTGCGTCCGCTCTATCAAGCAGTTCCCTTCAAGATGCCTCGCAATTTCCTCCTTAATGACAGATTCTAACATTTTACCTACCACAGACGTTAAACTAACCGGCCTATAATTCCCCGCCTTTTGCCTGGCACCCTTCTTAAACAACTTACTTTCTCAAGTAAGGAGGCCAAAACTGTATCCAGTATTCAGGTGTGGCCTCACCAGGACCCTGTACAACTGCAACATAACCTCACTGTCTTTGAACTCCATCCCTCTAGCAATGAAGGACAAAATTCCATTTGCTTTTTAATTACCTGCTGCACCTACAAACCAACTCCTGGAGATTCCTGCACAAGGACACCCAGGTCCCTCTGCACAGCAGCATGCTGCAATTTTTTACCATTTAAATAATAGTCCATTTTGCTGTTATTCCGACCAAAATGTATTACCTCACATTTACCAACATTGTACACCATCTGCCAGACCCTCACCCACTCACTTAGACTTAATGTCACTTGTCACCTAATGTGGGAAATATGCAAGAGTGCAGAATTGGAGGAGATCAGGGCACTCGGAAGATTCTTGGGTTGATGGAGGAACTCATCCAAGAGTTCGTGCTCCACAGACTCCATTGAATGAACAAAATGGACTTTGGCAGTCTTACCATCCTCATTGTATTAAATTTTACAGTTCAGCTTTCCTCCCTGTCTCTCAGCAGTGTGTCCTGCTTACAGAGTATTTATTTCTCCCTGTTTAATAGTTTTTGCTGCAGGGTTATCTGGGAGAATCTTATATTATTGTGGGGAAGATGATGTCATTGGGCTCAATTCAATTAAGCTGCGGCCCTTCCGAAGACCTCAAGCCATCAGACACTGAGTTCATTTCAGGCATATTTATTAGTGATTGGTATCTTGCGGCTAAGAACTCAGAAGGAGGTTTCACATTATTAGTTGGTTCAGTGAGGCGGATGAAAATTCTGAGTCAAAGATCAAAGATTTCGAAATGCTGAAGAGGTTTGCAGCAGACTGCAGGAGAACACTCTCGCTGAAGGTACATTTTAATTGGTGCAGTTGATTCCATGTATCGACATCACGGGGACATTGCTTCATGGCACACTTGCACTCACTCAAACAGATGTACACGTCTGCAGTTCCCTGCACACATTTGTCAAAGTCCACACACATACACACAAGCACACACGCACACACACACACACATACGCACACACACACACGCACACACACACGCACACGCGCACACACACGCACACGCGCACACACACATATGCATACGCGCACACGCACACAGATATACACACACACACATGCACACATTGTCCTACACAAGGAGGTAGTGGCATCATGGAATTGTCCCAGAGTAATATTCTGGGGACCCTGATTCGAATCCCACCGTGGCAGATGGTGAAATTTGAAATCTGTAGAAAGCTGGAATTAAGAATCCAATGATGACCGTGAAATGATTGCAGTAAAAACCCACCTGCTTCACTAATGTCCTTTAGTGAAGGAAATCTTTTGTCTTTACCTGGTCTGGCCTACATGTGACTCCGCAGTCACAGTAATGTGGTTGACTCTTAACTGGCCTAGCAAGACACACAGCTCAAGGGGCAATTGAGGATGGGCAATAAATGTTGGTCCAGCCAGCAATGCCCCCATATCCAATGAATGAAAAAACACACACACAGATACACACACAAACACGCATGGAAATTTTTAGATGTATTCATCAGAGAACCAGGATCTCTGTTTAATGACAGCATCTCTGATAGGGCAGAACTCCCTCAGTTCTGCACTGGGTTGTTGAGATCATGTTCTTAAGTCTCTAAAATAACCAATGACATGGTTTCAGTCCTACGTTCACTGCTGTGAAGTGATAATCTTCCCAGCACAAACAACTGAGTAATCATGAGTGGTAAAATAGAGTGATCCATAGCTTTCCATTGAACATTCTGATTGGCAAATACACGAACATTGGAATAGTGAGACGGAGAAAGAGCAAAGTTCGTCAGATTCACCATCTCCCATCCAGGCAGTCACATGAAACGATGTGAAAGGTGATATTGACAAATCAAAGTGATCAACCTCGATCAATGAATGAGCAGCAGAGCTGGACACGGGCTGAGAAAAGCTTCCAATGTTGGGAGAGATTTGGGAACCACAGGCCCAAGATTATTCCATCCTCCAAAACTCACTCCTCTCCCCATGTATGATTATAACTAGAATTAAAATTAATGTAATTTTTTAAAATGTAAGGATGATTTCAGTTTGATTGGTTCAGTTTGATCTTTTTGCGGACTCAGCTCCATTTACCCGCCCGCTCACCATAACCCTTAATTCCTTTACCATTCAAAAATCTATCTTTGCCTTAAAACATTCAATGAGGGAGCCTCAACTGCTTCACTGGGACAGGGAATTCCACAGATGACCCCATCATTGGTAATAGCTAATTGATTAATTATCACTTCAGCCCAAAGTAGATAGGTCAATAATGAGGCAATGCTGAAAACAAATCTTTACAGCTTGATAAGAAAGGCAAAACATCTTAAACGCTTGTTAAAATTGAAATTCATCGGCTTTGCTGAACAGAATGAGGGCTCCTGGACTCTCCCCTTCCCAGTGCTCGGTGTCAGTGAGCTGTCAGGGAGACAGTTTTGAAACGGTTAATGTTTCATTGTGGCATGTTGCCGAACTCATCAGTCTGTTCTGAATGCTTGTTACGGAGTTTCATGCCGGCAGGATTTTCCAGTCCCGCTGCAGGGAACGGAGATTTGACTGAGTGGCAAATTCTCCGACTTCACCACAGTGGGAGTGTAGAGTGGACGGCTGGTGAGATTGCACCCATCTATGACACTGAATGGGTGCACTGGAGGCTCGCAGAGTGTTGATGACCTCTTATATCGCCCAGTGGGAAGTAAAGTGATGAACACACTCTGAGTGCTAGAGCGACCAGTGTTTTGGAGCTGGGAGCTCTCATTGTCCTGGGAGGCTGATGTGTATTCATGGCTTCCAATGGGCTCAGAAGAACTTGGAGATACAACAATCCATAACTGGTGTTGGTTGGGATGGATACAGATGGTAAGACATGTTTAGTATGTTCAATGAATGAAGATTTACCATCTTCATCTTCATTGGCTATCTAAAAATAAAATCATTTATTATATAAGTCCCGTGGTATAATTGGATAATAATTCAGAGGATTCTTTGGAGTTCTTTTATCTTGATACATTTTCCCCAACATTTTAATCAATTCAAACAAAATACCAGCCAATGAATAATAAATGGTGACATTCTTTTACCCATCATGCAAAGAATTATTTATCAATGGTAAAGAGAGTTCCTCTCGGGATAACTCCTTACAAGATTCCTTCCCTACATTACCTGATCTTTAGCTGATTTCCCCAGGTCCTTCACATCTTTCATGTTCATGGCGTTCTTTCCGCCCTTTTCTTTCCCCTTCTTCTTGTTCTTTTTCTTCAGTAGACATTTTTTGCAGATGCAGAAGCAGCAGGTGAGGATCAGTAGGACAGCGACGATGGCGATGGCTATCAGAGCCCAGGGAGGCACTGGAATGAAATCCCACACAATCCCCGTCAGAAAGGAAGAACTCCCATTTATTTAGCATCTTCCCGTAGCAATAGGAGGAGACCATTCAGCCCCTTGGACCTGTCATCCAGTTAGATTATGGCTGATTTTTACGCCAAGCTTCAAATCCATCCACCTTTGATCCCTAACCTTTGACATCCATGCTGGAATTTTACCGCCCCGCCATGGAATGGGAGTGGGTGAGAGGCAGACGGCTGAAACGTCCATTGACCTTGGGTGGGATTTTACAGTTTTGGGATGAACGAGGCCCCCCCAACCCCACAAAAATCTATCATGCAGCACAGAATGAGAATGCTGGCTTCTAGAAGGAGCTTTCCAATGAAACCCACCCCTCCATTCACCCTACCCCTGCAACTTTATCCATTTTAATCATTTATCCAATTTCTTTCTGAAGGTTACTGTTGAATGTGTTTTCATAGCCCTGTCTGACAGTGTGTACCATGTCATAACATCTCTGAATAATTGTCAACGAAGTGAAGTTTGTGTCCTGGTTACTCCTGGCACTGGAACCAGTTTCTTCCAATCACAGACCCCAGTAATAACATTGGAAATTCTGGAGTTTTGCCTGTGATGTAGAGATTAAAAGGATTTGCATTTATATAGCACCTTTCTGGTCATCCCTTTACTGTGCTTTATAGCCACTGGAGCACATTTGAAATGTAGCCATTTCATGCAGGAAATGTGGCAGTCAATTTGTGCACAGCAAGCTCCCACAGACAGCAATATGATAATAGCCAAATAGTTCATTTGATAGGATCCACACAGTGCCATTCAGCCCATCGAGTCTGCACCGACAATAATCCCACCCAAACCCTATACCTGTAACCCCATATATTTACCCTGCTAATCCGCCTGACTATAAGGGGCAATTTAGCATGGCCAATCAACCCAATTTGCACATCTTTGGAGTGTGGGAGGAAACCAGAGCACCCGGAGGAAACCCACGCAGAAATGGGGAGAATTTGCGGGCTCCACACAGTCACCCAAGGCCGGAATTGAACCCAGGTCCTTGGTGCTGTAAGGCAGCAGTGCTAACCACTGTGCCACTGTACATCCCTGTTTTTCATCACTAATCAAGGGATAAATATTGGGCAAATCTTCATGGAAAAGGATCTCTTTTATCTTGCAATAGGATATCTTAGGATGCATGGAGTTGGGGGTAAGGTGTTAGCGTGGATAGAGGATTGGCTGTCTAATAGGAGGCAGAGAGTTGGTATCAATGGGTGCTATTCTGGTTGGCGTGTTGGTGACTAGTGGAATGCGGCAGGGATCGGTGCTGGGGCCTCAGGTCTTTACCATGTATATAGATGATCTGGAGGAAGGGGCTGAGTGTAGGGTGACGAAATTTGCTGAAGACACGAATATGAGTGGAAAAGCAAATTGCCTGGAGGGTGTGAAAAGTCTGCAGAGGGATCTGGATAGGCTGAGTGAGTGGGCGAGGACCTGGCAGATGGAATACAATGTTAGCAAGTGTGAGGTTATCCACTTTGGCAGAAATAATAGTAGGAGGGATTATTATTTAAAGGGCGAAAAGCTGCAGGATGCTATGGTGCAGAGGGACCTGGGTGTCCTTGTGCATGAGTCGCAAGAACTCAGTCTGCAGGTGCAGCAGGTGATCAGGAAGGCAAATGGAATGTTGGCCTTCATAGCGAAGGGGGATTGAATATAAAAGTAGGGAGGTCTTGCTGCAGCTGTACAGGGCACTGGTGAGGCCGCAGCTGGAGTACTGTGTGCAGTTTTGGGCGCCGCACTTGCGCAAGGATATTTCGGCCTTGGAGGGAGTGCAGAGGAGGTTCACTAGGCTGATACCAGAGATGAGGGGGTTGGACAATGAAGAGAGACTAAATAGATTGGGTCTGTACTTGTTGGAGTTTAGAAGGATGAGGGGGGAATCTTCTAGAGATGTATAAGATAATGAAGGGGATGGATAGGGTAGAGGTAGAGAGATTCTTCCTGCTTAGAAAGGACAGCAGGACTAGAGGGCACAGCCTCAAGATAAGGGGGGGCAATTTAGATCAGAGTTGAGGAGGAACTTCTTCACTCAAAGGGTGGTGAATCTCTGGAATTCTCTGCCCATTGAAGTGGTGGAGGCTGCCTCGCTAAATATATTTAAGTCACGGGTAGATAGGTTTTTGATAGACAAGGGAATTAAGGGTTATGGGGAGAAGGCGGGAAAGTGGAACTGATCCACTTCAGATCAGCCATGATCTTACTGAATGGCGGGGCAGGCTCGAAGGGCTAGATGGCCTACTCCTGCTCCTATTTCTTATGTTCTTATGACCCCTGAGAGAAGACGGGTACTCAGTTTAACACCTTAATGGAAGATGGCGCCTCCAACAGTGCTGCATGCCCTCAGTCACTGGCATTGGGGGTGGTATTAGCTGCATCTTAACCAACAACGGTAATAACTGACCGGTCATTATTGCATTGTGGGTTGTGAGATCTTGCTATGCGTAAATTGACTGATGTTTTTCTTACAATAGCCACATTCCAACATGACGTAATTTGTTGGAAATCCTTTGGGATGTGCTGAAAAGGTGTAAAGTGCTAAAAAATGTAAGTCTTTTCATTTTTCTTTCAAACAATTACCAAGTGTAATTGTTGACCTTGATCAGGTCTCCCCTCAGCCTTCATCTTACCCCTGAAAACAATCCTAGTTTATTCAATGTCTCCTCCAGCAACACCCTCCAGACCAGACAACATCTTGATGAACTCTGTTTGCACTCTCTCCAAAGCTTCCACGTCCTTCTGGTAGCGTGGTGACAAGAACTGCACACAATATTCCAAAGCCGACCTATCAAGGTTTTATATAACTGCAACGTGATTTTCCAACTCTTGTACTCAGTGCCCCGGCTGATGAAGGCAAGCGTACCGTATACCTTCTTAATTACCTTGGCCACCTGTGTTACCACTTTAAGGGAACTGTGGACCTGCACACCCAGATCCCTCTGTATGTTAATATTCTTAAAGGTTCTGCCATTTACAGTATAATTCACACCTAAATTTAATCCTCCAAAATGCATCACCTCACATTGTCCAGATTTAAACTCCATCTGCCATTTCTGTGCCAAAGTCTCCTATCTATCCTTATTCTGTTGTATCCTCTGACAATCCCCGGCACTCTCAGCAATTCCACCTGATCTTCATATCATCCACAAACTTACTAATCAGACCCCCCCACATGTTCCTCCAGATCATTTATATATACTACAAACAACAGAGCTCCCAGCACTGATCCCTGTGGAACACCACTAGCTACATATTTCCATTCTGGAAAGCGCCCTTCCACCGTTACTCTCTGTCTGATATAACCAAGTAAAAAGTCTGACAACACCAGGTTTTAGTCCAACCGATTTATTTGATAATATTCTCACAAGCTTTCGAGGGGGCTGCCTCTTTGTCAAGTGAATGGAACTCTCCATTCACTTGACGAAGAGGCAGCCCCCTCGAAAGCTTGTGAGAATATTATCAAATAAATCGGTTGGACTAAAACCTGGTGTTGTCAGACTTTTTACTGTGTTTACGCCAGTCCAACGCCGGCATACCCACATCATGATATAACCAAGCCAGCCCAGCCCGAATCCCATCTGATTTTAGCTTTAGTCACTATATCCAGGTCAGATTTGAGGAGATTGTGTCGACTGTTCAAGTTGCCTTTATCTTGTTTCTTAAAGTAGGTGCAGGTATTTACTGGATTTTTTTTGAGGGCTGGAAAACTTTTACAGGTGAAAAATCAGCTTAACTGTTGTAATGATTGATATTTGGTTTATTAATTGTACTGAGACTGATGCAGATGTATGGGATTGGGGGTGATCTAGGTAATTGGATCAGGAATTGGCTAGCAGATAGGAGACAGAGGGTGGTGGTTGACGGTAAATATTCGTCATGGAGTTCGGTTACGAGTGGTGTGCCTCAGGGATCTGTTTTGGGGCCACTGCTGTTTGTAATCTTTATTAATGATCTGGATGAGGGTATAGTTGGGTGGATTAGTAAATTTGCTGATGACACCAAAGTCGGAGGTGTGGTAGATTGTGAGGAAGGGTGTCATAGTTTGCAGGGTGACTTAGAAAGGTTGCAGAGCTGGGCTGCGAGGTGGCGGATGGAGTTTAATGTGGAGAAGTGTGAGGTAATTCATTTCGGTAGGAATAACAGATGTGTTGAGTATAGAGCTAACGGGAGGACTTTGAATAGTGTGGAGGAGCAGAGGGATCTAGGTGTATGTGTACATAGATCCCTGAAAGTTGGGAATCAAGTAGACAAGGTTGTTAAGAAGGCATACGGTGTCTTGGCGTTTATTGGTAGGGGGATTGAATTTAGGAGTCGCAGCGTCATGATGCAACTGTACACAACTCTGGTGCGGCCGCACTTGGAGTTTTGTGTGCAGTTCTGGTCCCCACATTACAGGAAGGATGTAGAGGCTTTGGAGAGGGTGCAGAGGAGGTTTACTAGGATGTTGCCTGGTATGGAGGGGAGATCCTATGAGGATCCTATGAGGACTCTCCACACCCTCCGCACAATTTGCCGTTCCCCCAATCTTGGTGTCATCAGCAAATTTCGACACCCTGCACTCGGTTCCCTCCTCCAGATCATCTATATAAATGGTAAAAAGCTGAGGCCCCAGCACCGACCCCTGGGGCACTCCACTAGTTACAAACCGCCTGAGTTACAAACAGACTGAGAGATTTGGGGTTGTTTTCGCTGGAAAGAAGGCGGCTAAGAGGGGATCTCATTGAAACATATAAGATGATTAGAGGTTTCCAGGGTAGATAGTGATAGCCTTTTTCCTAGGATGGAGAAAGCTAGCACGAGGGGGCATGACTTTAAATTAAGGGGGGGTAGTTATAGGACTGATGTCAGGGGTAGGTTCTTTACCCAGCGGGTGGTGAGGGATTGGAATGCCCTGCCAGCTGCAGTTGTAAATGCACCTAGTTTGGGGGCGTTTAAAAGATCTGTGGATAGGTTTATGGATGAAAAGGGATTGGTTTAGGCTAGTGGGTCATTGTTTTGTAACTGGTCGGCGCAACATCGTGGGCCGAAGGGCCTGTTCTGCGCTGTTATGTTCTATGTTCTATGTTCTATGTCAAGTTTCCGCCAGTGAGCATACTGCTCTATTCTTTGGTTTTTAACAGTTTAATTTTCCTCAGTTATGCATCCGTCAGAACATGGGAAGAATCTTAACGTCGCAAAACAGGTCAGACCAGAGGTTAAAATTTACAAAGTATAAAACAGAAACTCAATTTGTTTGAACCCACCTACTTCCAGTGTGGTGATGGAGCTTTGTTGCTATATATACGTAGATATATTTTGTTCTTCTATGTTTAAGGAGACGGTTTACAGATTCAGCTCTATTCTGCAGGCAGTCAGTGTATTTGAAAAACATTGAGCTCAGATGCTGGGAAAGCAGGATAATTGCTCATTTAAGTGGTTATTTAAGTTGGAGTTAATGGAGATGAATGTGCCACTGAACCTGCTCCTCACTCCAGGAATGCTCTTCCTCAGCTACAGAGGACATTGAGACAAGCCACACTATCTTAATATAACTCCAGATACATCTGCGAAAGACTTGCGGAGAGATTTGCAGTATAAGGGTCTAGCATATATAGGATAAATTTTGGACCAAGTATAGTATTGCCCACACAACCCAAACCCATGTTATAAGAAACATAAGAACATAAGAAATAGGAGCAGGAGTAGGCCATCTGGCCCTTCGAGCCTGCCCTGCCATTCAATAAGATCATGGCTGATCTGTCGTGGCTCAGTTCCACTTTCCCGCCCTCTCCCCATAACCCTTAATCCCCTCTCTTATCAAAAACCCTTCAACCCGCTTCTTAAAAATATTTAGCGAGGCAGCCTCCACCACTTCAACGGGTAGAGAATTCCAGAGATTCACCACCCTTTGAGTGAAAAAGTTCCTCCTCAACTCCGTTCGAAACCGCCCCCGTTTTATCTTGAGGCTGTGCCCCTAGTCCTACTGTCTTTTTTGAGTGGGAAGAGTCTCTCCACCTCTCTCCTATCCATCCCATTCATCATCTTATACATCTCAATGAGATCTCCCCTCATTCTTCTAAACTCTATCAAGTACAAGCCTAATTTATTCAGCCTCTCCTCATAGCTCAACCCCCTCAACTCTGGTATCAGCCTAGTAAACCTCCTCTGCACTCCCTCCAAGGCCAAAATATCTTTGCGCAGGTGCGGTGCCCAAAACTGCACACAGTACTCCAGCTACGGCCTCACCAATGCCCTATACAGCTGCAGCAAGACCTCCCTACTTTTATATTCAATCCTCCTCGCTATGAAGGCCAGTATCCCATTTGCCTTCCCGACCACCTGCTGCACCTGCAAGTTGGGTTTTTGCGACTCATGCACAAGGACCCTGAGGTCCCTCTGCACCGTCGCCTGCTGCAGTTTTTCGCCACGTAAGTAATAGTCCTTCCTACCATTCCTCCTACCAAAGTGGACCACCTCACACTTGCCAACATTAAATTCCATTTGCCATTTCCTGGCCCATTCGCCCAGCCTATCTAGATCCTTCTGCAGACTCTCCACACCCTCCGCACAAGTTGCCGTTCCCCCAATCTCGGTGTCATCAGCAAATTTCGACACCCTGCACTCGGTTCCCTCCTCCAGATCATCTATATAAATGGTAAATAGCTGAGGCCCCAGCACCGACCCCTGGGGCACTCCACTAGTCACCAACCGCCAATCCGAATAGCACCCATTGACCCCCACTCTCTGCCTCCTATTTGACAACCAATCCTCTATCCACGCTAACACCCTACCCCCAACTCCATGTCCCCTGACCTTCTGCAATAACCTCTTGTGAGGTACTTTGTCAAACGCCTTCTGAAAATCCAGAAAGACCACATCCACCGGCTCTCCTCTATCCACTGCCCTAGACACATCCTCGTAGAACTCCAGTAAATTTGTCAGACACGACTTCCCTTTAATGAAACCGTGTTGCGTCCGCCCTATCAAGCAATTCCCTTCAAGATGCCTCGCAATTTCCTCCTTAATGACAGATTCTAACATTTTACCTACCACAGATGTTAAACTAACCGGCCTATAATTCCCCGCCTTTTGCCTGGTGTTGAGCAGAGATGTGAATAGACTGAAGCAGGAAGAGAGTTCCTAGCTCGTAATCTTAGAATCATAGAATCTACAGTGCAAAAGGAGGCCATTTGGTCTATCAAGCCTGCACCGACAACAATCCCACCCAGATCCTATGCCCATAACCCCACATGATTATCTTCCTAATCCTCCGACAGTAAGGGGAATTTATCATGGCCAATCAACCCAACCCGCACATCTTTGGACTGTGGGAGGAAACCGGAGCACCCGGAGAAAACCCATGCAGACATGAGGAGAAGGTGTGAACTCCACACAGACAGTCACCCAAGGCTGGAATTGAACCCGGGTCCCTGGTGCTGTGAGGTAGCAATGCTAACCCACTGTGCCACCGAGCAATCTTTACTGGATGTGTGTAAATAGTTGTGACAGGTTATAAAAGTTTACAGTTACTCTGCATAAGATTACAGAGACTTATTTAAGACATACTTTTCAATAACCAAGGCCCACCCAAAATGGTGGAGAGATGGAGATGTTTAGGGAAAGAATTCCAGAGTTTGGGACCAAGGCAGCTGAAGCCACAGCCACCAATGACAGAGCAATTAAACTTGGGCATGCTCAAGAGGACAGAAATGGAAGACTGCAGAGATCTGGGACGGTTACAGGGCTGCCACAGATTACAGAGATGGCGGAGGGGGAGGGTAGGTTAAGATTTGAATGTGGGGATGAGAATTTTAACATTGAGATGTGGGTGAACTGGGAGCCAGTGTAGGTCAGTCAGCACGATGAACAATGCTACAAGGGACCAGCTAGTTCCGATGGTATTGGAACAGTTGCTTCATTAAGACGTTGTTATACTTTGTTTAAAGCAAAGCTTAATAGCTGAATCCTGCCTGAGGTGCCAGATTAAATCCTGTTCACACAGTCATCGTGCTTGCGTCAGGGTAAGAGTCTGAGATGAAAGGTTTGCTTTTTAAATGTGGTTGAGACGTAAATGTGATGTTTATGTGTGTGCAGTTGCAGAAGAATGTCCGATGAAATAATACTTCATTTGAATGTAAGGGTTCTGCTGTTTCCAATACCACTGGTACAAAACTGTCACAAGTCTTATCCCTCTGGGAGGGTTAAATGATGTCCCGTCAGAAATATAACCATAGCTGTTTCTATATTAAAAGGGTATAATTCCTGAAGACTTACTGCAGTAAATCTGGGTAAATTTCCTTTCCATACATTCCCCACAGTGCAGAAGGCAGCCATTTGGCCCATTGAGTCTGTGCCGACCCTCCAACAGAGTATCTTAACCATCCCTGTGACTTCACATATTTACCCCGCTAATCCCCCAAACCAACACACCTTGGGACTTTAAGGTGCAATTTAGCACGGCCAATCCACTTAACTTGTCCATCATTGGACTGTGGGAGGAAACCAGAGCACCCGGAGGAAACCCACACAGACATG
The DNA here is from genome assembly GCA_037974335.1 of Prionace glauca. NCBI lineage: Eukaryota > Metazoa > Chordata > Chondrichthyes > Carcharhiniformes > Carcharhinidae > Prionace > Prionace glauca. Next base: position 2,686,766 of record CM075728.1, on the reverse strand, counting down.
GGGATAATGTGCAGATTCCGCACAGACAGTGACGCACGCCTGCAATCAAACTTGGATAAAGTTATTCTGCACAATGGGTTATAGTTCAGGTTTGGCACTCAGTTAGTATCTGCTTTTATTCAGATTGTGACACTATGGGGAAATCTTTAACCACATAAAATGGGTGTGGTTTGGGTCAGTTGCCACAGGAGGTGTTTAAGATGTTAAAAATCAGAATCTTGCCCCCAACCCCCTATGAGGAGAGACTGAGAGATGTGGGGTTGTTTTCGCTGGAAAGAAGGTGGCTAAGAGGGGACCTTATTGAAACATATAAGATGATTAGAGGTTTAGACAGGGTAGACAGTGATAGCCTTTTTCCCAGGATGGAGAAAGCTAGCACAAGGGGGCACAACTTTAAATTAAGGGGGGGTAGTTATAGGACTGATGTCAGGGGTAGTTCTTTACCCAGAGAGTGGTGAGGGACTGGAATGCCCTGCCTGCTGCAGTTGTAAATGCGCCTAGTTTGGGGGCGTTTAAGAGATCTGTGGATAGGTTTATGGACGAAAAGGGATTGGTTTAGGCTAGTGGGTCATTGTTTTGTAACTGGTCGCCGCAACATCATGGGCCGAAGGGCCTGTTCTGCGCTGTAATGTTCTATGTTCTAATTCGTCTCCAAACCTGCCCATGTCCAGCCCTAATGGAAGTGGGAAGTTCGGTGGAGAGTAACTGTGGAGCCTCAGGATCTCTTTCCAGCTGCAGAATATCGGATCCAGGAAAGGTGACATTTACCCCTGGATGTAACACCTGGATTGGGATTGTCCCACTCAACCCCTCCCAACCGCCTCCCAATCCCCGCAGTAATAGAGTTTGTAAGAGTTATTGTGTGGGTTTGTACAAATAGCACTCACTCAGGGACATAATTCTGGTCCTAAGATTTCAAAAGCATCCTGATCTGAAGCTTATTCAAGTGTTGGAGGGGGCAAGGAATACATTCAAAAGAACACTGGCCACAAAGCTGTGTGTATGTCCAGAAGCTTGACACCTTTAGAAATTCCAGTAAATACCCTTTGATAAAAGATAATTGAATTGACAATCTCTATTTTCTGTATTTTACTGAGTTCCATGTTGTGTAACATTCATTTACAAGGTTTATTTAGCTTAGCGTTCCATTTCCTTTCCTTCACCAAGACTATCTCCTTCCACATCTGAAACATTGCAAAGCTCTACCTCTGTTTCAGTTCACTTAGAGTTCAAACTCTAATCTGTACCTTTGTCACCCCTAAAACATTCCAACATTCCAACTCTCTCCTGAAGGGCCTTCCATCTTCATAGCTCCTTAAATTTGAGAATCCTGCTCTCTGTATCCTAACTCGCACCCATCAACCCTCTGCGTGCAAATCTAATTGGCTCCTGGTCCAGTAAAACCTCGGTTTTAAAATTCTCATCCTTGTTTTCTAATTCTTCCATGGCCTCAGTCCCTACAACCCTCAGAAATCTCTGCGTTCCTCTGGTGTCTCCCCATCCCGTATATCCTGGTATTGTCCTTGACCGAACATCGACACACAGTAAACATCTGAGCAGGACAACAGTGGAGGATATGCCCCGTCTACATTATTTTTCATTCATTTACGGGACACAGGTGTCGCTGGCTGGGTCAGCATTTATTGCCCATCTCTCGTTGCCATTGGAGGGCAGTTAGGAGTCAACCACATTGCTGTGGCTCTGGAGTCACATGTTGGCCAGACCAGATAAGGACGGCAGATTTCCTTCCCTAAAGGACATTAGTGAACCAGATGGGTTTTTCCGACAACTGACAATGTCAGGCCTCATTTGGAGTACTGTGCGCAGTTCTGGTCGCCTCACTATAAGAAAGACGTGGAAGCTATTGAAAGGGTGCAGAGGAGATTTACAAGGATGTTGCCTGGACTGGGAGGCATGCCTTATGAAGATAGGTTGAGGGAGCTGGGACTCTTTTCCCTGGAGAGACGAAGGTTGAGAGGCGACCTGATAGAGGTTTATAAAATGTTGAGAGGAATAGATAGGGTGGACTCTCGGAGGCTATTTCCCCGGGTTGAAATGGTCGCTACGAGAGGACACAGATTTAAGGTGCGGGGAGGGAAGTACAGAGGTGATGTTAGGGGTAAGTTTTTCACTCAGAGGGTGATGAGTGAATGGAATCGGCTGCCGTCATCGGTGGTGGAGGCGAACTCGCTGGGGTCTTTTAAAAGACTTCTGGATGAGTATATGGGGTTTAATGGGATTGGGGGTTATAGATAGGTCTATAGATTGGTGGGGTTGATGTGATCGGCGCAACTTGAGGGCCAAAGGGCCTGTTTGTGCTGTAATGTTCTATGAGTTCTAGGTCATCAGTAGAATCTTAATTCCACACATTCTTTATTGAATTCAAATTCTACCAGCTGCCAGGGTGGGATTCGAACCTGGGTCCCCAGAAGCTGAGTTTCTGGATTAATAGTCTGGCGATAATACCACTAGGCCATCACCTCCCCACCTGTCACATCCGATGATCTTCTGGGACGATGGTGAATTTAGCTTTACTGATCACCAGTTTGGGACCACTCATTCCAAACAGATCCCCGGCTCAGTACAACAATGTATTCACTCAGTAGCCTCCAGTTAAATCAGCACCCCTGGCTCTCAGTCTGAGTAACATTCTACCCCCTCACATAAAGAGAGAGATTGCAACATGAAAGCTCCGGAGAAGATTTACATCAACCCAAATCTGTTGTTACAGGGGGACCTTACCAATCCTCCTGCTGCTCACCTCCCATCACCCCTGCCTGGCTAAGGCCATCATTCCAGGAAATAACAACAAGGGCCTTGTGGCAGTTGGAACGGAACAAACACATCACCATTAAAAGCCACTTCCTCATCGCAGATCCCGCATCCCCACCCACCCGGCTACAGCCCGCTGTGCCAACACTGGGCACTCTTCAACCATTTGCACACTGGTCATAGCTTTGTGCAGCAAATCGACACACGTGTGGCCTTGCAGGGAACGCGGGCTGTAGCTGTGATACCCTGCTCAATCGGTGACTCACATCACTAAAAGCTGTCCCCTGACAACATTCACCGTGCACCCAGAGAGGCTCGTTCAGCCGGGATCGGTGACTACAGCACACGCTAACAAGAAACCTGGCCTTGCTCTTCATCACTCCACCACGGGTGGACGTGCCTTCAGCTGCCTGGGCCCAAAGCTCTGGAATTCCCTCCACCTCTCTCCACCCTCTCTGAACACCAAGCCTTTTGACCAAGCTTTCAATCACCTGCTCGATATCTCCTTATATAGCTTGGTGTCAGATTTTCTAATATCTGTGAAGTGCTCTGGTTGTGTTAGTACATTATCAGTGCTATATAAATGCACTATTGCAGTTGTGTTCATTAACACTGCTATATAAATGCAATATTGCAGTTGTTGTGTTCATTAATGGCGCTATATAAATGCAATATTGCAGTTGTTGTGTTTATTAATGGCACTATATAAATGCAGTATTGCAGTTGTTGTGTTCATCAATGGCGTTATATAAATGCAGTATTGCAGTGGGTTGTTGTGTTGTTAGTTGCTTACATCAGGTTGCATTGTTATCATTGTTGGTTTATTCAGTAAGTGTATCTTGCTGTCATTTTGCATGCAACTATAAAAAACTTCCAACATTCACGACTTGTGACTGAGTAGAATTTATGGTCTTATTATCACCTGAAAAATTTGCACTGGGGAGTAAAGGGGTTGGGGGGGGGGGGGCAGTAAGAGCCTTTGAAAGATTCAAGTAGCTCTTTCTATAATTACAGTATACATATGTATGAGGCAATTGCGTTAATACTTGGCTATAAGTGTGTTAAACAATGCAGCTGAGGCTCTGACTCCCTTTATTAAATATTCCAGTGTCAGGATGATCAGCTGTTGAAGAGGTTGCTATCCTGACCTATTACTGACTGCAATTTCATGTATCTTTTTGACACGAGCTGTATGACTCGACCCTACTTGACTAAGTTTTATTAATTTACAGGAAGTGGGCATCTCTGGATGGGCCAGAATTTATCGTCCATCGTTAATTGCCATGAGATGGTGGTGGTGAGCTGCCTTCTTGAACCGCGGCAGGCCGTGTGACACACACACGCACACGCACACGCACACGCACACGCACACGCACAAAGTGCTGTTAGGGAGCAAGTTCCAGGATTCTGACCCAGTGACAGTGGATGAACACGGCTGGAATGCCCAGAAGAATAGCACCAGGTCCAAATCCATTTCTGATTCTTCCTGTTAGTCTAATCTTCTTTTCTCTTGTGAGAAAAGCTAGTTTCATTCCTGAAATATTGTGCAGGTAAATTCAGCCCATTTGTCTGGATTTTTGAGTCATTTTGCGACAATACAATTTTACTTCAGCTCTCTGCTGACACGTAATTCTACATGTAGCGTTTGAAATATTGGGGAATGTATAAGGTTCTTGAACATGAATTGGAAAAATTGAATAGCTGATTTTCAAACAGATGTCTGTAAAAAATAGAAATAAAGTCCTTCACTTGTATAACAATTTTCACAAAGGCTGGATGTCGGAAAGCTCCATGCAGCCAATGAAATACTTTTGAAATCTAGTCACCCTTGTTTGGAAACATGGCAGCCAATTTGCACACAGCAAGATCCCACAATTAATAACCAGATAATAACCAGATCCAGGTATTCACTGAAGGACAATTATTGATGCGGAGATGCCGGTGTTGGACTGGGGTGAACACAGTAAGAAGTCTCACAACACCAGCTTAAAGTCCAACAAGTTTATTTGATGGTAAACCCACAAGCTTTCGGAAACACTGTTCCTTCGTCAGGTGAGTGGAAAGTTCTGATCAGACAAGAGAATATAAAGGAACACACAGTTTACAGAATACTGATTAGAATGATTAAAGACTCACATTCTAATCAGTATTGTGTAAACTGTGTGTTCCTTTTATAGAACCCTACAGTGCAGAAACAGGCCCTTCGGCCCATCGAGTCTGCACCGAACACAATTCCACCCAGACCCTATCCCCATATCCCTACACATTTACCTGCTAATCCCTCTAACCTACACATCCCAGGACACTAAGGGGCAATTTTAGCATAGCCAATGAACCTAACCCGCACATCTTTGGACTGTGGGAGGAAACCGGAGCACCCGGAGAAAACCCACGCAGACACGAGGAGAATGTACAAACTCCACACAGGCAGTGACCCGAGCCGGGAATCGAACCCAGGACCCTGGAGCTGTGAAGCAGCAGTGCTAACCACTGTGCTACCGTGCCGTATGTCCTTCTTTGGTCAGAACTTTCCACTCACCTGACGAAGGAACACCGTTTCCGAAAGTTTGTGGGTTTTACTATCACATAAACTGGTTAGACTTTAACCTGGTGTTGTGAGACTTCTTACTGGACAATTATTGGTCAGGATATTAGGAGGACTACCTGGCTGGTCCTTGAATAATGTCAGGGATATTTCACACCCAGCTGTGAGGGCAAATGTTTTTGGCATCTCACCTGAAAAGCAGTAGCCCTGGCAATGCAGCACTCCCTCAGTGATCTCAGAGATATCTGCACCCCTCCAATCCTGCTGTCACTGTCGATATTAGTGACTCCCAGCGTGGTCCCAATAGCTTCACCATTAGAAGCCTTGTCTTTAGCTGGACGCCAAGTCCTGGAATTCCCTCCATAAACCTCTCGGATTCTCTTCCCTGCTTTAAGACATTAGTTAAAATGTACCACTTTGACCAAGCCTTTGTTCTCCTGCTCTGGTATCTCCTTATGTGGCTCAGGGTCAAATTTTGATTGCCTACAGTCTCTGTGAAGTGCTTTGGGAAATTTTATTACATTAAAAAATTTGTATAAATGTAAGGTATGGTTGCTGTGGTAATGGATCCTTGTGTAATGGAAGAGCAGCTGTTCCAGTGCTGTGCTCATGTATCTGAACTCTGCATAGAAGTGAAATGGGCAATGACTTCACTGAGTTGTGTAATGTGGGAAGCTTGCCAACTCCTTCAATTACTTTAATGCTGAAATCGGACTGTCCATCTTAAGTGGACTTGAGTTGACTGAAGTGCATTTTAAAAGCCTCTCCAAATGCAAAGCAGTTATTAGAGAGGCTGTTGAGTGCATCATTGCTTCAAAATATTCAGCCCAGAGGCAGAAAGCATTGTGTGACTGGGGTTCACATGGTTTAAGGCACAAAGCTGCGATAGAAGCACGTCAGTTAAAGATTAAATCCCTCTTCTGTCATCTATTAAGAGTGGTGGGAAGGTGGGAATGAATCTTAAATGGTCGTATTAAAAGTGAAATACAAAGCTCAATCTCCCAGGATTGTGTCTTTACTGTTCAAATTTCAAGGTGGAGAAAGGAGAAAGGTGATGGAGGTTGAGAATGGGATTGTGACCCAGGGATGTAACTCTGTTAGCCTCTGTTTCAGTTTGCCCAACGCAGCAGAACCACAGAGTGTAGGTTGTGCTTGATGTGGGGGTAAATTCAGAACCATTCTGTAGGAACAAGTGAATGGCCAATCAGTAGAACAAATACTCAGAGAGATGGTGGAAGCAGTTAATATCCATAGAATTATAAAATCCCCTGTAGTGCAGAAGGAGATCATTTGGCCCATCGAGTCAGCACAGACTCCCCAACACCCAGGCCCTATCCCTGTACCCCCACATATTAACCCCACTAATCCTCCTAACCTACACATCTTTGGATACGAAGGGACAATTTAGCATGACAATCTATCTAATCTGCACATCTTTGGAATGTGGGAGGAAACTGGAGCACCCGGAGGAAACCCACACAGACACAAGGAGAACATACAAACTCCACACAAACAGCCACCCAAGGCAGGAATCGAACCCGGGTCCCTGGCATTGTGAGGCAGCAGGGTTAACCACTGTGCCACCATGCTTTGCAAATGAGATAGATTTCTTCCAGGAAAGAACTTGGAATCACAGAATGTCACAGCACAAAAAGAGGCCTTTCACTGTATTGTACCTGGGTCAGTCCTTACTCAGTCTGCCTCATTCCCCCTGCTCATTCCTCACAACCTGCAATCTCTTCTCCCTCAAGAATTCATTCAATCCCTTTTGTAAAGTCACTGCTAAATCTGATTCCATTGCTCTTTCAGTCAGCGCATTCCAGCTGATTGCTGTTTAAAAATGTCTCATGTTTTGGGATAGGATTCATGAGTAATTGGAGATGCTTTGGGTTTGATATTGTTCTGCCATTGATGAGTCTGCCAGGGGCCAGAAGAAGTGTAATGGAGAATAAATTACCTGCCACACTCCCTCCGTTACAACAATGACTACACTTTAAAAGCACTTCATTGGCTGTAAAGTGCTTTGCAACATTCTAAGGTCACTTCATCTGTTAAATAAATAGAAGTCTTTGTTTGTTGAGGCAGTTTAGGCTTTAACACCCAATTTATGGTACACTATAACATTGTTAATCCCCTCAGGTTGTCTGGGAGTCTGTCAAAATTAAAGATTAATCTCCTGGACACGGCTGCCAGCAAACTGGAGAGAAAATTGTGCATTCCTTTTCTTGAGCGAGACTCAGACACAAGGGAGTCTGGCAAATTCTATCAATACCAGTTCTTTGTTGACCTGCTAACAGGACAGGAAGGCACCATTATCATAGTCGTTATTATGATCATCATTCTGGTCATTATCTGCTCATCATCATCCCCCCTGCCCCCTCGCGAACCCAATTCAGGCAGGTCATAAGTTTTAAGAACATTACGAACTCGGAGCAGGAATTGGTCATTCGGCCCCTTGAGCCTTCTCCACCATTCAATAACATCATGGCTGATCTTTTCGTGGACTCAGCTCCACTCACCCGCCCGCTCACCATAACCCTTAATTCTATTACTGTTCAAACATTTATCTATCCTTGCCTTAAAAACATTCAATGAGGGAGCCTCAACTGCTTCACTGGGCAGGGAATTCCACAGATTCACAACCCTTTGTGTGAAACAATTGCTCCTCAACTCAGTCCTAAATCTGCTCCCCCTTATTTTGAGGCTATTCCCCCGAGTTCTAGTTTCACCCACAACTTCCCTACTTCTATCTTATCTATCCCCTTCATAATTTTCTATGTTTCTATAAGATCCTCCCTCATTTAGTTGGAATGTTCCTGCAACTTTAGGTTAAGAAACCTTTGCCTTGTAATTACCAAAATGTCCTGTGTCTGGTGCTAAGATGTTTTCATTTTTTTATCTTTCCAACAAGGTTCATTCCTATTCTGTATAACACTGTGTGAAATATGCCTTATATCTCTGTAACTGCAGTAACTCCATTGAAGGCAAATGCTGGAATTGTTAATCAAACATTTATTTGGAAAAAAATTCATGAGAAATGGTGGTACTCATTCTGAAACTTCATGTTATGACAAATACATCCACCACCATTATAGAAAAATAGAATAAAATCATAGAATCCCCACAGTGCAGAAAGAGGCCATTTGTCTGAAATCCCACCCAGACCCAAACCCCACACATTAACCCTGCTAATCCCTCCAACCTACACATCCCAGGACACACTAAGGAGCAATTTAACATGTCAGCAATGCTCAACTTCAATGAATGAATTTTTAAAAAAGCCTTGACTTTCTTGAAGAACTCTACGAGGTCAGGGCGAAGATTAAGGAGCTCCAGCACATTCAGCTTTTAATACTGAGGAATGAAATAAGGATGAATGTTCCTCTATTGTAGGAAACGTGAGGAGGGTTCACATAACACAAGATCTGTGTACAACTCAGGGGAGGGGGTGGGTTATTGTGTATGAAGGTGGGAGGGTGGGTTATTGTGTATGAAGGGGGGAGGGTGGGTTATTGTGTATGAAGGGAGAAGGGGTTATTATGAAGTTAGGTTGAGGGAGCTGGGACTCTTTTCCCTGGAGAGGCGAAGGTTGAGAGGCGACCTGATAGAAGTTTATAAAATGTTGAGAGGAATAGATAGGGTGGACTCTCAGAGGCTATTTCCCCGGGTTGAAATGGTCGCTATGAGAGGACACAGAAGATTTAAGGTGCGGGGAGGGAAGTACAGAGGTGATGTTAGGGGTAAGTTAGGGGTAAGGGGGAATGGAATCGGCTGCCGTCATCGGTGGTGGAGGCGAACTCGCTGAGGTCTTTTAAAAGACTTCTGGATGAGTATATGGGGTTTAATGGGATTGGGGGTTATAGATAGGTCTATAGATTGGTGGGGTTGATGTGATCGGCGCAACTCGAGGGCCGAAGGGCCTGATTGTGCTGTAATGTTCTATGTATGAAGGGGGCGGGGTGGGTTATTGTGTATGAAGGGGAGAGGGTGGGTTATTGTGTATGAAGGGGGGAGGATGGGTTATTGTTTATGAAGGGGAGAGGGTGGGTTATTGTGTATGAAGGGGGGAGGGTGGGTATAGTGTATGAAGGGGGGAGGGTGGGTTATTGTGTATGAAGGGGGGAGGGTGGGTTATTGTGTATGAAGGGGAGGGGGTGGGTTATTGTGTATGAAGGGGGGAGGGTGGGTTATTGTGTATGAAGGGGAGGGGTGGGTTATTGTGTATGAAGGGGGGAGGTGGGTTATTGTGTATGAAGGGAGGGGGTGGGTTATTGTGTATGAAGGGGGGAGGGTGGGTTATTGTGTATGAAGGGGAGGGTGGGTTATTGTGTATGAAGGGGAGGGGGTGGGTTATTGTGCATGAAGGGGAGGGGGTGGGTTATTGTGTATGAAGGGGGGAGGGTGGGTTATTGTGTATGAAGGGGAGGGGGGTGGGGGTTATTGTGTATGAAGGGGGGAGGGTGGGTTATTGTGTATGAAGGGGGAGGGTGGGTTATTGTGTATGAAGGGGAGGGGGTGGGTTATTGTGCATGAAGGGGAGGGGGTGGGTTATTGTGTATGAAGGGGGAGGGGTGGGTTATTGTGCATGAAGGGGAGGGGGTGGGTTATTGTGTATGAAGGGGAGGGGGACACAGTGAGCACGTGAAAGGGGAGGGGGTGGGTTATTGTGTATGAAGGGGAGGGGGTGGGTTATTGTGCATGAAGGGGAGGGGGTGGGTTATTGTGCATGAAGGGGAGGGGGTGGGTTATTGTGTATGAAGGGGAGGGGGTGGGTTATTGTGTATGAAGGGGAGGGTGGGTTATTGTGTATGAAGGGGAGGGGGTGGGTTATTGTGCATGAAGGGGAGGGGGTGGGTTATTGTGTATGAAGGGGGGAGGGTGGGTTATTGTGTATGAAGGGGGGAGGGTGGGTTATTGTGTATGAAGGGGAGGGGGTGGGTTATTGTGTATGAAGGGGGGAGGGGGTGGGTTATTGTGTATGAAGGGGGGAGGGTGGGTTATTGTGTATGAAGGGGGGAGGGTGGGTTATTGTGTATGAAGGGGGGAGGGTGGGTTATTGTGTATGAAGGGGGGAGGGTGGGTTATTGTGTATGAAGGGGGGAGGGGGGGTTATTGTGTATGAAGGGGGGGAGGGTGGGTTATTGTGTATGAAGGGGGGAGGGTGGGTTATTGTGTATGAAGGGGGGAGGGTGGGTTATTGTGTATGAAGGGGGGAGGGTGGGTTATTGTGTATGAAGGGGGGAGGGGGTGGGTTATTGTGTATGAAGGGGAGGGGGTGGGTTATTGTGTATGAAGGGGAGGGGGTGGGTTATTGTGTATGAAGGGGGGAGGGTGGGTTATTGTGTATGAAGGGGAGGGGGTGGGTTATTGTGTATGAAGGGGAGAGGGTGGGTTATTGTGTATGAAGGGGGGAGGGTGGGTTATTGTGTATGAAGGGGGGAGGGTGGGTTATTGTGTATGAAGGGAGAGGGTGGGTTATTGTGTATGAAGGTGGGAGGGGGTGGGTTATTGTGTATGAAGGGGGGAGGGTGGGTTATTGTGTATGAAGGGGGGAGGGTGGGTTATTGTGTATGAAGGGGGGAGGGTGGGTTATTGTGTATGAAGGGGGGAGGGTGGGTTATTGTGTATGAAGGGGAGAGGGGGTGGGTTATTGTGTATGAAGGGGAGAGGGTGGGTTATTGTGTATGAAGGGGAGAGGGTGGGTTATTGTGTATGAAGGGGAGGGGGTGGGTTATTGTGTATGAAGGGGGGAGGGTGGGTTATTGTGTATGAAGGGGGGAGGGTGGGTTATTGTGTATGAAGGGGGGAGGGTGGGTTATTGTGTATGAAGGGGGGAGGGTGGGTTATTGTGTATGAAGGGGAGAGGGGGTGGGTTATTGTGTATGAGGGGAGAGGGTGGGTTATTGTGTATGAAGGGAGAGGGTGGGTTATTGTGTATGAAGGGGAGGGGGTGGGTTATTGTGTATGAAGGGGAGGGGGTGGGTTATTGTGTATGAAGGGGAGGGGGTGGGTTATTGTGTATGAAGGGGAGAGGGTGGGTTATTGTGTATGAAGGGAGAGGGTGGGTTATTGTGTATGAAGGGGGGAGGGTGGGTTATTGTGTATGAAGGGGGGAGGGTGGGTTATTGTGTATGAAGGGGGGAGGGTGGGTTATTGTGTATGAAGGGGGGAGGGTGGGTTATTGTGTATGAAGGGGGGAGGGTGGGTTATTGTGTATGAAGGGGGGAGGGTGTGTTATTGTGTATGAAGGGGAGGGGGTGGGTTATTGTGTATGAAGGGGGGAGGGTGGGTTATTGTGTATGAAGGGGGAAGGGGGTGGGTTATTGTGTATGAAGGGGGGAGGGTGGGTTATTGTGTATGAAGGGGAGGGGGTGGGTTATTGTGTATGAAGGGGAGGGGGTGGGTTATTGTGTATGAAGGGGGGAGGGTGGGTTATTGTGTATGAAGGGGGGAGGGTGGGTTATTGTGTATGAAGGGGGGAGGGTGGGTTATTGTGTATGAAGGGGGGAGGGTGGGTTATTGTGTATGAAGGGGGGAGGGTGGATTATTGTGTATGAAGGGGGGAGGGTGGATTATTGTGTATGAAGGGGGGAGGGTGGGTTATTGTGTATGAAGGGGGGAGGGTGGGTTATTGTGTATGAAGGGGGGAGGGTGGGTTATTGTGTATGAAGGGGGGAGGGTGTGTTATTGTGTATGAAGGGGAGGGGGTGGGTTATTGTGTATGAAGGGGGGAGGGTGGGTTATTGTGTATGAAGGGGGGAGGGTGGGTTATTGTGTATGAAGGGGGGAGGGTGGGTTATTGTGTATGAAGGGGAGGGGGTGGGTTATTGTGTATGAAGGGGGGAGGGTGGGTTATTGTGTATGAAGGGGGGAGGGTGGGTTATTGTGTATGAAGGGGGGAGGGTGGGTTATTGTGTATGAAGGGGGGAGGGTGGGTTATTGTGTATGAAGGGGGGAGGGTGGGTTATTGTGTATGAAGGGGAGGGGGTGGGTTATTGTGTATGAAGGGGGGAGGGTGGGTTATTGTGTATGAAGGGGGGAGGGTGGGTTATTGTGTATGAAGGGGAGAGGGTGGGTTATTGTGTATGAAGGGGGGAGGGTGGGTTATTGTGTATGAAGGGGGGAGGGTGGGTTATTGTGTATGAAGGGGAGGGTGGGTTATTGTGTATGAAGGGGAGGGGGTGGGTTATTGTGTATGAAGGGGGGAGGGTGGGTTATTGTGTATGAAGGGGGGAGGGTGGGTTATTGTGTATGAAGGGGAGGGGGTGGGTTATTGTGTATGAAGGGGGGAGGGGGTGGGTTATTGTGTATGAAGGGGGGAGGGTGGGTTATTGTGTATGAAGGGGGGAGGGTGGGTTATTGTGTATGAAGGGGAGGGGGTGGGTTATTGTGTATGAAGGGGGGAGGGTGGGTTATTGTGTATGAAGGGGGGAGGGTGGGTTATTGTGTATGAAGGGGGGAGGGTGGGTTATTGTGTATGAAGGGGAGGGGGTGGGTTATTGTGTATGAAGGGGGGAGGGTGGGTTATTGTGTATGAAGGGGGGAGGGTGGGTTATTGTGTATGAAGGGGGAAGGGGGTGGGTTATTGTGTATGAAGGGGAGGGTGGGTTATTGTGTATGAAGGGGGGAGGGGGTGGGTTATTGTGTATGAAGGGGGGAGGATGGGTTATTGTGTATGAAGGGGGGAGGGTGGGTTATTGTGTATGAAGGGGGAAGGGGGTGGGTTATTGTGTATGAAGGGGGGAGGGTGGGTTATTGTGTATGAAGGGGGGAGGGTGGGTTATTGTGTATGAAGGGGGGAGGGTGGGTTATTGTGTATGAAGGGGGGAGGGTGGGTTATTGTGTATGAAGGGGGAGGGTGGGTTATTGTGTATGAAGGGGGGAGGGGGTGGGTTATTGTGTATGAAGGGGGGAGGATGGGTTATTGTGTATGAAGGGGGAGGGTGGGTTATTGTGTATGAAGGGGGGAGGGGGTGGGTTATTGTGTATGAAGGGGGGAGGATGGGTTATTGTGTATGAAGGGGGGAGGGTGGGTTATTGTGTATGAAGGGGGAAGGGGGTGGGTTATTGTGTATGAAGGGGGGAGGGTGGGTTATTGTGTATGAAGGGGGGAGGGTGGGTTATTGTGTATGAAGGGGGGAGGGTGGGTTATTGTGTATGAAGGGGGGAGGGTGGGTTATTGTGTATGAAGGGGGGAGGGTGGGTTATTGTGTATGAAGGGGGGAGGGTGGGTTATTGTGTATGAAGGGGGGAGGGTGGGTTATTGTGTATGAAGGGGGGAGGGTGGGTTATTGTGTATGAAGGGGGGAGGATGGGTTATTGTGTATGAAGGGGGAGAGGGTGGGTTATTGTGTATGAAGGGGAGGGGGTGGGTTATTGTGTATGAAGGGGGGAGGGTGTGTTATTGTGTATGAAGGGGAGGGGGTGGGTTATTGTGTATGAAGGGGAGGGGGTGGGTTATTGTGTATGAAGGGGGAGGGTGGGTTATTGTGTATGAAGGGGGGAGGGTGGGTTATTGTGTATGAAGGGGGGAGGGTGGGTTATTGTGTATGAAGGGGGGAGGGTGGGTTATTGTGTATGAAGGGGGGGAGGGGGTGGGTTATTGTGTATGAAGGGGGGAGGGGGTGGGTTATTGTGTATGAAGGGGAGGGGGTGGGTTATTGTGTATGAAGGGGGGAGGGTGGGTTATTGTGTATGAAGGGGGGAGGGTGGTTATTGTGTATGAAGGGGGGGAGGGTGGGTTATTGTGTATGAAGGGGGGAGGGGGTGGGTTATTGTGTATGAAGGGGGGAGGGGGTGGGTTATTGTGTATGAAGGGGAGGGGGTGGGTTATTGTGTATGAAGGGGGGAGGGTGGGTTATTGTGTATGAAGGGGAGGGGGTGGGTTATTGTGTATGAAGGGGGGAGGGTGGGTTATTGTGTATGAAGGGGGGAGGGTGGGTTATTGTGTATGAAGGGGGGAGGGTGGGTTATTGTGTATGAAGGGGGGAGGGTGGGTTATTGTGTATGAAGGGGGGAGGGTGGGTTATTGTGTATGAAGGGGAGGGGGTGGGTTATTGTGTATGAAGGGGGAAGGGGGTGGGTTATTGTGTATGAAGGGGGGAGGGTGGGTTATTGTGTATGAAGGGGGGAGGGTGGGTTATTGTGTATGAAGGGGAGGGGGTGGGTTATTGTGTATGAAGGGGGGAGGGTGGGTTATTGTGTATGAAGGGGGGAGGGTGGGTTATTGTGTATGAAGGGGGAAGGGTGGGTTATTGTGTATGAAGGGGAGGGGGTGGGTTATTGTGTATGAAGGGGGAGGGTGGGTTATTGTGTATGAAGGGGAGGGGGTGGGTTATTGTGTATGAAGGGGGAGGGTGGGTTATTGTGTATGAAGGGGAGGGGGTGGGTTATTGTGTATGAAGGGGGAAGGGGGTGGGTTATTGTGTATGAAGGGGAGGGGGGTGGGTTATTGTGTATGAAGGGGGAAGGGGGTGGGTTATTGTGTATGAAGGGGGGAGGGTGGGTTATTGTGTATGAAGGGGGGAGGGTGGGTTATTGTGTATGAAGGGGAGGGGGTGGGTTATTGTGTATGAAGGGGGGAGGGTGGGTTATTGTGTATGAAGGGGGGAGGGTGGGTTATTGTGTATGAAGGGGAGGGGGTGGGTTATTGTGTATGAAGGGGAGGGGGTGGGTTATTGTGTATGAAGGGGGAGGGTGGGTTATTGTGTATGAAGGGGGGAGGGTGGGTTATTGTGTATGAAGGGGGGAGGGGGTGGGTTATTGTGTATGAAGGGGAGGGGGTGGGTTATTGTGTATGAAGGGGGGAGGGGGTGGGTTATTGTGTATGAAGGGGGAAGGGGGTGGGTTATTGTGTATGAAGGGGGAAGGGGGTGGGTTATTGTGTATGAAGGGGGGAAGGGGTGGGTTATTGTGTATGAAGGGGGGAGGGGGTGGGTTATTGTGTATGAAGGGGGAAGGGGGTGGGTTATTGTGTATGAAGGGGGGAGGGTGGGTTATTGTGTATGAAGGGGGGAGGGTGGGTTATTGTGTATGAAGGGGAGGGGGTGGGTTATTGTGTATGAAGGGGAGGGGGTGGGTTATTGTGTATGAAGGGGGGAGGGTGGGTTATTGTGTATGAAGGGGGGAGGGTGGGTTATTGTGTATGAAGGGGGGAGGGTGGGTTATTGTGTATGAAGGGGGGAGGGTGGGTTATTGTGTATGAAGGGGGAGGGGTGGGTTATTGTGTATGAAGGGGGGAGGGTGGGTTATTGTGTATGAAGGGGGGAGGGTGGGTTATTGTGTATGAAGGGGAGGGGGTGGGTTATTGTGTATGAAGGGGGGAGGGTGGGTTATTGTGCATGGAGGGGGGAGGGTGGGTTATTGTGTATGAAGGGGAGGGTGGGTTATTGTGTATGAAGGGGAGGGGGTGGGTTATTGTGTATGAAGGGGAGGGGGTGGGTTAAGAACATAGAACATAGAACATTACAGCACAAACAGGCCCTTCGGCCCTCGAGTTGCGCCGATCGCATCAACCCCACCAATCTATAGACCTATCTATAACCCCCAATCCCATTAAACCCCATATACTCATCCAGAAGTCTTTTAAAAGACCCCAGCGAGTTCGCCTCCACCACCGACGACGGCAGCCGATTCCAATCACTCACTACCCTCTGAGTGAAAAACTTACCCCTAACATCACCTCTGTACTTCCCTCCCGCACCTTAAATCTGTGTCCTCTCGTAGCGAGCATTTCAACCCGGGGAAATAGCCTCTGAGAGTCCACCCTATCTATTCCTCTCAACATTTTATAAACTTCTATCAGGTCGCCTCTCAACCTTCGCCTCTCCAGGGAAAAGAGTCCCAGCTCCCTCAACCTATCTTCATAAGGCATGCCTCCCAGTCCAGGCAACATCCTTGTAAATCTCCTCTGCACCCTTTCAATAGCTTCTACGTCTTTCCTATAGTGAGGCGACCAGAACTGCGCACAGTACTCCAAATGAGGCCTGACAAGGGTCCTGTAAAGTTGCAGCATTACCTCCCGACTCCTAAACTCAATCCCTCGATTAATGAAGGCCAGTACACCATACGCCTTCTTGACCACCTCCTCCACCTGCGAGGCCGATTTAAGAGACCTGTGAACCCGGACCCCGAGATCCTTCTGCTCTTCAACGCTACTAAGACCCCTGCCCTTAATAGTGTACTCGTTCATCCCGTTGGTTCTGCCGAAATGGACTACTACACATTTATCCGCGTTGAAGTCCATCTGCCACTTCTCCGCCCATTCCTGCATCCTATCTATGTCCTGCTGCAACTTTTGACATCCTTCCAGACCATCCACAACACCGCCGACCTTCGTGTCATCAGCGAACTTGCTAACCCATCCCTCCACTTCCTCATCCAGGTCATTTATGAAAATGACAAACAACAAGGGTCCCAGAACAGATCCCTGGGGCACCCCACTGGTGACTGACCTCCATTCCGAAAAAGACCCATCCACAACCACTCTCTGCCTTCTGCAGGCAAGCCAGTTCTGGATCCACAAGGCCAAAGGCCCTTGGATCCCATGCCCTCTCACCTTCTCAAGAAGTCTTGCATGGGGGACCTTATCAAAAGCCTTGCTGAAGTCCATGTACACTACGTCCACGGCACTTCCTTCGTCAATGTGTTCAGTCACATTATCGAAGAACTCAACTAGGCTCGTAAGGCACGACCTGCCCTTGACAAATCCATGCTGACTATTCCTGATCATGTCAAACCTCTCCAAATGGTCGTAAATCTTGTCCCTCAGAAGCCTCTCCATCAGCTTACCAACCACTGAGGTCAGACTCACCGGTCGGTAATTTCCCGGGCTATCTCTGTTCCCTCTCTTGAAAATAGGGACTACATCCGCAATCCTCCAATCTTCCAGAACCTCTCCCGTCTCCATTGACGACGCAAAGATCATCGCCAAGGGCTCTGCAATCAATTGTTATTGTATATGAAGGGGGGAGGGTGGGTTATTGTGTATGAAGGGGGGAGGGTGGGTTATTGTGTATGAAGGGGGGAGGGTGGGTTATTGTGTATGAAGGGGGGAGGGTGGGTTATTGTGTATGAAGGGGGGAGGGGGTGGGTTATTGTGTATGAAGGGGGGAGGGTGGGTTATTGTGTATGAAGGGGAGGGGGTGGTTTATTGTGTATGAAGGGGGGAGGGTGGGTTATTGTGTATGAAGGGGAGGGGGGTGGTTTATTGTGTATGAAGGGGGGAGGGTGGGTTATTGTGTATGAAGGGGGGAGGGGGTGGGTTATTGTGTATGAAGGGGAGGGGGTGGTTTATTGTGTATGAAGGGGGGAGGGTGGGTTATTGTGTATGAAGGGGGGAGGGTGGATTATTGTGTATGAAGGGGGGAGGGGGTGGGTTATTGTGTATGAAGGGGGGAGGGTGGGTTATTGTGTATGAAGGGGAGGGGGTGGTTTATTGTGTATGAAGGGGGGAGGGTGGGTTATTGTGTATGAAGGGGGGAGGGTGGGTTATTGTGTATGAAGGGGAGGGGGTGGTTTATTGTGTATGAAGGGGGGAGGGTGGGTTATTGTGTATGAAGGGGGGAGGGTGGATTATTGTGTATGAAGGGGGGGAGGGGGTGGGTTATTGTGTATGAAGGGGGGAGGGTGGGTTATTGTGTATGAAGGGGGAAGGGGGTGGGTTATTGTGTATGAAGGGGAGAGGGTGGGTTATTGTGTATGAAGGGGGGAGGGTGGGTTATTGTGTATGAAGGGGAGGGGGATCGTTATTGTGTATGAAGGGGGGAGGGGGTGGGTTATTGTGTATGAAGGGGGGGAGGGTGGGTTATTGTGTATGAAGGGGGGAGGGGGTGGGTTATTGTGTATGAAGGGGGGAGGGTGGGTTATTGTGTATGAAGGGGGGGAGGGGGTGGGTTATTGTGTATGAAGGGGGAGAGGGTGGGTTATTGTGTATGAAGGGGAGGGGGATCGTTATTGTGTATGAAGGGGAGGGGGTGGGTTATTGTGTATGAAGGGGAGGGGGTGGGTTATTGTGTATGAAGGGGGGGAGGGGGTGGGTTATTGTGTATGAAGGGGGGAGGGTGGGTTATTGTGTATGAAGGGGAGGGGGTGGGTTATTGTGTATGAAGGGGGGAGGGTGGGTTATTGTGTATGAAGGGGGAAGGGGGTGGGTTATTGTGTATGAAGGGGGGAGGGTGGGTTATTGTGTATGAAGGGGGGAGGGTTGGTTATTGTGTATGAAGGGGAGGGGGTGGTTTATTGTGTATGAAGGGGGGAGGGTAGGTTATTGTGTATGAAGGGGGGAGGGTGGGTTATTGTGTATGAAGGGGGGAGGGTGGGTTATTGTGTATGAAGGGGGGAGGGTGGGTTATTGTGTATGAAGGGGGGGAGGGGGTGGGTTATTGTGTATGAAGGGGGGAGGGTGGGTTATTGTGTATGAAGGGGAGGGGGTGGGTTATTGTGTATGAAGGGGGGAGGGTGGGTTATTGTATATGAAGGGGGAGGGTGGGTTATTGTGTATGAAGGGGGGAGGGGGTGGGTTATTGTGTATGAAGGGGAGGGGGTGGGTTATTGTGTATGAAGGGGGGAGGGTGGGTTATTGTGTATGAAGGGGGGAGGGTGGGTTATTGTGTATGAAGGGGAGAGGGTGGGTTATTGTGTATGAAGGGGAGGGGGTGGGTTATTGTGTATGGAGGGGGGAGGGGGTGGGTTATTGTGTATGAAGGGGAGGGGGTGGGTTATTGTGTATGAAGGGGAGAGGGTGGGTTATTGTGTATGAAGGGGGGAGGGTGGGTTATTGTGTATGAAGGGGAGAGGGTGGGTTATTGTGTATGAAGGGGAGGGGGTGGGTTATTGTGTATGAAGGTGGGTGGGTGGGTTATTGTGTATGAAGGGGGGAGGGTGGGTTATTGTGTATGAAGGGGGAAGGGGGTGGGTTATTGTGTATGAAGGGGGGAGGGTGGGTTATTGTGTATGAAGGGGGGAGGGTGGGTTATTGTGTATGAAGGGGAGGGTGGGTTATTGTGTATGAAGGGGAGGGGGTGGGTTATTGTGTATGAAGGGGAGGGGGTGGGTTATTGTGTATGAAGGGGGGAGGGTGGGTTATTGTGTATGAACGGGGGAGGGTGGGTTATTGTGTATGAAGGGGAGGGTGGGTTATTGTGTATGAAGGGGAGGGGGTGGGTTATTGTGTATGAAGGGGAGGGGGTGGGTTATTGTGTATGAAGGGGGGAGGGTGGGTTATTGTGTATGAAGGGGGAAGGGGGTGGGTTATTGTGTATGAAGGGGGGAGGGTGGGTTATTGTGTATGAAGGGGGAAGGGGGTGGGTTATTGTGTATGAAGGGGGAAGGGGGTGGGTTATTGTGTATGAAGGGGGGAGGGTGGGTTATTGTGTATGAAGGGGAGGGGGTGGGTTATTGTGTATGAAGGGGGAAGGGGGTGGGTTATTGTGTATGAAGGGGGGAGGGGGTGGGTTATTGTGTATGAAGGGGGGAGGGTGGGTTATTGTGTATGAAGGGGGGAGGGGGTGGGTTATTGTGTATGAAGGGGGAGAGGGTGGGTTATTGTGTATGAAGGGGGGAGGGTGGGTTATTGTGTATGAAGGGGAGGGGGTGGGTTATTGTGTATGAAGGGGGGAGGGTGGGTTATTGTGTATGAAGGGGGGAGGGTGGGTTATTGTGTATGAAGGGGGGAGGGGGTGGGTTATTGTGTATGAAGGGGGAGAGGGTGGGTTATTGTGTATGAAGGGGGGAGGGTGGGTTATTGTGTATGAAGGGGGGAGGGTGGGTTATTGTGTATGAAGGGGGGAGGGTGGGTTATTGTGTATGAAGGGGGGAGGGTGGGTTATTGTGTATGAAGGGGGGAGGGTTGGTTATTGTGTATGAAGGGGAGGGGGTGGTTTATTGTGTATGAAGGGGGGAGGGTAGGTTATTGTGTATGAAGGGGAGGGGGTGGTTTATTGTGTATGAAGGGGGGAGGGTGGGTTATTGTGTATGAAGGGGGGAGGGTGGGTTATTGTATATGAAGGGGGGAGGGTGGGTTATTGTGTATGAAGGGGAGGGGGTGGTTTATTGTGTATGAAGGGGGGAGGGTAGGTTATTGTGTATGAAGGGGAGGGGGTGGTTTATTGTGTATGAAGGTGGGTGGGTGGGTTATTGTGTATGAAGGGGAGGGGGTGGTTTATTGTGTATGAAGGTGGGAGGGTGGGTTATTGTGTATGAAGGGGGGAGGGTGGGTTATTGTGTATGAAGGGGAGGGGGTGGGTTATTGTGTATGAAGGGGGGAGGGTGGGTTATTGTATATGAAGGGGGAGGGTGGGTTATTGTGTATGAAGGGGGGAGGGGGTGGGTTATTGTGTATGAAGGGGAGGGGGTGGGTTATTGTGTATGAAGGGGGGAGGGTGGGTTATTGTATATGAAGGGGGAGGGTGGGTTATTGTGTATGAAGGGGGGAGGGGGTGGGTTATTGTGTATGAAGGGGAGGGGGTGGGTTATTGTGTATGAAGGGGGGAGGGGGTGGGTTATTGTGTATGAAGGGGAGGGGGTGGGTTATTGTGTATGAAGGGGGGAGGGGGTGGGTTATTGTGTATGAAGGTGGGAGGGTGGGTTATTGTGTATGAAGGGGGGAGGGGGTGGGTTATTGTGTATGAAGGGGAGGGGGTGGGTTATTGTGTATGAAGGTGGGAGGGTGGGTTATTGTGTATGAAGGGGAGAGGGTGGGTTATTGTGTATGAAGGGGAGGGGGTGGGTTATTGTGTATGAAGGGGGGAGGGTGGGTTATTGTATATGAAGGGGGAGGGTGGGTTATTGTGTATGAAGGGGGGAGGGGGTGGGTTATTGTGTATGAAGGGGAGGGGGTGGGTTATTGTGTATGAAGGGGGGAGGGTGGGTTATTGTGTATGAAGGGGGAGGGTGGGTTATTGTGTATGAAGGGGAGGGGGTGGGTTATTGTGTATGAAGGGGGGAGGGTGGGTTATTGTATATGAAGGGGGAGGGTGGGTTATTGTGTATGAAGGGGGGAGGGGGTGGGTTATTGTGTATGAAGGGGAGGGGGTGGGTTATTGTGTATGAAGGGGGGAGGGTGGGTTATTGTGTATGAAGGGGAGAGGGTGGGTTATTGTGTATGAAGGGGGAGGGGGTGGGTTATTGTGTATGGAGGGGGGAGGGGGTGGGTTATTGTGTATGAAGGGGAGGGGGTGGGTTATTGTGTATGAAGGGGAGAGGGTGGGTTATTGTGTATGAAGGGGGGAGGGGGTGGGTTATTGTGTATGAAGGGGAGAGGGTGGGTTATTGTGTATGAAGGGGGGAGGGTGGGTTATTGTGTATGAAGGGGAGGGGGTGGGTTATTGTGTATGAAGGGGGGAGGGTGGGTTATTGTGTATGAAGGGGGGAGGGTGGGTTATTGTGTATGAAGGGGAGGGGGTGGGTTATTGTGTATGAAGGGGGGAGGGTGGGTTATTGTGTATGAAGGTGGGAGGGGGTGGGTTATTGTGTATGAAGGGGGGAGGGTGGGTTATTGTGTATGAAGGGGGGAGGGTGGGTTATTGTGTATGAAGGGGGGAGGGTGGGTTATTGTGTATGAAGGGGGGAGGGTGGGTTATTGTGTATGAAGGGGGGAGGGTGGGTTATTGTGTATGAAGGGGGGAGGGTGGGTTATTGTGTATGAAGGGGGGAGGGTGGGTTATTGTGTATGAAGGGGAGGGGGTGGGTTATTGTGTATGAAGGGGGGAGGGTGGGTTATTGTGTATGAAGGGGAGGGGGTGGGTTATTGTGTATGAAGGGGGGAGGGTGGGTTATTGTGTATGAAGGGGGAGGGTGGGTTATTGTGTATGAAGGGGGGAGGGTGGGTTATTGTGTATGAAGGGGGAGGGTGGGTTATTGTGTATGAAGGGGGGAGGGTGGGTTATTGTGTATGAAGGGGGAGGGTGGGTTATTGTGTATGAAGGGGGAGGGTGGGTTATTGTGTATGAAGGGGGGAGGGTGGGTTATTGTGTATGAAGGGGAGGGGGTGGGTTATTGTGTATGAAGGGGGGAGGGTGGGTTATTGTGTATGAAGGGGAGGGGGTGGGTTATTGTGTATGAAGGGGGGAGGGTGGGTTATTGTGTATGAAGGGGGAGGGTGGGTTATTGTGTATGAAGGGGGGAGGGTGGGTTATTGTGTATGAAGGGGGGAGGGTGGGTTATTGTGTATGAAGGGGGGAGGGTGGGTTATTGTGTATGAAGGGGGGAGGGTGGGTTATTGTGTATGAAGGGGGGAGGGTGGGTTATTGTGTATGAAGGGGGGAGGGTGGGTTATTGTGTATGAAGGGGGGAGGGTGGGTTATTGTGTATGAAGGGGGGAGGGTGGGTTATTGTGTATGAAGGGGAGGGGGTGGGTTATTGTGTATGAAGGGGGGAGGGTGGGTTATTGTGTATGAAGGGGGAGGGGGTGGTTATTGTGTATGAAGGGGGGAGCGGTGGGTTATTGTGTATGAAGGGGAGGGGGTGGGTTATTGTGTATGAAGGGGGGAGGGTGGGTTATTGTGTATGAAGGGGGAGGGGTGGGTTATTGTGTATGAAGGGGGAGGGGGTGGGTTATTGTGTATGAAGGGGGGAGGGTGGGTTATTGTGTATGAAGGGGGGAGGGTGGGTTATTGTGTATGAAGGGGGGAGGGTGGGTTATTGTGTATGAAGGGGGGAGGGTGGGTTATTGTGTATGAAGGGGGGAGGGTGGGTTATTGTGTATGAAGGGGAGGGGGTGGGTTATTGTGTATGAAGGGGGGAGGGTGGGTTATTGTGTATGAAGGGGAAGGGGGTGGGTTATTGTGTATGAAGGGGGAAGGGGGTGGGTTATTGTGTATGAAGGGGGGAGGGTGGGTTATTGTGTATGAAGGGGAGGGGGTGGGTTATTGTGTATGAAGGGGGGAGGGTGGGTTATTGTGTATGAAGGGGGGAAGGGGGTGGGTTATTGTGTATGAAGGGGGAAGGGGGTGGGTTATTGTGTATGAAGGGGGGAGGGTGGGTTATTGTGTATGAAGGGGGAAGGGGGTGGGTTATTGTGTATGAAGGGGGGAAGGGGGTGGGTTATTGTGTATGAAGGGGGGAGGGTGGGTTATTGTGTATGAAGGGGAGGGGGTGGGTTATTGTGTATGAAGGGGGAAGGGGGTGGGTTATTGTGTATGAAGGGGGAAGGGGGTGGGTTATTGTGTATGAAGGGGAGGGGGTGGGTTATTGTGTATGAAGGGGGGAGGGTGGGTTATTGTGTATGAAGGGGGGAGGGTGTGTTATTGTGTATGAAGGGGAGGGGGTGGGTTATTGTGCATGGAGGGGGGAGGGTGGGTTATTGTGTATGAAGGGGGGAGGGTGGGTTATTGTGTATGAAGGGGAGGGGGTGGGTTATTGTGTATGAAGGGGAGGGGGTGGGTTATTGTGTATGAAGGGGGGCGGGTGGGTTATTGTGTATGAAGGGGGAAGGGGGTGGGTTATTGTGTATGAAGGGGAGGGGGTGGGTTATTGTGTATGAAGGGGAGGGGGTGGGTTATTGTGTATGAAGGGGGGAGGGGGTTGGTTATTGTGTATGAAGGGGAGGGGGTGGGTTATTGTGTATGAAGGGGAGGGGGTGGGTTATTGTGTATGAAGGGGGGAGGGTGGGTTATTGTGTATGAAGGGGGGAGGGGGTGGGTTATTGTGTATGAAGGGGGGAGGATGGGTTATTGTGTATGAAGGGGGGAGGGTGGGTTATTGTGTATGAAGGGGGGAGGGTGGGTTATTGTGTATGAAGGGGGGAGGGTGGGTTATTGTGTATGAAGGGGGAGAGGGTGGGTTATTGTGTATGAAGGGGAGAGGGGGTGGGTTATTGTGTATGAAGGGGGGAGGGGGTGGGTTATTGTGTATGAAGGGGGGAGGGTGGGTTATTGTGTATGAAGGGGAGGGGTTGGGTTATTGTGTATGAAGGGGGGAGGGTGGGTTATTGTGTATGAAGGGGGGAGGGTGGGTTATTGTGTATGAAGGGGGGAGGGTGGGTTATTGTGTATGAAGGGGGGAGGGGGTGGGTTATTGTGTATGAAGGGGGGAGGGTGGGTTATTGTGTATGAAGGGGGGAGGGGGTGGGTTATTGTGTATGAAGGGGGAGGGTGGGTTATTGTGTATGAAGGGGGGAGGGTGGGTTATTGTGTATGAAGGGGGGAGGGTGGGTTATTGTGTATGAAGGGGAGGGGGTGGGTTATTGTGTATGAAGGGGGGAGGGTGGGTTATTGTGTATGAAGGGGGGAGGGTGGGTTATTGTGTATGAAGGGGGAGAGGGTGGGTTATTGTGTATGAAGGGGAGAGGGGTGGGTTATTGTGTATGAAGGGGGGAGGGGGTGGGTTATTGTGTATGAAGGGGGGAGGATGGGTTATTGTGTATGAAGGGGGGAGGGTGGGTTATTGTGTATGAAGGGGGGAGGGGGTGGGTTATTGTGTATGCAAGGGGGGAGGGTGGGTTATTGTGTATGAAGGGGAGGGTGGGTTATTGTGTATGAAGGGGAGGGTGGGTTATTGTGTATGAAGGGGAGGGTGGGTTATTGTGTATGAAGGGGAGGGGGTGGGTTATTGTGTATGAAGGGGGGAGGGTGGGTTATTGTGTATGAAGGGGAGGGTGGGTTATTGTGTATGAAGGGGAGGGTGGGTTATTGTGTATGAAGGGGAGAGGGTGGGTTATTGTGTATGAAGGGGGGAGGATGGGTTATTGTGTATGAAGGGGGAGGGGGTGGGTTATTGTGTATGAAGGGGGGAGGGTGGGTTATTGTGTATGAAGGGGGGAGGGTGGGTTATTGTGTATGAAGGGGGGAGGGTGGGTTATTGTGTATGAAGGGGGGAGGGTGGGTTATTGTGTATGAAGGGGGGAGGGTGGGTTATTGTGTATGAAGGGGGGAGGGTGGGTTATTGTGTATGAAGGGGGGAGGGGGTGGGTTATTGTGTATGAAGGGGGGAGGGTGGGTTATTGTGTATGAAGGGGAGGGGGTGGGTTATTGTGTATGAAGGGGGGAGGGTGGGTTATTGTGTATGAAGGGGAGGCGTTGGGTTATTGTGTATGAAGGGGGGAGGGTGTGTTATTGTGTATGAAGGGGAGGGGGTGGGTTATTGTGTATGAAGGGGGGAGGGTGGGTTATTGTGTATGAAGGGGGGAGGATGGGTTATTGTGTATGAAGGGGGAGAGGGTGGGTTATTGTGTATGAAGGGGGGAGGGTGGGTTATTGTGTATGAAGGGGGGAGGGTGGGTTATTGTGTATGAAGGGGAGGGGGTGGGTTATTGTGTATGAAGGGGGGAGGGTGGGTTATTGTGTATGAAGGGGAGGGGGTGGGTTATTGTGTATGAAGGGGGGAGGGTGGGTTATTGTGTATGAAGGGGGGAGGATGGGTTATTGTGTATGAAGGGGGAGAGGGTGGGTTATTGTGTATGAAGGGGGGAGGGTGGGTTATTGTGTATGAAGGGGAGGGGGTGGGTTATTGTGTATGAAGGGGAGGCGTTGGGTTATTGTGTATGAAGGGGGGAGGGTGTGTTATTGTGTATGAAGGGGAGGGGGTGGGTTATTGTGTATGAAGGGGGGAGGGTGGGTTATTGTGTATGAAGGGGGGAGGATGGGTTATTGTGTATGAAGGGGGAGAGGGTGGGTTATTGTGTATGAAGGGGGGAGGGTGGGTTATTGTGTATGAAGGGGGGAGGGTGGGTTATTGTGTATGAAGGGGGGAGGGGGTGGGTTATTGTGTATGAAGGGGAGGGGGTGGGTTATTGTGTATGAAGGGGGGAGGGTGGGTTATTGTGTATGAAGGGGGGAGGGTGGGTTATTGTGTATGAAGGGGGAGGGGGTGGGTTATTGTGTATGAAGGGGGGAGGGTGGGTTATTGTGTATGAAGGGGGGAGGGTGGGTTATTGTGTATGAAGGGGAGAGGGTGGGTTA
The DNA here is from genome assembly GCA_037974335.1 of Prionace glauca. Lineage (NCBI taxonomy): Eukaryota > Metazoa > Chordata > Chondrichthyes > Carcharhiniformes > Carcharhinidae > Prionace > Prionace glauca. Next base: position 2,660,552 of record CM075728.1, on the reverse strand, counting down.
TTGTGTATGAAGGGGGGAGGGTGGGTTATTGTGTATGAAGGGGAGGGGGTGGATTATTGTGTATGAAGGGGGGAGGGTGGGTTATTGTGTATGAAGGGGGGAGGGTGGGTTATTGTGTATGAAGGGGAGGGGGTGGGTTATTGTGTATGAAGGGGGGAGGGTGGGTTATTGTGTATGAAGGGGGGAGGGGTGGGTTATTGTGTATGAAGGGGGGAGGGTGGGTTATTGTGTATGAAGGGGAGGGGGTGGGTTATTGTGTATGAACGGGGGAGGGTGGGTTATTGTGTATGAAGGGGGGAGGGTGGGTTATTGTGTATGAAGGGGAGGGGGTGGGTTATTGTGTATGAAGGGGGGAGGGTGGATTATTGTGTATGAAGGGGAGGGGGTGGGTTATTGTGTATGAAGGGGGAGGGTGGGTTATTGTGTATGAAGGGGAGGGGGTGGGTTATTGTGTATGAACGGGGGAGGGTGGGTTATTGTGTATGAAGGGGAGGGGGTGGGTTATTGTGTATGAAGGGGAGGGGGTGGGTTATTGTGTATGAAGGGGGAGGGTGGGTTATTGTGTATGAAGGGGAGGGGGTGGGTTATTGTGTATGAAGGGGAGGGGGTGGGTTATTGTGTATGAAGGGGGAGGGTGGGTTATTGTGTATGAAGGGGGGAGGGTGGATTATTGTGCATGAAGGGGGGGAGGGTGGGTTATTGTGTATGAAGGGGGGAGGGTGGGTTATTGTGTATGAAGGGGGAGGGTGGGTTATTGTGTATGAAGGGGGGAGGGTGGGTTATTGTGTATGAAGGGGAGGGGGTGGGTTATTGTGTATGAAGGGGGGAGGGTGGATTATTGTGCATGAAGGGGAGGGTGGGTTATTGTGTATGAAGGGGGGAGGGTGGGTTATTGTGTATGAAGGGGGGAGGGTGGGTTATTGTGTATGAAGGGGGGGGGGGTGGGTTATTGTGTATGAAGGGGGGAGGGGGTGGGTTATTGTGTATGAAGGGGAGGGGGTGGGTTATTGTGTATGAAGGGGAGGGGGTGGGTTATTGTGTATGAAGGGGAGGGGGTGGGTTATTGTGTATGAAGGGGGGAGGGGGTGGGTTATTGTGTATGAAGGGGGGAGGGTGGGTTATTGTGTATGAAGGGGGGAGGGTGGGTTATTGTGTATGAAGGGGGGAGGGTGGGTTATTGTGTATGAAGGGGGGAGGGTGGGTTATTGTGTATGAAGGGGGGGGGGGTGGGTTATTGTGTATGAAGGGGAGGGGGTGGGTTATTGTGTATGAAGGGGGGAGGGTGGGTTATTGTGTATGAAGGGGGGGGGGTGGGTTATTGTGTATGAAGGGGGGAGGGTGGGTTATTGTGTATGAAGGGGGAAGGGGGTGGGTTATTGTGTATGAAGGGGGAAGGGGGTGGGTTATTGTGTATGAAGGGGAGGGGGTGGGTTATTGTGTATGAAGGGGGGAGGGTGGGTTATTGTGTATGAAGGGGGGAGGGTGGGTTATTGTGTATGAAGGGGAGGGGGTGGGTTATTGTGTATGAAGGGGGGAGGGTGGGTTATTGTGTATGAAGGGGGGGGGGGTGGGTTATTGTGTATGAAGGGGGGAGGGTGGGTTATTGTGTATGAAGGGGAGGGGGTGGGTTATTGTGTATGAAGGGGAGGGGGTGGGTTATTGTGTATGAAGGGGAGGGGGTGGGTTATTGTGTATGAAGGGGGGAGGGTGGGTTATTGTGTATGAAGGGGAGGGGGTGGGTTATTGTGTATGAAGGGGGGAGGGTGGGTTATTGTGTATGAAGGGGGGAGGGTGGGTTATTGTGTATGAAGGGGGGAGGGTGGGTTATTGTGTATGAAGGGGAGGGGGTGGGTTATTGTGTATGAAGGGGAGGGGGTGGGTTATTGTGTATGAAGGGGGGAGGGTGGATTATTGTGCATGAAGGGGAGGGTGGGTTATTGTGTATGAAGGGGGGAGGGTGGGTTATTGTGTATGAAGGGGGGAGGGTGGGTTATTGTGTATGAAGGGGGGAGGGTGGGTTATTGTGTATGAAGGGGGGAGGGTGGGTTATTGTGTATGAAGGGGGGAGGGTGGGTTATTGTGTATGAAGGGGAGGGGGTGGGTTATTGTGTATGAAGGGGGGAGGGGGTGGGTTATTGTGTATGAATGGGAGGGGGTGGGTTATTGTGTATGAAGGGGAGGGGGTGGGTTATTGTGTATGAAGGGGGGAGGGTGGATTATTGTGCATGAAGGGGAGGGTGGGTTATTGTGTATGAAGGGGGGAGGGTGGGTTATTGTGTATGAAGGGGGGAGGGTGGGTTATTGTGTATGAAGGGGGAGGGTGGGTTATTGTGTATGAAGGGGGGAGGGTGGGTTATTGTGTATGAAGGGGGGAGGGTGGGTTATTGTGTATGAAGGGGAGGGGGTGGGTTATTGTGTATGAAGGGGAGGGGGTGGGTTATTGTGTATGAAGGGGGGAGGGTGGATTATTGTGCATGAAGGGGAGGGTGGGTTATTGTGTATGAAGGGGGGAGGGTGGGTTATTGTGTATGAAGGGGGGAGGGTGGGTTATTGTGTATGAAGGGGGGAGGGTGGGTTATTGTGTATGAAGGGGGGAGGGTGGGTTATTGTGTATGAAGGGGGGAGGGTGGGTTATTGTGTATGAAGGGAGAAGGGGTTATTATGAAGATAGGTTGAGGGAGCTGGGACTCTTTTCCCTGGAGAGGCGAAGGTTGAGAGGCGACCTGATAGAAGTTTATAAAATGTTGAGAGGAATAGATAGGGTGGACTCTCAGAGGCTATTTCCCCGGGTTGAAATGGTCGCTATGAGAGGACACAGATTTAAGGTGCGGGGAGGGAAGTACAGAGGTGATGTTAGGGGTAAGTTAGGGGTAAGGGGGAATGGAATCGGCTGCCGTCATCGGTGGTGGAGGCGAACTCGCTGAGGTCTTTTAAAAGACTTCTGGATGAGTATATGGGGTTTAATGGATTGGGGGTTATAGATAGGTCTATAGATTGGTGGGGTTGATGTGATCGGCGCAACTCGAGGGCCGAAGGGCCTGATTGTGCTGTAATGTTCTATGTATGAAGGGGGGCGGGTGGGTTATTGTGTATGAAGGGGGGCGGGTGGGTTATTGTGTATGAAGGGGGGAGGATGGGTTATTGTTTATGAAGGGGAGAGGGTGGGTTATTGTGTATGAAGGGGGGAGGGTGGGTTATTGTGTATGAAGGGGGGAGGATGGGTTATTGTTTATGAAGGGAGGAGGGTGGGTTATTGTGTATGAAGGGGGGAGGGTGGGTTATTGTGTATGAAGGGGAGAGGGTGGGTTATTGTGTATGAAGGGGGGAGGGGGTGGGTTATTGTGTATGAAGGGGGGAGGGTGGGTTATTGTGTATGAAGGGGGGAGGGTGGGTTATTGTGTATGAAGGGGGGAGGGTGGGTTATTGTGTATGAAGGGGGGAGGGTGGGTTATTGTGTATGAAGGGGAGGGGGTGGGTTATTGTGTATGAAGGGGGGAGGGTGGGTTATTGTGTATGAAGGGGGGCGGGTGGGTTATTGTGTATGAAGGGGGGCGGGTGGGTTATTGTGTATGAAGGGGGGAGGGTGGGTTATTGTGTATGAAGGGGAGAGGGTGGGTTATTGTGTATGAAGGGGGGAGGGTGGGTTATTGTGTATGAAGGGGGGAGGGTGGGTTATTGTGTATGAAGGGGGGAGGGGGTGGGTTATTGTGTATGAAGGGGAGGGTGGGTTATTGTGTATGAAGGGGGGAGGGGGTGGGTTATTGTGTATGAAGGGGGGAGGGTGGGTTATTGTGTATGAAGGGGGGAGGGGGTGGGTTATTGTGTATGAAGGGGAGAGGGTGGGTTATTGTGTATGAAGGGGGGGAGGGGGTGGGTTATTGTGTATGAAGGGGGGCGGGTGGGTTATTGTGTATGAAGGGGGGAGGGGGTGGGTTATTGTGTATGAAGGGGGGAGGGTGGGTTATTGTGTATGAAGGGGGGCGGGTGGGTTATTGTGTATGAAGGGGGGAGGGTGGGTTATTGTGTATGAAGGGGAGAGGGTGGGTTATTGTGTATGAAGGGGGGAGGGTGGGTTATTGTGTATGAAGGGGGGAGGGTGGGTTATTGTGTATGAAGGGGGGAGGGGGTGGGTTATTGTGTATGAAGGGGAGGGTGGGTTATTGTGTATGAAGGGGGGAGGGGGTGGGTTATTGTGTATGAAGGGGGGCGGGTGGGTTATTGTGTATGAAGGGGGGAGGGTGGGTTATTGTGTATGAAGGGGAGGGGGTGGGTTATTGTGTATGAAGGGGAGGGGGTGGGTTATTGTGTATGAAGGGGGGAGGGTGGGTTATTGTGTATGAAGGGGGGAGGGGGTGGGTTATTGTGTATGAAGGGGGGCGGGTGGGTTATTGTGTATGAAGGGGGGAGGGTGGGTTATTGTGTATGAAGGGGAGGGGGTGGGTTATTGTGTATGAAGGGGAGGGGGTGGGTTATTGTGTATGAAGGGGGGAGGGTGGGTTATTGTGTATGAAGGGGGGAGGGTGGGTTATTGTGTATGAAGGGGGGAGGGGGTGGGTTATTGTGTATGAAGGGGGGAGGGTGGGTTATTGTGTATGAAGGGGGGAGGGTGGGTTATTGTGCATGGAGGGGGGAGGGTGGGTTATTGTGTATGAAGGGGGGAGGGTGGGTTATTGTGTATGAAGGGGGGAGGGTGGGTTATTGTGTATGAAGGGGGGAGGGTGGGTTATTGTGTATGAAGGGGAGGGGGTGGGTTATTGTGTATGAAGGGGAGGGGGTGGGTTATTGTGTATGAAGGGGGGAGGGTGGGTTATTGTGTATGAAGGGGGGAGGGTGGGTTATTGTGTATGAAGGGGGGAGGGTGGGTTATTGTGTATGAAGGGGAGGGGGTGGGTTATTGTGTATGAAGGGGGGAGGGTGGGTTATTGTGTATGAAGGGGGGAGGGTGGGTTATTGTGTATGAAGGGGAGGGGGTGGGTTATTGTGTATGAAGGGGGGAGGGTGGGTTATTGTGTATGAAGGGGGGAGGGGTGGGTTATTGTGTAGGAAGGGGGGAGGGTGGGTTATTGTGTATGAAGGGGAGGGGGTGGGTTATTGTGTATGAAGGGGGGAGGGGGTGGGTTATTGTGTATGAAGGGGGGAGGGTGGGTTATTGTGTATGAAGGGGAGGGGGTGGGTTATTGTGTATGAAGGGGGGAGGGGTGGGTTATTGTGTAGGAAGGGGGAGGGTGGGTTATTGTGTATGAAGGGGAGGGGGTGGGTTATTGTGTATGAAGGGGGGAGGGTGGGTTATTGTGTATGAAGGGGGGAGGGGTGGGTTATTGTGTATGAAGGGGAGGGGGTGGGTTATTGTGTATGAAGGGGAGGGGGTGGGTTATTGTGTATGAAGGGGGGAGGGGGTGGGTTATTGTGTATGAAGGGGGGAGGGTGGGTTATTGTGTATGAAGGGGGGAGGGTGGGTTATTGTGTATGAAGGGGGGAGGGTGGGTTATTGTGTATGAAGGGGGGAGGGTGGGTTATTGTGTATGAAGGGGGGAGGGTGGGTTATTGTGTATGAAGGGGGGGAGGGTGGGTTATTGTGTATGAAGGGGAGGGGGTGGGTTATTGTGTATGAAGGGGGGAGGGGGTGGGTTATTGTGTATGAAGGGGGGAGGGTGGGTTATTGTGTATGAAGGGGGGAGGGTGGGTTATTGTGTATGAAGGGGAGGGGGTGGGTTATTGTGTATGAAGGGGGGAGGGGGTGGGTTATTGTGTATGAAGGGGGGAGGGTGGGTTATTGTGTATGAAGGGGGGGAGGGTGGGTTATTGTGTATGAAGGGGGGAGGGGGTGGGTTATTGTGTATGAAGGGGGAAGGGTGGGTTATTGTGTATGAAGGGGGGAGGGTGGGTTATTGTGTATGAAGGGGAGGGGGTGGGTTATTGTGTATGAAGGGGGGAGGGTGGGTTATTGTGTATGAAGGGGGGAGGGTGGGTTATTGTGTATGAAGGGGAGGGTGGGTTATTGTGTATGAAGGGGGGAGGGTGGGTTATTGTGTATGAAGGGGGAAGGGTGGGTTATTGTGTATGAAGGGGAGGGTGGGTTATTGTGTATGAAGGGGGGAGGGTGGGTTATTGTGTATGAAGGGGGGAGGGTGGGTTATTGTGTATGAAGGGGAGGGGGTGGGTTATTGTGTATGAAGGGGGGAGGGTGGGTTATTGTGTATGAAGGGGGGAGGGTGGGTTATTCTGTATGAAGGGGAGGGTGGGTTATTGTGTATGAAGGGGGGGAGGGTGGGTTATTGTGTATGAAGGGGAGGGTGGGTTATTGTGTATGAAGGGGGGAGGGTGGGTTATTGTGTATGAAGGGGGGAGGGTGGGTTATTGTGTATGAAGGGGAGGGTGGGTTATTGTGTATGAAGGGGGGAGGGTGGGTTATTGTGTATGAAGGGGGGAGGGTGGGTTATTGTGTATGAAGGGGGGAGGGTGGGTTATTGTGTATGAAGGGGGGAGGGTGGGTTATTGTGTATGAAGGGAGAAGGGGTTATTATGAAGATAGGTTGAGGGAGCTGGGACTCTTTTCCCTGGAGAGGCGAAGGTTGAGAGGCGACCTGATAGAAGTTTATAAAATGTTGAGAGGAATAGATAGGGTGGACTCTCAGAGGCTATTTCCCCGGGTTGAAATGGTCGCTACGAGAGGACACAGATTTAAGGTGCGGGGAGGGAAGTACAGAGGTGATGTTAGGGGTAAGTTAGGGGTAAGGGGGAATGGAATCGGCTGCCGTCATCGGTGGTGGAGGCGAACTCGCTGAGGTCTTTTAAAAGACTTCTGGATGAGTATATGGGGTTTAATGGGATTGGGGGTTATAGATAGGTCTATAGATTGGTGGGGTTGATGTGATCGGCGCAACTCGAGGGCCGAAGGGCCTAATTGTGCTGTAATGTTCTATGTATGAAGGGGGGCGGGTGGGTTATTGTGTATGAAGGGGGGAGAGGGTGGGTTATTGTGTATGAAGGGGGGAGGATGGGTTATTGTGTATGAAGGGGGGAGGGTGGGTTATTGTTTATGAAGGGAGGAGGGTGGGTTATTGTTTATGAAGGGGAGAGGGTGGGTTATTGTGTATGAAGGGGGGAGGGTGGGTTATTGTGTATGAAGGGGAGGGGGTGGGTTATTGTGTATGAAGGGGAGGGGGTGGGTTATTGTGTATGAAGGGGGGAGGGTGGGTTATTGTGTATGAAGGGGGGAGGATGGGTTATTGTGTATGAAGGGGGGAGGGTGGGTTATTGTGTATGAAGGAGAGGGGGTGGGTTATTGTGTATGAAGGGGGGAGGGTGGGTTATTACACAGTGAGCACGTGA
>CM075728.1:2461539-2653120 GCA_037974335.1 Prionace glauca | reverse complement strand
CACGTGCTCACTGTGTGGGAGGGGTGGGTTATTGTGTATGAAGGGGGGAGGGTGGGTTATTGTGTATGAAGGGGGAGGGGGTGGGTTATTGTGTATGAAGGGGGGAGGGGTGGGTTATTGTGTATGAAGGGGGGAGGGGGTGGGTTATTGTGTATGAAGGGGGGAGGGTGGGTTATTGTGTATGAAGGGGGAGGGGGTGGGTTATTGTGTATGAAGGGGGGAGGGGTGGGTTATTGTGTATGAAGGGGGGAGGGGTGGGTTATTGTGTATGAAGGGGGGAGGGGTGGGTTATTGTGTATGAAGGGGGGAGGGGGTGGGTTATTGTGTATGAAGGGGGGAGGGGGTGGGTTATTGTGTATGAAGGGGGAGGGGTGGGTTATTGTGTATGAAGGGGGGAGGGGGTGGGTTATTGTGTATGAAGGGGGGAGGGGGTGGGTTATTGTGTATGAAGGGGGGAGGGGTGGGTTATTGTGTATGAAGGGGGGGAGGGGGTGGGTTATTGTGTATGAAGGGGGGAGGGGGTGGGTTATTGTGTATGAAGGGGGGAGGGTGGGTTATTGTGTATGAAGGGGGGAGGGGGTGGGTTATTGTGTATGAAGGGGGGAGGGGTGGGTTATTGTGTATGAAGGGGGGAGGGGGTGGGTTATTGTGTATGAAGGGGGGGGAGGGTGGGTTATTGTGTATGAAGGGGGGAGGGTGGGTTATTGTGTATGAAGGGGGGAGGGGGTGGGTTATTGTGTATGAAGGGGGGAGGGGGTGGGTTATTGTGTATGAAGGGGGGAGGGGGTGGGTTATTGTGTATGAAGGGGGGAGGGGGTGGGTTATTGTGTATGAAGGGGGGAGGGGGTGGGTTATTGTGTATGAAGGGGGAGGGGGTGGGTTATTGTGTATGAAGGGGGGGAGGGGTGGGTTATTGTGTATGAAGGGGGGAGGGGGTGGGTTATTGTGTATGAAGGGGGGAGGGGGTGGGTTATTGTGTATGAAGGGGGGAGGGGTGGGTTATTGTGTATGAAGGGGGGAGGGGGTGGGTTATTGTGTATGAAGGGGGGAGGGGGTGGGTTATTGTGTATGAAGGGGGGAGGGGTGGGTTATTGTGTATGAAGGGGGGGAGGGTGGGTTATTGTGTATGAAGGGGGGAGGGGGTGGGTTATTGTGTATGAAGGGGGGAGGGGGTGGGTTATTGTGTATGAAGGGGGGAGGGGGTGGGTTATTGTGTATGAAGGGGGGAGGGGGTGGGTTATTGTGTATGAAGGGGGAGGGGGTGGGTTATTGTGTATGAAGGGGGGAGGGGGTGGGTTATTGTGTATGAAGGGGGGAGGGGGTGGGTTATTGTGTATGAAGGGGGGAGGGGGTGGGTTATTGTGTATGAAGGGGGGAGGGGTGGGTTATTGTGTATGAAGGGGGGAGGGGGTGGGTTATTGTGTATGAAGGGGGGAGGGGGTGGGTTATTGTGTATGAAGGGGGGAGGGGGTGGGTTATTGTGTATGAAGGGGGGAGGGGTGGGTTATTGTGTATGAAGGGGGGAGGGGTGGGTTATTGTGTATGAAGGGGGGAGGGGGTGGGTTATTGTGTATGAAGGGGGGAGGGGGTGGGTTATTGTGTATGAAGGGGGGAGGGGTGGGTTATTGTGTATGAAGGGGGGAGGGGGTGGGTTATTGTGTATGAAGGGGGGAGGGGGTGGGTTATTGTGTATGAAGGGGGGAGGGGTGGGGTTATTGTGTATGAAGGGGGGAGGGGTGGGTTATTGTGTATGAAGGGGGGAGGGGTGGGTTATTGTGTATGAAGGGGGGAGGGGGTGGGTTATTGTGTATGAAGGGGGGAGGGGGTGGGTTATTGTGTATGAAGGGGGGAGGGGTGGGTTATTGTGTATGAAGGGGGGAGGGGGTGGGTTATTGTGTATGAAGGGGGAGGGGGTGGGTTATTGTGTATGAAGGGGGAGGGGTGGGTTATTGTGTATGAAGGGGGGAGGGGTGGGTTATTGTGTATGAAGGGGGAGGGGGTGGGGTTATTGTGTATGAAGGGGGAGGGGGTGGGTTATTGTGTATGAAGGGGGGGGTGGGTTATTGTGTATGAAGGGGGGAGGGGTGGGTTATTGTGTATGAAGGGGGGAGGGGGTGGGTTATTGTGTATGAAGGGGGGAGGGGTGGGTTATTGTGTATGAAGGGGGGAGGGGGTGGGTTATTGTGTATGAAGGGGGGAGGGGGTGGGTTATTGTGTATGAAGGGGGGAGGGGGTGGGTTATTGTGTATGAAGGGGGGAGGGGTGGGTTATTGTGTATGAAGGGGGAGGGGGTGGGTTATTGTGTATGAAGGGGGGAGGGGGTGGGTTATTGTGTATGAAGGGGGAGGGGTGGGTTATTGTGTATGAAGGGGGGAGGGGGTGGGTTATTGTGTATGAAGGGGGGAGGGTGGGTTATTGTGTATGAAGGGGGGAGGGGGTGGGTTATTGTGTATGAAGGGGGGAGGGGGTGGGTTATTGTGTATGAAGGGGGAGGGTGGGTTATTGTGTATGAAGGGGGGAGGGGTGGGTTATTGTGTATGAAGGGGGGAGGGGTGGGTTATTGTGTATGAAGGGGGAGGGGTGGGTTATTGTGTATGAAGGGGGGAGGGGTGGGTTATTGTGTATGAAGGGGGAGGGGGTGGGTTATTGTGTATGAAGGGGGAGGGGGTGGGTTATTGTGTATGAAGGGGGGAGGGGGTGGGTTATTGTGTATGAAGGGGGGAGGGGTGGGTTATTGTGTATGAAGGGGGGAGGGGTGGGTTATTGTGTATGAAGGGGGGAGGGGTGGGTTATTGTGTATGAAGGGGGGAGGGGGTGGGTTATTGTGTATGAAGGGGGGAGGGGTGGGTTATTGTGTATGAAGGGGGGAGGGGTGGGTTATTGTGTATGAAGGGGGGAGGGGGTGGGTTATTGTGTATGAAGGGGAGGGAGGGTGGGTTATTGTGTATGAAGGGGGGAGGGGGTGGGTTATTGTGTATGAAGGGGGGAGGGGTGGGTTATTGTGTATGAAGGGGGGAGGGGTGGGTTATTGTGTATGAAGGGGGGAGGGGGTGGGTTATTGTGTATGAAGGGGGAGGGGTGGGTTATTGTGTATGAAGGGGGGAGGGGTGGGTTATTGTGTATGAAGGGGGGAGGGGTGGGTTATTGTGTATGAAGGGGGAGGGGGTGGGTTATTGTGTATGAAGGGGGGAGGGGTGGGTTATTGTGTATGAAGGGGGGAGGGTGGGTTATTGTGTATGAAGGGGGGAGGGGTGGGTTATTGTGTATGAAGGGGGGAGGGGGTGGGTTATTGTGTATGAAGGGGGGAGGGGGTGGGTTATTGTGTATGAAGGGGGGAGGGGTGGGTTATTGTGTATGAAGGGGGGAGGGTGGGTTATTGTGTATGAAGGGGAGGGGGTGGGTTATTGTGTATGAAGGGGAGGGGTGGGTTATTGTGTATGAAGGGGGGAGGGGTGGGTTATTGTGTATGAAGGGGGGAGGGTGGGTTATTGTGTATGAAGGGGGGAGGGTGGGTTATTGTGTATGAAGGGGGGAGGGTGGGTTATTGTGTATGAAGGGGGGAGGGGTGGGTTATTGTGTATGAAGGGGGGAGGGGTGGGTTATTGTGTATGAAGGGGGGAGGGGGTGGGTTATTGTGTATGAAGGGGGGAGGGTGGGTTATTGTGTATGAAGGGGGGAGGGGTGGGTTATTGTGTATGAAGGGGAGGAGGGTGGGTTATTGTGTATGAAGGGGAGGGGGTGGGTTATTGTGTATGAAGGTGGGAGGGTGGGTTATTGTGTATGAAGGGGGGAGGGTGGGTTATTGTGTATGAAGGGGGGAGGGGGTGGGTTATTGTGTATGAAGGGGGGAGGGTGGGTTATTGTGTATGAAGGGGGAGGGGTGGGTTATTGTGTATGAAGGTGGGAGGGGTGGGTTATTGTGTATGAAGGGGGAGGGGTGGGTTATTGTGTATGAAGGGGGAGGGGGTGGGTTATTGTGTATGAAGGGGGGAGGGGGTGGGTTATTGTGTATGAAGGGGGGAGGGGTGGGTTATTGTGTATGAAGGGGGGGAGGGGTGGGTTATTGTGTATGAAGGGGAGGGGGTGGGTTATTGTGTATGAAGGGGGGAGGGTGGGTTATTGTGTATGAAGGGGGAGGGTGGGTTATTGTGTATGAAGGGGGAGGGGGTGGGTTATTGTGTATGAAGGGGGGAGGGTGGGTTATTGTGTATGAAGGGGGAGGGGGTGGGTTATTGTGTATGAAGGGGGGAGGGTGGGTTATTGTGTATGAAGGGGGAGGGGGTGGGTTATTGTGTATGAAGGGGGGAGGGTGGGTTATTGTGTATGAAGGGGAGGGGGTGGGTTATTGTGTATGAAGGGGGGAGGGGTGGGTTATTGTGTATGAAGGGGGGAGGGTGGGTTATTGTGTATGAAGGGGGGAGGGGGTGGGTTATTGTGTATGAAGGGGGGAGGGTGGGTTATTGTGTATGAAGGGGGGAGGGGGTGGGTTATTGTGTATGAAGGGGGAGGGGGTGGGTTATTGTGTATGAAGGGGGGAGGGTGGGTTATTGTGTATGAAGGGGGAGGGGGTGGGTTATTGTGTATGAAGGGGGGAGGGGTGGGTTATTGTGTATGAAGGGGGGGAGGGTGGGTTATTGTGTATGAAGGGGGGAGGGTGGGTTATTGTGTATGAAGGGGGAGGGGTGGGTTATTGTGTATGAAGGGGGGAGGGGTGTGGGTTATTGTGTATGAAGGGGGGAGGGGTGGGTTATTGTGTATGAAGGGGGGGAGGGTGGGTTATTGTGTATGAGGGGGAGGGTGGGTTATTGTGTATGAAGGGGGGACGGGGTGGGTTATTGTGTATGAAGGGGAGGGGGTGGGTTATTGTGTATGAAGGGGGGAGGGTGGGTTATTGTGTATGAAGGGGGGAGGGGTGGGTTATTGTGTATGAAGGGGGGAGGGGTGGGTTATTGTGTATGAAGGGGGGAGGGGTGGGTTATTGTGTATGAAGGGGGGAGGGTGGGTTATTGTGTATGAAGGGGGGAGGGGGTGGGTTATTGTGTATGAAGGGGGGAGGGGTGGGTTATTGTGTATGAAGGGGGAGGGGGTGGGTTATTGTGTATGAAGGGGGGAGGGTGGGTTATTGTGTATGAAGGGGGAGGGGTGGGTTATTGTGTATGAAGGGGAGGGGGTGGGTTATTGTGTATGAAGGGGGGAGGGTGGGTTATTGTGTATGAAGGGGGGAGGGGTGGGTTATTGTGTATGAAGGGGAGGGGGTGGGTTATTGTGTATGAAGGGGGGGAGGGTGGGTTATTGTGTATGAAGGGGAGGGGGTGGGTTATTGTGTATGAAGGGGGGAGGGGTGGGTTATTGTGTATGAAGGGGAGGGGGTGGGTTATTGTGTATGAAGGGGGGAGGGGTGGGTTATTGTGTATGAAGGGGGAGGGGGTGGGTTATTGTGTATGAAGGGGGGAGGGGTGGGTTATTGTGTATGAAGGGGAGAGGGTGGGTTATTGTGTATGAAGGGGGGAGGGGGTGGGTTATTGTGTATGAAGGGGGGAGGGTGGGTTATTGTGTATGAAGGGGGAGGGGGTGGGTTATTGTGTATGAAGGGGGGAGGGTGGGTTATTGTGTATGAAGGGGAGGGGGTGGGTTATTGTGTATGAAGGGGGAGGGGGTGGGTTATTGTGTATGAAGGGGGGAGGGTGGGTTATTGTGTATGAAGGGGGAGGGTGTGGGTTATTGTGTATGAAGGGGGGAGGGGGTGGGTTATTGTGTATGAAGGGGGGAGGGGTGGGTTATTGTGTATGAAGGGGAGGGGGTGGGTTATTGTGTATGAAGGGGGGAGGGTGGGTTATTGTGTATGAAGGGGGAGGGGTGGGTTATTGTGTATGAAGGGGGGAGGGGTGGGTTATTGTGTATGAAGGGGGAGGGGTGGGGTTATTGTGTATGAAGGGGGGAGGGGGTGGGTTATTGTGTATGAAGGGGGAGGGGTGGGTTATTGTGTATGAAGGGGGGAGGGGGTGGGTTATTGTGTATGAAGGGGAGGGGGTGGGTTATTGTGTATGAAGGGGGGAGGGTGGGTTATTGTGTATGAAGGGGGAGGGGGTGGGTTATTGTGTATGAAGGGGGGAGGGGTGGGTTATTGTGTATGAAGGGGGGAGGGGGTGGGTTATTGTGTATGAAGGGGAGGGGGTGGGTTATTGTGTATGAAGGGGGGAGGGGGTGGGTTATTGTGTATGAAGGGGGGGAGGGTGGGTTATTGTGTATGAAGGGGGGGAGGGTGGGTTATTGTGTATGAAGGGGGGAGGGGGTGGGTTATTGTGTATGAAGGGGGGAGGGGGTGGGTTATTGTGTATGAAGGGGAGGGGGTGGGTTATTGTGTATGAAGGGGGGAGGGGGTGGGTTATTGTGTATGAAGGGGAGGGGGTGGGTTATTGTGTATGAAGGGGAGGGGGTGGGTTATTGTGTATGAAGGGGGGAGGGTGGGTTATTGTGTATGAAGGGGGGAGGGGGTGGGTTATTGTGTATGAAGGGGGAGGGGGTGGGTTATTGTGTATGAAGGGGGAGGGGGTGGGTTATTGTGTATGAAGGGGGGAGGGGGTGGGTTATTGTGTATGAAGGGGAGGGGGTGGGTTATTGTGTATGAAGGGGGGAGGGTGGGTTATTGTGTATGAAGGGGGGAGGGTGGGTTATTGTGTATGAAGGGGGGGAGGGGTGGGTTATTGTGTATGAAGGGGGGAGGGGGTGGGTTATTGTGTATGAAGGGGGGAGGGGGTGGGTTATTGTGTATGAAGGGGGAGGGGGTGGGTTATTGTGTATGAAGGGGGGAGGGGTGGGTTATTGTGTATGAAGGGGGAGGGGGTGGGTTATTGTGTATGAAGGGGGGGAGGGGTGGGTTATTGTGTATGAAGGGGGAGGGGGTGGGTTATTGTGTATGAAGGGGGGAGGGTGGGGTTATTGTGTATGAAGGGGGGAGGGGGTGGGTTATTGTGTATGAGGGGGAGGGGGTGGGTTATTGTGTATGAAGGGGGGAGGGTGGGTTATTGTGTATGAAGGGGGAGGGGTGGGTTATTGTGTATGAAGGGGGGAGGGGGTGGGTTATTGTGTATGAAGGGGGAGGGGGTGGGTTATTGTGTATGAAGGGGGGAGGGTGGGTTATTGTGTATGAAGGGGAGGGGGTGGGTTATTGTGTATGAAGGGGGGAGGGGGTGGGTTATTGTGTATGAAGGGGGGAGGGGTGGGTTATTGTGTATGAAGGGGGGAGGGGTGGGTTATTGTGTATGAAGGGGGGGAGGGGGTGGGTTATTGTGTATGAAGGGGGAGGGGGTGGGTTATTGTGTATGAAGGGGGGGAGGGTGGGTTATTGTGTATGAAGGGGGGAGGGTGGGTTATTGTGTATGAAGGGGGGAGGGGGTGGGTTATTGTGTATGAAGGGGGGAGGGGTGGGTTATTGTGTATGAAGGGGGGAGGGGGTGGGTTATTGTGTATGAAGGGGGGAGGGGGTGGGTTATTGTGTATGAAGGGGGAGGGGGGTGGGTTATTGTGTATGAAGGGGGGAGGGTGGGTTATTGTGTATGAAGGGGGGAGGGGTGGGTTATTGTGTATGAAGGGGGGAGGGTGGGTTATTGTGTATGAAGGGGGGAGGGGGTGGGTTATTGTGTATGAAGGGGGGAGGGGGTGGGTTATTGTGTATGAAGGGGGAGGGGGTGGGTTATTGTGTATGAAGGGGGGAGGGGTGGGGTTATTGTGTATGAAGGGGGGGAGGGTGGGTTATTGTGTATGAAGGGGGGGAGGGGGTGGGTTATTGTGTATGAAGGGGGGAGGGGGTGGGTTATTGTGTATGAAGGGGGGAGGGGTGGGTTATTGTGTATGAAGGGGGGAGGGGGTGGGTTATTGTGTATGAAGGGGGAGGGGGTGGGTTATTGTGTATGAAGGGGGAGGGGGTGGGTTATTGTGTATGAAGGGGGGAGGGTGGGTTATTGTGTATGAAGGGGGGAGGGGTGGGTTATTGTGTATGAAGGGGGAGGGGGTGGGTTATTGTGTATGAAGGGTGGGGGAGGGGGTGGGTTATTGTGTATGAAGGGGGGAGGGGGTGGGTTATTGTGTATGAAGGGGAGGGGGTGGGTTATTGTGTATGAAGGGGGGAGGGGTGGGTTATTGTGTATGAAGGGGGGAGGGGGTGGGTTATTGTGTATGAAGGGGGGAGGGGGTGGGTTATTGTGTATGAAGGGGGGAGGTGGGTTATTGTGTATGAAGGGGAGGGGGTGGGTTATTGTGTATGAAGGGGGGAGGGGGTGGGTTATTGTGTATGAAGGGGGGGAGGGGGTGGGTTATTGTGTATGAAGGGGGGGAGGGTGGGTTATTGTGTATGAAGGGGGAGGGGGTGGGTTATTGTGTATGAAGGGGGAGGGGGTGGGTTATTGTGTATGAAGGGGGAGGGGTGGGTTATTGTGTATGTAGGGGGGGGGTGGGTTATTGTGTCATGAAGGGGGGAGGGGGTGGGTTATTGTGTATGAAGGGGGGAGGGTGGGTTATTGTGTATGAAGGGGGGAGGGTGGGTTATTGTGTATGAAGGGGGAGGGGGTGGGTTATTGTGTATGAAGGGGGGAGGGGGTGGGTTATTGTGTATGAAGGGGAGGGGGGTGGGTTATTGTGTATGAAGGGGGAGGGGGTGGGTTATTGTGTATGAAGGGGGGAGGGTGGGGTTATTGTGTATGAAGGGGGGAGGGTGGGTTATTGTGTATGAAGGGGGGGAGGGGGTGGGTTATTGTGTATGAAGGGGGGAGGGGGTGGGTTATTGTGTATGAAGGCGGGGGAGGATGGGTTATTGTGTATGAAGGGGAGGGGGTGGGGTTATTGTGTTTGAAGGGGGGAGGGTGGGTTATTGTGTATGAAGGGGGGAGGGGTGGGGTTATTGTGTATGAAGGGGGGAGGGGGTGGGTTATTGTGTATGAAGGGGGGAGGGTGGGTTATTGTGTATGAAGGGGAGGGGCGTGGGTTATTGTGTATGAAGGGGGGAGGGTGGGTTATTGTGTATGAAGGGGAGGGGGTGGGTTATTGTGTATGAAGGGGGGAGGGTGGGTTATTGTGTATGAAGGGGAGGGGGTGGGTTATTGTGTATGAAGGGGGGAGGGTGGGTTATTGTGTATGAAGGGGGGAGGGTGGGTTATTGTGTATGAAGATTAAACTATGGTCCTGATTTTACCATTTTGATTCTAAGAGCTGAATCTTGGTGCAATTCAGATCCGTTTCGGAAACCTGCTTTCAGGAGCCCCCACGTGCTCTAACCTACCGTTTGATCATGACTGATATGTTTTTCACCTCCTCGCTCCCACTCACTCCCAATAACCTTCTGCACTCAATGACCCGGTCTCCACAGGTCACTGTGGCAATGAACTCCACAAATTCACCACTCTCTGGTGAAGAAATTCCTTCTCATCTCAGTTCGAAAGGATTGTCCCTTTACTCTGAGGCTGCCAATGATGTTTATGTTTATTGCCACGATAAACAGTCAATAGGGGTCAAACAGAATAACTGTGCAACTGCACAGCACTCCTCCCTGCCTCCAACTGAGGACCCTCCCCTACCAGAATCCACACCCTCGCTCCTGATTGGCTCAGTTTCCCATCTCCATAGGGTCTAACCTGATCACATGGCCCTCAGGGAGCGCCCCCCGCCCCCCCCCCCCCCCCCCCTTAATGGGGGCCACAGTCCATTAGTAGGGATAATGAATCAAAATGGATAAATGGATATAGATTAGACATGATTAATTGAATGGCAGATCAGGCTTGAGGGGGCTGAATGGCCTCCTCTTGTTCCTACGCTTCTGCCCCCAGTCTCACCACATGGTTAAAGATGGGATATTGTTGAAGATTGCTGGCGTTAATAGATTGGCCAGTCTGATTAAGCAAAGGCTGATTTCAATCCTCAAAATACAGCAATGAACGAGATGAATTTTTAATAACACTCTGGCAGCTTGCATGATTACTTTGTTTTCTTTCTCTGCTTTATTTTTCCAGAATCTCCTCCCCAAACCTCTCCAAACCTCAAGTGGTTATGTAAAAGCCCAGGCAGGAACAGGTTTCTGTAATAGAGGTAATTTTAACTGACTTGTTAGAATAATGCAGCTCCTTGCAATTGTCACATCCTTCAAAACAAAAGATGAATGTTTGTCTGAGAGCAGCGTAGCTCGATGCTGCTCTCTGGGGAAACTTCTCAAACTCTTTGCGCTGTTAGAGGGGCTGAAATGCGCAGTACTGAATCCTCCTGCAGTGTATACAAAGTAGGGGCTACTGGATCAAACTCATTTGCCCCAGCCTACATTTCGCTCAGGAATGAGGTGATTCAATGACTGAGTTCCACTTTCCGACATCGTACAATAAAAGAATCATAGGAACTAGGAGCAGGAGTGGGCCATCCAGCCCCTCAAGCTTGTTCTGCATTCAATACTATCATAAGAACATAAGAAATAGGAGCAGGAGTAGGCCATCTGGCCCTTCGAGCCTGCCCCCACCACTTCGATGTTGTGGCCATTTCAGAGACTTGGATAGAGCAGGGTCAGGAATGGATGCTGCAGGTCCCGGGGTTCAAATGTTTTAGTCGGAGTAGACAAGGAGGTAGGAGGGGAGGAGGGGTAGCATTATTGGTCAGGGATTGTATCACAGTGTCAGAGAGGAAGTTTGATGAGGACTTGTCTGTTGAGGTAGTATGGGCGGAGATTAGAAATAGGAGAGGAGAGGTCACCCTGTTGGGAGTCTTTTATAGACCTCCAAAAAGTTCTAGAGAGGTTGAGGAAAGGATTGCAGAGACGATCCTGGTTAGGAGTGAAAGTAATAGGGGGAATTGTTATGGGGGATTTTAACTTTACTAATATTGACTGGAATTGTTACAGCTCTAGCTCGTTAGAGGGGTCAGTTTTTGTACAATGCGTGCAGGAAGGTTTTTTGACTCAGTATGTAGATAGGCCAACTAGAGGTGAGGCTATATTGGATTTGGTGCTGGGAAATGAGCCAGACCAGGTGCTAGACTTGGAAGTTGGTGTGCATTTTGGTGATAGTGACCACAATTCGGTTACATTCACCTTAGTGATGGAAAGGGATAGGCATGAACCTCGGGTCAGTAGTTTTAGCTGGGGCAAGGGTAATTATGAGGCTATTAGGAGAGAATTAGGAAGCATAGGTTGGACTAGGAGATTACAGGGACTGGGAACGTCTGAAATGCGGAGTTTTTTCAAGGAGCAGCTACTGCGAGTCCGTGATAGGTATGTCCCTGTCAGGCAAGGAGGAATTGGTAGGGCTAGGGAACCGTGGTGCACCAAAAAAGTTTTCTCGTTGGTTAAGAGGAAAAAGAAGGCTTATGTTCGGATGAGACATGAGGGCTCGGGTAGTGCACTAGAAAACTTTAGATTGGCTAGGAGGGAGTTGAAGAGTGAGCTAAGAAGGGCTAAAAGAGGACATGAGAAGACTTTGGCTGATAGGGTTAAGGAGAATCCTAAGGCGTTCTATAGGTATGTCAAGAACAGAAGGTTGGTTAGGGCAAGATTAGGGCCAGTTATAGACAGCAGAGGGAAGTTATGTGTGGAACCGGAGGAGATTGGAGAGGCATTGAACCAATATTTCTCTTCGGTGTTCACGCAGGGGGACATGGATAAAGCTGAGGAGGACACTGGGTTGCAGGGGAGTAGAATTGACAGTGTTACAGTTCATAAGGAGGATGTGCTGGATATTCTGGAGGGGTCTGAAAATAGATAAATCCCCTGGTCCGGATGGGATTTACCCTAGGATTCTCTGGGAGGCAAGAGAAGTGATTGCAGAGCCTCTGGCTCTGATCTTCAGGTCATCGTTGGCCTCTGGTATAGTACCGGAAGATTGGAGGTTAGCGAATGTTGTCCCATTGTTTAAGAAGGAGAACAGAGACATCCCCGGGAATTATAGACCGGTGAGTCTCACTTCTGTTGTGGGCAAGGTTTTAGAAAAAATTATTCGGGATAGGATTTATAGTTATTTGGAGAGTAATGAATTGATTAGAGATAGTCAGCATGGTTTTGTGGCGGGTAGGTCGTGCCTTACTAACCTTATTGAGTTTTTTGAGAAAGTGACCAAAGAGGTGGATGGGGGTAAGGCAGTGGACGTGGTGTATATGGATGTTAGTAAGGCGTTTGATAAGGTTCACCATGGTAGGCTTCTGCAGAAAATGCAGATGTATGGGATTGTGGGTGATCTAGGGAATTGGATCAGGAATTGGCTAGCGGATAGGAGACAGAGGGTGGTGGTTGATGGTAAATATTCATCATGGAGTTCGGTTACGAGTGGTGTGCCTCAGGGATCTGTTTTGGGGCCACTGCTGTTATTAATGATCTGGATGAGGGTATAGTTGGGTGGATTAGTAAATTTGCTGATGACACCAAAGTCGGAGGTGTGGTAGATAGTGATGAAGGGTGTCATAGTTTGCAGGAAGACTAGTGGATTTTGCTACAAATAAACCTGTTGGACTTTAACCTGGTGTTGTGAGATTTCTTACTCTATTCTATCAGTTGGCCAGTTCTCTATCCTTGTCAGTTACCATCCTCAAGCCTATTTGCCATTCACTGAGACCAAGGCTGATGGGACACAAGTCCACTAGTTTGATTCCCTAATTTTTAACACCTTATGCAACAACAATCTATCAGTCTTTGCATTGAAATCTTCAGCTGAGAATCAGAGGTTTTGACCAACAGACTGGTTGAACTGATTGGCCATGATGTTCCTACAGTATCTGGTCTCGTTTAATCCACACCAGGTGGAGGTCCACCTTGTTGTCTAACGAGGGACATGCACACAGTGGGTCGTGCGTGGGCTGCTCTTGGAAGTTTCGAGACTGGCCTAGCACTTCGTGTCGGTGTGTGTGCTTGATCCTGGACTGGTAGATGGGCGCCGCAACAGCTCAGTGACTAGCACTGCTGGCTGTGCAGATACATGGATTTGGGCTTGTGTCTGTGGGGAGTATTGCGCATTCTCCCTGTGGTTGCGTGGGTTTCCTCCGGGCGCTCCGGTTTCCTCCCACACCCCAAAGTTGTGCTCTTAGGCTGATTGGTGTAACAAATTGACCCGACACTATTCTCCCCTGAATCTGGCTACATTAGGGGTTCCACTCACATACACACGGGGGGGGGGGTGGGGGGGGGGGGGGCTAGGTGTAGGAAGATGCTTTGTTGAAATGGCGGCGCGGGCTCGTTGGGCCGAAGGGCCTGTTTCCCGTGCCGAGTTGTTCTTTGTTCTAGAATTACATTAATTGTTCCAGGGTGATTAATCTATTTTATCCTCAGTCACAGTATTCCCATCACACAATATTCCTGCAACCATTCACCATGTGAAGGACTGTGAATTATATAAACGTGGAACAGAAGGAGGCCATTCAGCCCTTTCTCAGCTGGTTGTTTGAAAGATCTCTCCAATCAGTTCCACCCCAGCCCCTCCCCACTCTTTCCCCTTGGCCCTGCGGATCTTTCTCCTTCGAGTGTGTATCAATTCATATTTTGAACCTGCTTTCCATTGAGGTAAATCATTTATCCTGATTACAGAACAAAAGCGGCGTCATGTGTTAAACTTCTCATCCCTCAGTGGATATTATCCAGCTGCTGTGAAAGGGAATCTCGTAAAGCTGAAATAAACTTTCTGAGTATGAAGATTAAAAGATTCCCGAGGGTTCATGGACGTGGAAGTTCGGTGATAGAGCGATCAATCAGACTCCTCTCTTACTCACGTGGAATTTTGTTGAGTTCATTCATGAACTTTTCCTTCACCTTGGAAAACCCATCTTCCTTGCCTCCTGCCGGGTTGGCAACGGCCTCTGTGGCATTGCCCACGGGAGCCGGGGTTGCGAGCGTGACAGGTGGTGCTGCCAATGCTTCGTGTCGACCTTCAGTCAGCTTCATCCTGGGCCAGGAGCTGTGCCTGGAGGGGAAGCTCTGGAGGGGAAGACAGAAAAATGAATTGAGGTGTTTGTTAGAAGCTTCGGAGCTAAGGCAGTTTCAAATTGTGCCAGAGGTTTGAAACAAGCCTCTTGTGCTCCTAACTAGTTTTGTTTTTGCTCAGCTGAATAAATAATGCATCACTGACACGTTAATTCATGTTGGTTCATGTAATATTGATATTCCAGCATAATGGGGTCTCGATCAACCCAGCAGGTTAAAGTGTTTCACGTATTATTGTCTTGTCTGTGAGATTCATCTATCATTATTAACCCCAAACTCTTCAGATTGTGTTTATTGTTCTGTTAGTGTGACTCATTCCCGTCTGAAGGCGACAACTCACATATACACCATTTAAAAAAATTTGTTCATTAAATGTGGATGTCGCTGACTGTATCTGCATTTATTGCCCATCCCTGAGGACATTTAAGAGTCAACCACATTGCTGTGGCACAGTGGTTAGCACTGCAGCATCACAGCGCTGGGGACCCGGGTTCAATTCCCAGCTTGGGTCATTGTCTGTGTGGAGTCTGCACATTCTCCTTGTATCTGCTTGGGTTTCCTCCGGGTGCTCCGGTTTCCTCCCACAGTCCAAAGGTGTGTTGGGTAGGTCCATTGGCCGTGCTAAATTCTCCCTTAGTGTACCTGAACAGGCGCCAGAGTGTGGCGATTAGGGGATTTTCACAGTAACTTCATTGTAGTGTGAATGTCAGCTTAATTGTGACACCAATAAATAAACTTCAGAGTCACATGTAGGCCAGACCAGGTAAGGACATCCCTAAGGGACACTAACGAATCAGATGGGTTTTCTCGACAATCGACAATGGTTTCATTGTCATCAGTAGAATTTCTTTAATGAATTTGAATTTCACTATCTGCCTTGGTGGGATTTGAACCCAGGCCCCCAGAGCATTACCCTGGGCATCTGGATTACTAGTCCAATGACAATATCACAACATACCATCTCCCCATTGTGCAGGTTTCGTGTAGAAAAACCATCCAAAGATGTTTCACAGGAGTGTTATCCGATAAAATCTGACACTGGGCTACATGAGGAGGTACCGATCACAGACAGCTTGGCCACAGAGTGAGGTTTCAGAGCGAGGGCGAGGCTATGGGAGGGAAGTCCGGAGGTTTATGGGCGAGGCAACTGAAGAGTAAAGCTGTTAATGATGGAGGAGTGAAAGATTGGACTCAATGAAAGGTCAGACTCGGAGGAGTGCAGAGAGTTGTGGGACAGGAGGGGGTTAAGGGATGGGCCAGGCAATGGAAATGTTTGAAAGCAAGGATGACAAATTGAGGTGTTGCTGGATAGGGGGCACTCTCTCTGAGGCAGAACCAGAGTTCTCCCTCCCCCTCCAACCCTTCAAGGACTGTCCACCAACCATCTCCATCCATCTACAATCACAACTATCAAAGACTGCCCAGCAATTTCCAGCACTGACATTTATTGCCCATCCCCTCGTTGGTCTCAACAGCAGTTTGGTGTAACAGAATTATTTGCTGGGTAATGGAAGAACAGTGAACCATGTTGGTTTTGGACTGGAGTCAGAAATATAGACCCATATATAGATTTACAGCACATGTCAGGCAAGGATATGAAGCTTCCTTCCATACAGAACACTGATGAAGCAGATGGAGTTTCTGTAGCTATCTGGAAGATTCACGCTCACTTACCCCTGGCAGCAGGGATGTATTTTTAGATTTATATTGCTGAACGGAATTCAACTTCTCAATTTGATTTGGTGGGATTTGAAAACATCTCTGGATTACTCACCTTAGTCTCTGAATTAAGAGGGTTCAGTAACTCTGTCCATTTTTTTCAATAGTTTCCCCCCCCACTTTCTGTCCATTTTCATTTGGGTCAGAAACACTTTGCTGTCCTCTGTGTGTTACTTAGCACTGATTCCAGAACGACAAATGGCAGAATTCAGATATCTCGAGTTGAATTCAACCAATCGCGATGAGAAAATGAGGATGTCCATTAGTTTACCAGATTTAACCTACAGAGAAATGAAATTTAATATGCCCATTGGTGCAAATGGCTTGTATTTTATTACAATAATCTAATTATTAGATATGATGAGCTCTATGCCATAAGTATCTGATATGTACTCTGGTGCAGTTAGCCATTCATAGAAAGTTCCTGATCTAATATGTGAAGAACATCTAATATGTTCTTTACACCTGAAATAGTTATTAGCTCTTCTCCTCATGAAGGGAAAAAACCAAACATCGATTAGGCCACTTCTTGACTAAGACAGATGATTTCTGGAAATCCAGGTTTACTGTTCCCTATCGATACAATGCAGGTCATCACAAAACAGCTGAGTGTTTCAATAGGAACTTACCTGAGTGAGAAGTGGGGAGAAGCAGAAAAGCACGCGCCATTATCGATCACTCTCTTCCCCTAATTCCCAATCACTCTCCCTATCTTTCCCATAATTCCCAATCACTCTCTGAATTCACAATCACTGCGAGTTCCCAACCATTCTCCGAATTCCCAATCACTCTGTGAATTCCCAATCACTCTCCCCATTCCCAATCATTCCCTAATTCCCAATCACTCTGCGAATTCCCAATCATTCTCCAAATTCCCAATCACTCTCCGAATTCCCAATCAGTTTCCTAATTCCCAATCACTCTCCCCATTCCCAATCACTTCCCTCATTCCCAATCATCTCCCCGCCCCCTTATCACTTTCCCTGCCCCATGCCCCCAATCATCCTCCTCACTCCTGATCGTTCCTCCTTCCTTATTTTCTCTCTTTCCTTCTCGTTGAGGAATTCTGAGCAGATCACAGATGGAGTTGGCATTGAATATCATTTCCTGATTATTTAGAAGGATGGAGAGTTTGACTCTGCAGTTTTAATTATTCGTCAATGAGATTTAAACATCTGGATGTCTTTAACTCCATCTCAGGGAGAATTATCTCAGGTTTGAAAGCGACAGATTGAATCACAATGACAGAGGCATTTCCATGGAAGGGGCGTTTTTAAATATTAAAAAGAGCTTGATTAGCTTCAAGTGCTGTTTGCTGGAAAAAACAAGGTGACATTTCAGTGGTTTTACAGGTTCTTTATTTCATTAATGAGGAATTTAGAAATGACAAAAAATTCAATAATATACCGAACATTTCTCCAATCGCTGTTGACAGGGGGGTGGCTGAATATATCCCAAAGTATCAAATCATTTCTCCTCTCATTCTGAATTACCTGGAATTTTCAACTCAGAAACATTCGGCCCATCAGCTCCTGCCTACTCCCCATCTTCATTCCAGCTTATTGGATTTAAACCAATCTCTGTAACCTCTGTTCCTTTCTCTCTCATGTATTTACCTAGCTTCCTCTTCACTGTGTCTGTACTTAACCACTCCCTGTGATAGCCAGTTCCACATTCTCACCCCCACTCTCTGGGGAGAGAAAGTTTCTCCGGAATTCACAACTGCATTTATTACTGACGATCTAATACTGATCCCCCTGGTTTTGGTACTGCACACAGTGGAAATATCTTTTCTGCAGTAATGTCTCAAACCCTTTCAAAGATTTATTCATATTTCATTAACATAGCCTGCTTTAATTATGGCTCACTATGTGGTTTCCTCTTCACGGGGATAACTAATCATCAGCTGGATGGCTGCTTTGTGGAACACCGTCACTCAATCCAAAAGTGTGACCTCTGCCCTCTTGCCATTTCAATTCACAATCTGCTTTGATGCTCACATTTCTGTGCTTGGCTTACTGCCATGTTCCAGTGAGGTGGCACGGTGATTAGCACTGCTGCCGCATAGTGCCAGGGACTGGGTTCAAATCCAGCCTCGGGTCATTGTCTATGTGGAGTTTGCACGGTCTCTCTGTGTCTGCGTGGGTTTCCTCTGGCTGCTCTGGATTCCTCCCACACTCCAAAGGTGTGTGGGTTGGGCAAATGGGCCATGGTAAATTGTTCCTTAGTGCTCCAGGATGCCTGGGTTAAGGGGATTAGTGGGGTTAATACATGGGGCTACAGAGATAGGGCCTGGGTGAGATACTCTGTCAGAGTTGCTGCAGATTCACTGGAGCAAATGGTCTCCTTCCACTCTGTAGGGATTCTATAGATTCTTTTCTGATTTGATTTGATTTATTATTGTCACATGTATGAACACACAGTGAAAAACATTGTTCCTTACACTCTATAGAGACAAAGCGTACCATTCATAGAGAAGAAAAGGAGAGAGTGAAGAATGTAGTGTTATAGTCACAGCGAGAGTGTAGAGAAAGATTAACTTAATGTGAGGTAGGTCCATTCAAAAGTCTGACAGCAGCAGGGAAGAAGCTGTTCTTGAGTTGGTCGGTACATCGTTGGGCCGAAGGGCCTGTTTCCCGTGCTGTAT
Organism: Prionace glauca; assembly: GCA_037974335.1. NCBI lineage: Eukaryota > Metazoa > Chordata > Chondrichthyes > Carcharhiniformes > Carcharhinidae > Prionace > Prionace glauca. The sequence goes on along the minus strand of CM075728.1, from coordinate 2,634,821 downwards.
TGTTCTTTGTTCTTTGTACATGACCTCAAACTTCTGTATCTTTTTCCCGACGGAAGAAGGTGGAAGGGAGAATATCCGAGTTGTGTGGGGTCCTTAATTATGCTGTCTGCTTTGTCAAGGCAGCGGGAAGTGTAGACAGAGTCAATGGATGAGAGGCTGGTTTGTGTGATGGATTGGGCTACATTTCTGACCTTTTGTAGTTCCTTGTGGTCTTGGGTAGAACAGGAGCCCAGACCGAGCTGTGATACAACCAGAAAGAATGCTTTCTATGAGGCATCTGTAAAAGTTGGTGAGAGTTGTAGCTGACATGCCAAATTTCCTTAGTCTTCTGAGAAAGTAGAGGTGTTGGTGGAGCTTTCTTAACTATAGTGTCGGCATGGGGTGGGACCAGGACAGGTTGTTGGTGATCTGGACACCTAAAAACTTGACGCTCTCTATAAAGACCAACACAAACTGGAGGGGCAGCATTTTCCAATTGGCCCTTTATAGCCATCTGACTCAACATTGAACATAAGAACATAAGAAATAGGAGCAGGAGTAGGCCATCTAGCACTTCGAGCCTGCCCCGCCATTCAATAAGATCATGGCTGATCTGTCGTGGCTCAGTTCCACATTCCCGCTTTCTCCCCATAACCCTTAATCCCCTCTCTTATCAAAAACCCATCAACTCGCGTCTTAAAAATATTTAGCGAGGCAGCCTCCACCACTTCAACAGGCAGAGAATTCCAGAGATTCACCACCCTTTGAGTGAAGAAGTTCCTCCTCAACTCCGTTCTAAACCTCCCCCCTTTTATCTTGAGGCTGTGCCCCCTAGTCCTACTGTCTTTTTTGAGCGGGAAGAGTCTCTCCACCTCTATCCTATCCATCCCATTCATCATCTTATACGTCTCAATGAGATCTCCCCTCATTCTTCTAAACTCCAACGAGTACAAGCCCAGTTTATTCAGCCTCTCCTCACAGCTCAACCCCCTCAACTCCGGTATCAGCCTAGTAAACCTCCTCTGCACTCCCTCCAGGGCCAAAATATCCTTGCGCAGGTGCGGCGCCCAAAACTGCACACAGTACTCCAGCTGCGGCCTCACCAATGCCCTATACAGCCGCAGCTGAATTCAACCAATTCTGACTGTGAATTCTGTCCTCCATCTTGTATTTTGTTTCCCCAGAGCCAGTCTGAGTCTTGTTTTCATGTTTTTGCTTTCAGACAGCGCGAACCTTTATTCTGCTTTGATCAGATTCTGTTACTTTGCTTGCAGACAGCACTGACATTTATTCTGCCGTTCACACCTTCTCTGAACAATTTTTCTTCTTCAATATGACCTTTCCCACTCCCTTCACCTTTGCTCCCATGACAGCTTTATCACTTAACCGCTCCTGCCCTCTAACCTATCCTTGACCTTTTCCTTTGCTGCCCTCACTCCTCCCTCTGTCTCCCAGCACATTTCGACCTTCCATTCTGAAGAAGAATCACATTGGCCCTGAAATGTGGATTCTGGCCAGAATTCTCCAATCTTACCCACACCTCTGCCAACAAGAACGAAGAGTTTGAAGCTCGGCGACAACTCTGTTCACTGCAGCGGGAGCGGAGAGTCCCAGCTGTGGGCGAGGACGGATAATATTTTTTCTTTCCACAGATGTTGCCAGTCCTGCTTGTTTGTTTTTACCTCAGATCTCGAGCATCTGCAGTATTTTGGAAGTCTCTATCAGGTCATTCTTCAGCTTGTTAAACCTTTCCTGATATTTATAAGCTGTTAGACAGTGTTTCCTGTCAGTAAGTCTTTATTACAGTTTCCCCAGAGCCTCCAGGTCGCTTTTTATAATATGAACAGGAGAGATTTCCCAATACTCCAGAGGGTGATCTAACAAAGTTCAACAGAGAAACCTACAGCTGAAGACAGATCCTTGCATTTATCCTCGCTATTCAAAAGTAACCAATTTATACCTCATGGATAACTAAAGAGGTAAGAGACAACATAAAAATAAAACGAGAAACATACAAAATTGTTAAAAGTAGCAGTTTTTTCATAGACCGTGAGCATTGTTGGCTAAATCAGCCTCTATTGCCCATCCCTATTTTCCCTTGAGAAGGTGGTGGTGAGCTGCTTTCTTAACCAGTGCCATCCATGTGGTGTAGGTACACCCACCATGCTTTTAGAGAGGGAGTTCCAGAATTTTGATCCAGCAACAGTGAAGGAATGGCCAAGTCAGGGTGGTGAGTGACTTGGAGGGGAACTTGCAAGTGGTGCCGTTCCCATGTATCTGCTGTCCTTGTCCTTCTAGATGGTAGAGTTTGGAAGATGCTGTTAAGAAGGTTTGACAAGTTGCCTGTTGTGTAGTGTAGCTTCTGATGGCACTGTGTGTCAATGGTGAAAGGAGCAAACATTGAATATGGTGGATGTGGTGCCAATCAAGCGGGGCTGCTTTGTCCTGGGTGGTGGCGAGTTTCTTGAATGTTGGAGCTGCATCCGTCCAGGCAAGTGGGGAATATTCCATCAGACTTCTGACTTGTCCCTTGTAGATGGTAATGCCATCAAATATCAAGAGGAGATGGTTAGATTCTCTCTTGTTGAGATGGTCATTGCCTGGCACAGAGGATGGGAGAGATGCCGAGAACCAGGGCATTGGGGTAAGGAGCTCCAGACACCGGGGCTGAGGAGGCCATTCCAATGCTTGGACAAGGCACCAGCATATATTTTGTGTCAATCACATGGGAAATCCTGGCCAATCAGTAAAGCAGTAGGGATCTTCTCGAATCGAGAAATGGTCAGATATAATTGACCTGCATTGGATGGGCTCCCATTGGATGAGGGGAGAGGGTGGCCTGGTGGCACTGTGACTGGATGAGTAATCCAGAGGCTCAGGTTGATGTTGTGGGGCCATGGGTTCAAATCCGCCCCCCCCCATAACATTCGGTGGGTTTTAAATCAAGGTGGATTTTAATTCTGGAATATAAAGCCAGTTTAGACATGGTCACCATGACAACTATCATCAATCTTTGATGTTCTTTAGGGACAGAAATCTGCTGTCCTTACCTGGTCTGGCCTACATGTGACTACAGACCCACAGCAATGTGATTGAATCTTAACTGCCCTCTGAAATAGCCAAGTGAGACCCTCAGTTCAAGGGGCAATTAGGGATGGGCAGTAGCCAGTGACACCCACATCCATGAAAGAGAAATAAAAATAGCTGAATTATTATTGCAGCTTTTTAATACAAACCAAAAATACCTTTTCTCCGAGGAAAGAAAGAAAGTTAAAATTAGCCAAGTCAAAACTCAGACACAAAATGGTGGTTTTCTACCTAATTTGTATCACTTGGCCCTTTGAGCAGAAAATTATTACTTCCAGATCACGTCCTCTGCAGATTCACCGGGCTAACTCCGCAACTAAACACTTATTAGCAGCTCCAATGGACCATAAAATGCCCAAATCTACTTCCCGAATATCCCCTGCTAGCACTAGCTGAACAATTAGAGGGACCATTCAACTCCTTCAGGTGTGTAATTAGCCAGCGGGGAAACAGACAAAGCTCCTTTTCTGTGTAAAATCAAACTGGGAAGGGGTCTAATTCCCGGAGCCGGTGAATCTTACAGACCTTGGGAAGGACATGCTGCAGTTTCTTCAACAACACCTTCCAAACACACACCCTGCACTGTCAACACAGCGCAGAGGCAGCAGATACATGGGGACATCACCAGCTATAAGCACCCCTCCAAATCACACACCATCCTGATTTGGAAATATATCCTTGGGGTCAGAAATCTGTGGGTTCAAATCCCATTCCAGAGATTTGAGTGCAAATGATAAACTGTAGCTCGAGTGAATACTGAGGGAGTGCTGCACTGTTGGAGGTGCAGTGTTCTTTCAAAGTTTATTTATTAGTCACAAGTAGGCTTACATTAACACTGCAATGAAGTTACTGTGAAAATCCCTTGGTCACCACACTCCGGTGCCTGTTCGGGTTACACTGAGGGAGAATTTAGCACCTAACCTGCACATCTTTTGGACTGTGGGAGGAAATTGGAGCACCTGGAGGAAACCCATGCAGACACGGGGAGAATGTGCAGGTCCTGCACAGACAATGACCCAAGACCGGGAATTGAACCTTGTTCCCTGGCGCTCTGAGGCAGCAGTGCTAACCGCTGTGCCACCGTGCCACCCATATGTTAAACCTTGGCTCAGATTGCCCCAATATGTGGATCAAAAGATCTCACCGCACTCCAGGAAGAAGGCAGATTCTCCTTGCTCTTTAAGAACCCATTTTTATCCTTTAGTGAACGTCACTGCAAAAACATTATCTGCTCATTATCCCATTTCTGTTTTTGGAATCTTGCTGACCATAACTTGGCAGCTCCAGTTTCTACCTTACAACAATGATCAGCCTTCAAATTGGCTGTGAAATGCAATGGGATATCCTGAGATTGTGCCAGGTGCTATATAAATACAAGTCTTTTTTTTCTCTCCTGGTCACATTTCCACACAGACCAAGCCTCCTCTCTCCTAGTGTTTAATGGCTCTTTGTTAAACTCACCTCTGATACTTCAACACAAGCTGTAAGCTCAATATTCATAAGAACATAAGAACATAAGAACATAAGAAATAGGAGCAGGAGTAGGCCATCTGGCCCTTCGAGCCTGCCCCCCATTCAATAAGATCATGGCTGATCTGTCGTGACTCAGCTCCACCTTCCCGCCCTCTCCCCATAACCCTTAATCCCTTCTCTTATCAAAAACCCATCAACCCGTTTCTTAAAAATATTTAGCGAGGCAGCCTCCACCACTTCAACGGGCAGAGAATTCCAGAGATTCACCACCCTTTGAGTGAAGAAGTTCCTCCTCAACTCTGTTCTAAACCGCCCCCCCTTTATCTTGAGGCTGTGCCCCCTAGTCCTACTGTCTTTTTTGAGCGGGAAGAGTCTCTCCACCTCTATCCTATCCATCCCATTCATCATCTTATACGTCTCAATGAGATCTCCCCTCATTCTTCTAAACTCTAACGAGTACAAGCCTAGTTTATTCAGCCTCTCCTCATAGCTCAATCCCCTCAACTCCGGTATCAGCCGAGTAAACCTCCTCTGCACTCCCTCCAGGGCCAAAACATCCTTGCGCAGGTGCGGCGCCCAAAACTGCACACAGTACTCCAGCTGCGGCCTCACCAATGCCCTATACAGCTGCAGCAAGACCTCCCTACTTTTATATTCAATCCCCTCCCAGGCTCTTGTCCCAGCTCTCACCATCTGTCCGCCTGTGTTCAGTGAGAAGTCTCACAACACCAGGTTAAAGTCCAACAGGTTTAGTTGGAACACAAGCTTTTGGAGTCTCGCTCCTTCAGGAGAGCGATACTCTGAAGGTTCGTGCTACTAAATAAACCTGTTGGTCTTTAATCTGGTGTTCTGAGATACTTATTGTGCTTATCCCAGTCCAACACCGGCATCTCCACATCATGGCCATTGTGTCAAATCTTAACTGATCAAATCTTAAATTAAAGAACAAAGAACAACCCAGCACGGGAAACAGGCCCTTCGGCCCAACGAGCCCGCGCCGCCACATCACCCTACACCTATTCTACCCTGCATATCTATGAATGGAACCCTACTCAGTCAGATTCAGGGAAGAAATAGTGTCAATTTGGTAAAAACCGATTAGCCTGAGAGCTAATTTTTGGGGTGTGGGAGGAAACCGGAGCGCCCGGAGGAAACCCACGCAACCACAGGGAGAATGCGCAAACTCCCACAGACACAGGCCCAAATCCATGTGCCTGCACAGCCAGCAGTGCTAGTCACTGAGCTGTTGCGGCGCCCATCTACCGGTCCAGGATCAAGCACACACACCGACATGAAGTTCTAGGCCACTCCCGGAACTTCCAAGAGCAGCCCACGCACGACCCACCGTGTGAATGCCCCTCGTTTGACACGAGGTGGACCTCCACCTGTGGAATAAAGACAAAAATATTAATCTTACAGCCTGCCTTTCCGGTGTCTCCTGAGGTTTAACCGTATTTAATATCCCCTACCATATCCCTCCATTCTCGTTTCACTCTATCTAACTGCATCTTAAACGAGTCCAACGTTCCTGCCTCCACCACCCTACTCGGTAGCGCGTGAATTGTGCCAAATTCACTCGTCGTCTCTCAGTCAAGCAACTTCTTGATTTTAAAATTCTCACCTTCGTTTTCAAGTCCCTCTCAGTTCCGCTCGATCTCTGCAATGTCCTCCAGCCCTACGACCCATCGAGGCTTGTCCAACTTTCTTTTATAATCCTGACTTCCTTCATCCCACTACCGGGGCTGTGATTACAGAGATAGTGAGGGAAGGGGCCACGATTTGAAAATAAGGATGAGGTTTTTACTATTGAGGTCTTGCTGGATCACAAGCCAACGTGGGTCAGTGAGTGTGGGGGTGATGGGTGGACTGGACGAGGTGCAATGAAGGACGCCAGCGGCAAAGGCTGGGATGAACTTAAGCTGCTGGGAGTAACAAAGATACAGCTGAGGTTTCTAGCAGCAGCTGAGTACAGACAGGGCAAGAGTCGGTCAGTGTTTACGGAGCGAGAAGTAATACAGTCTTAGTGATGAGCGAATGTGACTGGGGTTCAACCAGCCAGGAGAAGAAGAAGGCTTGTTACTGACAGGTTTAAGTTTATCCAGAAGGTGAGACATTACAAACTGTACTGCTCCTAACCCCACCTCCCACTAATGGCCCTGAGTGGTTCTTTATATGTACTTTGGTAATTATTGAATGTGAACCCTCCAACCCACACATCACTAATTGTATACACTTAACCTTCATTTATATAATTAACAAGGGTTAGTGGTCTGCATCAACCTCAGGTGGTTACCGGGAGAGGGATGGTTGCTAGGGAACGGAGTTTGACCCTACAAGCGTCAACCATCATAGAACCCCTACAGGGCAGTAGGAGGCCGTTCGGACCATCGGGCCTGCACCAACCCTCTGATTAAATATCTTATCCAGGCCCAACCGCATCCCCCCCCCCCCCCACCTCCAGTCTCGCACCCCCCCCCCAACACCCAATCTCCATAACCTCACATACTTCCCATGGCTGATCAGCCAAACCTGCGCATCTCTGCAGGGTCCCAGCTGTATAGGGCATTGGTGAGGCCGCAGCTGGAGTACTGTGTGCAGTTTTGGGCGCCGCACCTGCGCAAGGATATTTTGGCCCTGGAGGGAGTGCAGAGGAGGTTTACTAGGCTGATACCGGAGTTGAGGGGGTTGAGCTATGAGGAGAGGCTGAATAAACTAGGCTTGTACTCGTTAGAGTTTAGAAGAATGAGGGGAGATCTCATTGAGACGTATAAGATGATGAATGGGATGGATAGGATAGAGGTGGAGAGACTCTTCCCGCTCAAAAAAGACAGTAGGACTAGGGGGCACAGCCTCAAGATAAAGGGGGGCGGTTTAGAACAGAGTTGAGGAGGAACTTCTTCACTCAAAGGGTGGTGAATCTCTGGAATTCTCTGCCCGTTGAAGTGGTGGAGGCTGCCTCGCTAAATATTTTTAAGAAACGGGTTGATGGGTTTTTGATAAGAGAGGGGATTAAGGGTTATGGGGAGAGGGCGGGAAGGTGGAGCTGAGTCACGACAGATCAGCCATGATCTTATTGAATGTCGGGGCAGGCTCGAAGGGCCAGATGGCCTACTCCTGCTCCTATTTCTTATGTTCTTATGTTCCCCGAGGATACCTCTGTGCACAATCCTGGTGAGTTCCGGAGTGTTTAATGGAAAGAGTAAGGCTTTGACATAATTAACGTTTAATACGTTACAAATAGGCTTCATCATTCTGTGATTTGGAATTTCAAAGTTTACTTCTCGGTTTTAAGAGCGATAAGTCCTTTGCCCAGATTGGTTGCCAGAGCCGGTTTTCATCAAGTTTATCTAATAACGCCCACTTGCGTTGGGCAGGTTGTGGTGGTTGGCAGGTCCCTGCAGACACTGTCACATTGCTTCCACACAGAACGCAGGAATATATATATGTGGATGTCATTTATATGAGTAATGTCTCGCCTGTGCCCTCCAGTCTGAAAATGTGTTTGGCTGTCGCTATGACACCAAAGTCTATCGGATAACGAATGAATCAGGACGCGGGGAGGAGTGAAGTGAATCACCCGTAAGCAGATTATAGATTTACAATCAGGCTAATCAGATTGCGTTAAAAATTCCTCAGTCGCTACGCAAGATTCTTTCAGGCAATTAACTCATTCACCTCGAATCTCGAGGCAGCCATTGCCAGCTTGTGAAAGAAAGAGGATGCTTGCATTTATGTAGCACCTTTCATAAATATCCCAAAGCGCTTCGCAGCCAATGAAGTACTTACCATGTACAGCCATTGTCCTAATGTAGGAAAACGGAGGTCAATTTGTGCACAGTAAGATCCCACAAACAGCAAATTAGCAAATGTCCAACTTTTTCTGCTGACGTTGGTTGAGGGGATTAATTTTGGTCAGGACACTTGGGGAGAACTCACCTCCTCTTTATCAAAATAATAGCCATGAAGCTTTTACAATCACCAGTGAGGCTATCCGGGAACTCGGCTTAACATCTCGCCTGAAAAACCATATGTTCAACAATGCAACAATCCCTCAGTAACACTGCAGTGTTCACTAAGCTCAAAGCTGTCTGGTGGAATTTGAGTCCATAATCTCTGACTCATGAGCAAGACTGAAGTTAAATGAACCACAGCTTATGTGACGAGAAGGCTGGAATTTGTCTCTTAGTTAGAACAAGGGAGCTGTAGAAACATTGGCTATCTCTGCTGGCCCCTAAGAGGTTCATTCAAGGTTCATTCAACACAAAAGTTATCTCCCAACCCAGAGCAAACATTGGGCCAATGAAGGAGCTGTCCTCAACCACTAACATGGACTCCCCCAAGACAAGGAAAGAGCTTAACCTCTTACAATTAAGGTGACTGGTCATAATGTAGGTGTAGTAACTGGTCCCTTTAAGGGGCATATGGCAGGAGTGTCATGTGACTTGATCATCCAATGGGGAGCGAGTGCGTGGTTCTTGCTGCTTTTGCAGCCAGAGAGGATCCTGGAACTGGAAATGTTAACATCGTATAATCACAGACCCCCTACAGGGCAGAAAGAGGCCATTCGGCCCATCACGTCTGCACTGATCACAATCCCACCCAGTCCCTATCCCCACAATCCCACATCTTTACCCCACTAATACCTCTAAACTATGCATCCGGGGACACTAAGGGGTAACTTAGCTTGGGCAATGCACCTAACCCGTACATCTTTGGAGTGTGGGAGGAAACCGGAGCACCCGGAGGAAACCCACGCAGACATGGGGAGAATGTGCAAACTCCCAACACACAGTGACCCGAGCCAGGAATCGAACCCAGGTCCCTGGCACTGTGAGGCAGCAGTGCTAACCACTGTGCCACCGTGCCACCTGTGAAAGCACTCTGTATATTTATCTGCTTATAAATAAGTGGTAATAGTTTGCTATATACCAACTGGTGGTTGCCAAGCCTGGCAGTTATTACACTGACGATGAAGTAAATCAGAGCGACTCTGTATGCAGAGAGAGATTTAAAAAAAACATTGTTGAAAAACTGTGGCGTGAATCAGATGGATCCGAGCCTGGAAAAGCGGGAGCTGGCAAGCTTCTCTTTGGGAAGCTTTGACACGACCGTTGAGAACTGGGTTACTGACAGCAGTTGGCATTGCTAACACTGATGTTGGTATCAGACCAAGAGCCAAGTTTAACAGCTCCAGGAAATTAAGTTGAATTGGCTGGAGATCTTTAAGATACAGGAAGGAGGCCTTCATGAGGTCATTAGGAAGTACCAAGAGGAACTTGGAAAGATGAAAGGATTATACGATAGGATCCATGTGGATCCAGAAACCACAGCAAAATCTTGTTGAGCAAGACCTGTGCCTTACTCATTGGTAAACAAAGTAGAGACAAAGTTCAAATGATTGGAAGACTTGTGCATCATCAGGCCCCAGATAATTTGCTGAGTGGGCAACGTCCAATGTGCCAGTAGTTAAACCAGACAAGACTCTCCATATCTGTGGGGCCTTCAAGTTGCCGATGAACCATCTGTAAAAGCTGGTTGATACCGTTCCCAAAATAGAGGATATGCAAGTGAAAATGGCTGGGGGCCTGACATATCCCAAATGGGACATGAGCCACACTTACCAACATATAGAATTGGATAATGCATCGAGAGAATATGGATGACACAGTGGCACAATGCTTAGCACTGCTACCTCACAGCGCCAGAGACCCAGGTTCGATTTTGGCCTCTGGAGACTGTCTGTGTAGAGTTTGTACATTCTCCCCGTGTCTGTGTGGGTTTTTTCTGGGTGCTCCAGTTTCCTCCCACAGTCCAAAGATGTGTGGCTAAGCGCATTGGTCATGTTAAATTATCCCTCAGTGTCACAGATTAGCAGGGTAACTGTGGGGTTCTGGGGATACGGCCTGGGTGGGATAGTTGTTGGTACGGGCTTGAAGGGCTGGAATGACCTCCGCCTGCACCCTAGGGAATCTATGATGTGTCACCATAAATACTCAGAATGGGTTACATCAATAGACATGTCTATCATTCGGGATTTCATTGGCTTGTTCCATCTTCCAGTGAACTATGGAGAATTTGCTGCTCACAATTGATATTCAATGGATAATGTCCGATTAACAGGGTGCACTGGGGAAGAATAGTTGACAAATTTGGCCAAAGTTTTGTGGAGATTTCAGGAGATTGGTGTGCGCCTAAAGGGGAAAAGTACACGTTCCAAGCAATGAGAAGGTTTGTCTTGGTTAATGGGTGATGCTCAAGGGTTACAGCCAATGAGGACAAAGTGAGAGTAATTACAGAGGCATTGCCCCTAGGAACATCTCAGAACTCATATCCTTCCTTTGGATGGTTGACTAATACAGGCAGACCCTCCCAAATCTCTTGACCTTACTGGCACTGTTGCACGCACTGTTAAAGAAATTCCAAAGATGGTGTTGGAAAACACCACAAAAAGAGACTTTTAACAAAATCAAAATTTTGATTGGCATCACATATACAAATATCCACTCTCTTCCACCACCGACGCTCAGTAGTAGCATTGTGTACCGTCCACAAGATACACTGCAGCAATTCACTGAAGATCCTTAGACAGCACCTTCCAAACCCATGACCACTTCCATCTAGAAGGACAGGGGCAGCAGATACCTGGGGAACATCACCACCTGCGAGTTCCTCTCCAAGCCACTCACCGTTCTGACTTGGAAATATATCGCCGTTCCTTCACAGTCGCTGGGTCAAAATCCTGGAATTCCCTCCCTAAAGGCATTGTGGGTCAACCCACAGAACATGGACTGCAGCGATCCAAGAAGGCAGCTCACCCCCACCTTCTCAAGGGCAACTAGGGATGGGCAATAAATGCTGGCCAGACAGTGACACCCATGATCTCCTCCCTCGTCAACCCAACCAAGCCTTAAGACAAAGAGCACACAAAGCACTTTGATGCCTGATTTATGTATCGTACCCAGTGCATAGACAACTCTATCATTGAACTGAGGGGACAAAAATACTCTTCTGCTTGTTCCTTGAGGGTGCTGCCATATCAAAGAACTGTCTTTTGGATAAGAACTTAAATGGAGTGCCCACCTACCCTCTGGGCTGCATCTAGAAAATCCCACGCCCTGGAGAAGAAGAGGGGTTTTCCCTGGTGCCCTGGATCCAATCAATATCCTTCAATCAAGATCATTAGAAAGAGATTAATTTGCCATGGTGGTATTGTTGTTTTGAGGTCAGTGAAGCTGCTATACAAATGCAACTTTTTCCTCTCTGCCTGTGCACGAGGTACATAAAATGCTTCAGTATCATCAAATAGTCAGCCTTAGGATCAAACCTGCATTGTGTGGGTTGCGCTTTTCTGGTCTACATTTGGAACTTCGGAAAGGAATAGACGAGACATAAGATTTCATATATGAGGGGAATCTGGCTTAATGGCATTGGCTGCATCGGCTCTTAACTCCTGACTTGCTTTGTAACCAGAGATTTACACTCTGGAAAACATCGGTGCACCTCTTATCAGCTCCCTGCAGCCTTGATTTCAATGTACTTTCGACTAAATCCAGACAACCATATAGCATCTGTGCTTTGATTTGCAAATCTTATGGCCTCACGTTACTTTCAGAGCAGATTTAAAAACCAAAATTAGTTTAAGAAACATACATTTTATCTTTCTTCGTTGTTTTCGGCTGTGGAAAGCTTTTATTCTCCTCTGTGCCGGCAGAATGTGAGCTGGAGTTTTTAGTCGGGAGGATGGAGGGTGAGATCAGCTGACAGTTTGGTGATTTCAAATCAACTGATGTATTTCCTTAGACATAAAATTGACTAAACCATGAGGCAAGAATTGCTTCATTTGCTAAAATCAATAAGATTGAAATTGATTCCATGATCAGCCATGATCTTATTTAATGGCGGGGCAGGCTCGAAGGGCTAGATGGCCTACTCCTGCTCCTATTTCTTATGTTCTTATGATTCCGATGCCCGGAGATTTGAGAGCGACATTGGAAGGGACAGCAAAGGAAACTCAGAAAGAAAAACGACAATTCTGAGAAAAGACATAAATAATTCGAGATTATTTTGTACTGTGTATCGAGCCGGCAAACTCTATTCTATTCATCAGATTACTGCAGGAAGAGTTTTCTGAACAGATACTGCTTTGTTCATGTTTCTCAAATTACAAAAAGCATCTTTGAGCTCAATTAATAACTTAATCCAGAGATCGATGGAGTGAAAGGATTTGAGCCAAGGCAGGTGCATGGAATTAAGATAAAGATTATCCAGCAGCTGGTGGAGCTGAATGATCCACTCCGGATCCAATCTTCCACCATTCAAATAAATCAAAGGAGCACTTTCACTTACATAGCGCCTTTCGCGACGCGAGGTTGTTCCAAAGTGCTTTACAGTCAATGACATACTTTCTGAAGAGTATTCATGACTGGCTTTTTGTAAGTGCATGACCTGATTCAGGAAGTCTGACACAGTGATGTTGGGTAACGGGATACGTTTTTGTCGGGGCAGCAGCTTTTACTCCCCTGTTCCTCTCTGCGGAGAGGTATTTACCCTCACCTGAGAGGGAAGGTGGGACCTTGCTTTAAAGTCACAGTGAAAGGCAGGACTCCCTCAGGGTCACACCCAGGGCACTAGCCTGCGTTTTGTGCTCAGGTTATCTTGAGTGGACCTGAATTCACATTCCTCCCACTCAGACACCCCTGTGACTCACAGCCAGGATATCAGTTAGCTTGTGAATTGCAAACAGGGTGCTGTTGTTTTCTGCAATAATAGTTTATTTCCCACCAGCTAAAGATTTTCTGATGTTGATAAAACCCCATTATTTGCCCAGGAAAAGCCTATGAGCTCATTCAAAGGATGCGTGCAAACATTGGGTGAGACCTATAAGACCATAACAAATAGGAGCAAGGTAGGCCATTCGGCCCCTCCAGCCTGCCTCATCATTCAATAGGATAACGGCTGATCCAACATTCCTCAAGTCCACTTTCCTGCCTTTCCCCCGTAATCCTGAATTCCCTTACTGATCAAAAATCAATCTATCTCAGCTTTAAATAGACACACAGGCTCCGCCTCCACGGATCTCTCTGGCAAGAAGTTTCAAACACTCTCATCCCTCTGAGAGAAGAAATTCCTCTTCATCTCTGTCTTAAATTGGTGTCCCTCTATTCTGAGACTGTGCCTCTGGTTGTAGACTCTCCCATGAAGGGAAATATCCTCTCAGAATTTACCCTGTCAAAGCTCCTTCAGATTCCTCAATGTTTCAATGACAGTAGAACTAATGTAGGGGGGAGCTATGCAATAAATGGCAGAACCATCAAAAGTATAGCCACACAGAGGGACCTGGGTGTGCAAATCCACAGATCCTTGAAGAGGGCAGCACAGGTGGAGAAGGTGCTGAAGAAGGCATATGGCATCTTGCCTTTATAGTAAGTGTATAGAGTATAAAAATTGGCATCTGATGTTGCAGCTGTATAGAACGTTGGTTAGGCCACACTTGGAATACGGCGTCCAGTTCTGGTTGCCACACTACCAGAAGGATGTGGAGGCTTTGGAAAGAGTGCAGAGAAGGTTTACCAGGATGTTGCCTGGTATGGAGGGTCTTAGCTATGAGGAGAGATTGGGTAAACTGGGGTTGTTCTCCCTGGAAAGATGGAGAATGAGGGGAGACGTAATAGAGGTGTATAAGATTATGAGGGGTATGGATAGGGTGAACAGTGGGAAGCTTTTTCCCAGGTCGGAGGTGACGACCACGAGGGGTCACAGGTTCAAGGTGAGGGGGGGGGGGGTGGGGTGAGGTTTAAGTCAGATATCAGAGGGACGTATTTTACACAGAGGGTGGTGGGGGCCTGGAATGCACTGCCAAGCAGGGTGATGGAGGTGGATACGCTGGGATCGTTTAAGACTTATCTGAATAGCCACATGAACAGACTGGGAATGGAGGGATACAAACGAATGGTCTAGTTGGACCAAAGAGCGGCGCAGGCTTGGGGGGCCGAAGGGCCTGTTTCCCGTGCTGTATTGTTCTTTGTTCTTTATCACCTCTTATTCTAAATTCCAATGAGTAGAGTCCCAACGTGTTTAACCTTTCCTCATAAGATAATCTCTCCATGCTGGGGAACATCCTAGTGAACCTTCTCTGAACTGCCTCCTACCAAATAATATCTTTCCTTAAATAAGGAACCAAAACTGCTAATAGTTCTCCAGATGTGGTCTCACCAGTACTTTATATAATTGCAGCAAGACCTCCTTACTCTTATACTCCAACCTCTGTGAAATAAGGGGCACCATTCCATTAGCTGTCCTGATTACCTGTTGCCCCTGTGTGCTAGCTTTCTGTGTTTCGTGCACAAATTCCCCCAAGTCCCTTGTGTTACAGATTTATTGCAAGCAAAATGAACTCACGGTGCTGAGAGACATATGATGAAAAGGACAAGACTGAGCGACTCATCTGGCCTACATTTAACATCAACCAACCCTTCAACCTCTCTGATTACAACCCCCTGTGAAAAGTAACAAAAGAGGAATAAACATTTGGTCCACTCATTGAAGCTCAAACACTTTCCTTTGAAACCCTGTAATGAAATCTCCCTCACTGTCCATTCTGGACATTTACCCCAGAAGCTGTTGACTGTAAATAAATAAAAGGATTCTGTTGATGTCCAACTCTTGTTATGTGAATGTACCTTTAAGAAAGTTTTTTTAAATCATGCAGCTTACAGCTTCAGTGACGTCATTGTGAGTGGAGCTAAGCTGTGAGAGTTAGGTGATAGGGTCTTTAGTTTCATTTGTGGCAGACAGATAGGTTTTTTTTCCTTTGGGCTTTTAGTTTCATGTGTTGGAAGCAGTTTAGCAGCAAGCTCAGAAGCAGTCCCTCTCTCTCTCTCTCCATGTTCTTTTCTTTGTTTGGTTCTGAATTAAAGAAGCTGTGTGTTGGGAAACAGGTTTGACTACAACCTCTTCTGAGTTTCTTCACATTGGGATTTTCAGCATTCAACCCAGGAGGTGGGATTCCTGTAACAAGTGGACATTAACCTATACTGCATTGGGTTTACTTGGAGAGTTTTTTGTATTGAATGTTGGTTTTGGTCGGAACATATTAGGGATATGTCCTTAAAAGTTATTGTATTTCTTATTTGTAATTGTTAAAAGTTCTTGCTAAGTATCTTACAGTACATGTCAATAATATTCTTAATTTGTTTTTGATAAATGCTCCTCGTGGGTTAGTTGAGTCACACCTGGAGTGAAACCTCTCACGCTCATTCTAGCTAAATTCACTGTAAAACATTACACGTTAGGTGAGTTTCACAGAACACCTTGAAATATCCAACCTGACTTGTCTGGTGTCTCTGATGTCATTGTTTTGCCAGAAATCAGGCTGAAATGTTTACGTTGTGGAGTGAGCACTGTTATGCTTTGGATGTGAGCTTTGTTATAATCCAGGTCAGAAACTCAAAGGTGTTTTATAAATTTGGCACAGGCCATTACATTTTATACTTTGAATTTGGCACGGGTAAGCATGAGATGTTCCACTCCAGGTATGATTCAAGTGACTCACTAGGGTGCTTTTATCAAACAAAATTTATTTAAGAATACAATAAACATATAATAAGATAATTAGTAATAATTTTTTACCAATTACAGAAACATTACTATAACATTGTATAAACCTTAACTGTAAAAAAACCGCTCCAACCAAATGTCCCTACAAACATAGGCTTAGTACAGAAAGCAAGTATGCTCACATGATGCTGGATTTTGCAGCTTTGCAACACCTATGATGTATCAGTCCTTTGGATGTAGAATTGAAATTCTGACTTCCCCGTCCTGCAGCTCCCAGTGTGTCTAGAGGAAGACATAAAGCCACTACTTGCCTCTAACTTCTAGCTAGCAAACCACCTAACAAAAAAAGGGAAAGACTGATATGGGGAACAAGTGGGGAAGTGGATTTGAGACCAGGGAGAGATCTGATTGAATGGCAGAGGAGGCTAAAAGGGATGAATTTTCCCACTTCTGCTCCCATTTCCTATGTCCCTGAAGACTGTTTCCAGTCTGCAGTCCAAACAGCTTCTAGCCAGCAGAATTTCCAACACCACAGAGAGAGACACAAACACAGTTTTCAGTCTGGAGTCCAAACAGCTTCTGCCAAACTGAAAGTAACTTTTGGATTTTCCCTCTGTGAAAAAAAAACCTGTCCCACCTGACCTGTCAATCATTCTCCCCCCCCCAACAATTCAAGAAGGGTCACAAAACTCCAGGACACTGCATTAGGCCCAGATTAAAAAAATAAACAAAATGTCCTCATTATCTGACTTTAGCAACAATAAACGGACATTGGCTCAGACAACTCGGTGCCACAGTGAAAAAAAGCAGGTCTGTTTACAAACTGCAGAGAAACATGATTAAAATCCATTTCTCAAAGGCAAGGTGGCACCATGGGTTATGTGGATGTAAAGTATCATTATTCCAAAGGAGAGCAAGGGAGGTCTCCTTAAAGTCCTGGTCATTATTTTCTTCTTTAACTGTAGTAGTGTGGGGGGGGGGGGGGGGGTAGTTGGAGAGGGGTTTCCTGAGGGCCACGTTATTTATGAGGACCCTCTGAATTGTCCTGGCTGAAAGCTGAGCCAATTGGCAGCGGGTGAGTGACACAGGCTGAGGAGGGACTCACAGCTGGAGCCAGGGAGTCGAGTCGAGAAGTCACATTGTGTTTCAGGCTGACCTTGTTGTATATGTATCCTATTCTTGCGATTAAGTCACACTGACTCATCCTTGATTAACTAACACCTGAAATAGATTATCCAACCAACATCACATAGTTTTTTGTGGGAGTTTGCTATTTGTACTTTATTGGCTATAAAACACTTCTGGGTGCCCCCGAGAGGTGCTATATAAATGCAGGTTTCTATACTGTAGCAGGAGTGTAATGTCTGTAATAAATATGCCCAACACTTACACAGCTCTGCACATATCAGATATACAACGATGATGCCTTTTGCGAGTTGCAACACAAAGCTCATTTTGATTGACACCTTCATTGGATTTTAAAAAAAATTTGCATCAAAGCTCAGAACTGCGATTGATTGTATAAAAGGGCTCATTTGCATGCATGGCTTTTTTTTTACAACTTGCTTATCACTTGTCAGATCTGTGTGGGTGTGTGGCCATCAAATACAGAGCAGAATGTTCAGTGTAAGAACAGGAGTAAATAAACTGGACACATTCAGTTGGAGGTTACAGCAAATGGCGATGGATTTGCAGGGTTGCTTTTCCTTTGGCTGGGTTTTATTTCTTTTGTGCGACTGTTTGGGAGCTAGAGGAGCCTCACTATCAAAGACTGATTCAGTTGCATTGGAGAGTTATGCACTAACATTGACAGATATGTTTACAGAAGGAGGACATTTGGCCCATTGTATCTTTGTTGGCCCTTTGGAAAAGAACAAAAAATAAGGAACAAAGAACAGTAGGGCACAGGAAAAGCCCCCCCCAGCCCTTTAAGCCTGCACTGATCACACTTACCTGCCTAGACCAACCATATCCCTCTATTCCCCATTTGTTCACATGTCTATTAAGGTAAGCCTTAAATATCACTAACGTATGTGCCTCAACCACCTCACTTAAGAATGAGGGGAGATCTCATTGAGACGTATAAGATGATGAATGGGATGGATAGGATAGAGGTGGAGAGACTCTTCCCGCTCAAAAAAGACAGTAGGACTAGAGGGCACAGCCTCAAGATAAAGGGGGGGCGGTTTAGAACGGAGTTGAGGAGGAACTTCTTCACTCAAAGGGTGGTGAATCTCTGGAATTCTCTACCCGTTGAAGTGGTGGAGGCTGCCTCGCTAAATATTTTTAAGACGCGGGTTGATGGGTTTTTGATAAGAGAGGGGATTAAGGGTTATGGGGAGAGGGCGGGAAGGTGGAGCTGAGCCACGACAGATCAGCCATGATCTTATTGAATGGCGGGGCAGGCTCGAAGGGCTAGATGGCCTACTCCTGCTCCTATTTCTTATGTTCTTATGTTCTTATGTGTTCCCCACCACCCTCTGTGTAAAAAAATGTCCCCCGCACATCTCCACTGAACTTCTCCCCCCCACCTTACCTTGAACCTGTGCCCCTTTGTAATTGTCATTTCTGCTCTGGGAAAAAGCTTCCAACTTGTTCTCCCTATCAAAAACCCTCATAATTTTATAAACTTCTGTCAGGAAGCTATCCAATTAGCTGCCTTTCACCCCAAATCCCCAAAACTATTTTCCCAAGTGACATTTTGACAGCTAGTTTCAAAATTTTCCATCATAACTCGAAGCAATAATCTGATGTTTTGGACATCTTATTGTGAAGTAATGCCGGAATGATTGAAGTAGGAGTTAAAGACGGTGTATTTTCATCGCATGATTGTTCTGGCATCTGCTTTTGCAGTGTTTCATCTGCCAGCCTTTTAATTCACATCGGGAGCTCCCTCGATATTCCTTCTGAACAACACAAATGCTTTAATGTTACAACTCAAGACAAAGGGCCCGACATAAAAGATAATTGTTCACTAGCATTTATCCATGAAATTTCAATCACATCCAGGGAGATTTCTTGCTGTTTTCAGATTCACTGGAGTGTTCTTCTTTTCAATATAGAAGAGATACCTACTCTCAGGCAAGTGCTGTGTCTACGCATAAAAATCAATTTATGCTCACAGTCTTGACTTCAGTGAAGTCAAGGTCCTTAATAAATTGTGTGTGTGTGACAAAGTGCCACGGATATTAACTCTGAAAAAAAAAATGAAATAAGGAGAGGGTGCCTCAGAAACACTAACTAATAAGTGTGAGGACAAGATGATGTGATTAACTGTTCATCATTAATGATGTGTTGTGAAAACCAATTACTTTTACCTGAAGCTGTTAATCTAAAGAGACAGGAAAATGTTACCGAGTTTAATAAGTTAATCTGGATAACAGCTTCAATTGGCCAGAACATTTTTTTTGGGGGGGGGGGGGGGGTGGGGGGGGTTGTGGGTCACACAAGCACACATCTCCTTCCAAAGACCAACTCCCATTCCTTGTGATCGGAAACAGAAGCCTGCGCGGAGCGTTGACATTTCTCCATCTGAATTATTTATGGTATAGTTATGTATAGATTTCTCTCAGAAATGCAGATCAAAAGCCAATGGCTGACAGCCAATGGGTGCTCGCAGGCAAAGCACTATCAGAATTGCTGCCAGCCATTTCTACACAGGAAGATCACACATCAAATTTGTTTCATCCGATCAGCTCCACCTTATTGCCCTGGTTTGCACGTTCTGCATCTACCGAACACTGTGTTCTCCATTTATCTCCTGGCCAACGATTAGCACATTTTCAGCTTTTGGCAATAGGAAGATAGAAACTAGGAGCAGGAGTAAGCCATCTGGCCCCTCGAGTTTGCTCCACCGCTCAATAAAATCATAGAACACTACAGCACAAACAGGCCCTTCGGCCCACAAGTTGCGCCGATCATATCCGTACCTACCAGGCCTATTTATAACTCTCAATCCCATTAAATCTCATGTACTCATCCAGAAGTCTCTTAAAACACCCCAGCGAGTTCGCCTCCCCTACCACTGAAGGCGGCTGATTCCAATCACTCACCGCCCTCTGGGTGAAAAACTTACCCCCTGACATCACCTCTGTACTTCCCTCCCCGCATCTTTAACCTGTGTCCTCTCGTAGCAACCATTTCAGCCCTGGGAAATAGCCTCCGAGAGTCCACCCTATCTATTCCTCTCAACATTTTATAAACCTCTATCAGGTCGCCTCTCAACCTTCGCCTCTTCAGCAGCGCTCCAAAAACTTGTGATTCCAAGTAAACCTATTGGATTTTAACCTGGTGTTGTTAGACTTCTTACTGCGCCCACCCCAGTCCAATGTCAGCATCTCCATATCATGAATAGTGGAGAAGATTCAATGGGCCAAATGGCCTCCATCTGCTCCCAGGTCTTTTTGTCTTATTTACATTAACCATTAAGCAACATTTACAAGTTTGCTGCTAAGGCAAATCTTACAGTGCATGGAACTCTACAGATCCCGGTATGTATATTGACTGGTGACAGTAGGCTTGTGGTTAGATAGTGATGGAGAAACCATTAGTGCATTTCTTAACTAGCACTTCAAGGAAAGAGGACAGGTTTGATTGCTGTATTTGAAAGGTGAGTGTGAGTGTGGGATGGAATGAGTTAAGGCGTGTACACGTCTACGGATTCAAAGGTCACAAACATGCAATCTACATATCGGAAATATGAAAAGAGGAGCACGCCCATCAAAAATACATTCCTCATGGAGATGGATAACAATGCTAGTGAGCACTGGACCCAGAGGGGAGCCCAGAGCTTTACTAACTACCCGGACAAATGTGGTGTCATTAAAACTGAACTCGGCCGTGTGGATTTTGAACTTTGTAAGACAGTGTGTGTAGATGTAGCGACACAGCCCTAATGTCAATGACTCCCCTGAGTGTAAATATGCACGCAATGTTGAACAAACATGTAGACAAGGCATTGCTATCACTATGTACCTCGGGTCAGTAGTTTTAGCTGGGGGAAGGGTAATTATGAGGCTATTAGGAGAGAATTAGGAAGCATAGGTTGGACTAGGAGATTACAGGGACTGGGAACGTCCGAAATGTGGAATTTTTTCAAGGAGCAGCTACTGTGGGTCTGCAATAGGTATGTCCCTGTCAGGCAAGGAGGATTTGGTAGGCCCAGGGAACCGTGGTGTACTAAAAAAGTTGATTCGTTGGTTAGGAAGCAAAAGGAGGCTTATGTTCGGATGAGGCTTGAGGGCTCAGGTAGTGCATTAGAAAGTTTTAGATTGGCTAGGAGGGAGTTGAAGAGGGAGTTAAGAAGGGCTAAAAGAGAACATGAGATGACTTTGGCTGATAGGATTAAGGAGAATCCTAAGGCGTTCTATAGGGATGTCAAGAACATAAGGTTGGTTAGGGCAAGATTAGGGCCAGTTACAGACAGTAGAGGGAAGTTGTGTGTGGAACCGGAAGAGATTGGAGAAGCATTGAACCAATATTTCTCTTCGGTGTTCATGCAGGGGGACATGAATGTAGCTGAGGAGGACACTGGGGTGCAGGGGTGTAAAATAGAAAGTATTGCAGTTGATTCCGGGGATGTGCTGGATATTCTAGAGGGCTTGAAAATAGATAAGTCCCCTGGTCCGGATGGGATTTACCCTAGGATTCTCTGGGAGGCTAGAGAGGTGATTGCAGAGCCTCTGGCTCTGATCTTCAGGTCATCGTTGGTCTCTGGTATAGTACCGGAAGATTGGAGGACAGCGAATGTTGTCCCATTGTTTAAGAAGGGGAATAGAGACTTCCCCGGGAATTATAGACCAGTGAGTCTTACTTCTGTTGTGGGCAAGGTTTTAGAAAAAATTATTAGGGATAGGATTTATTTTTATTTGGAGAGTAATGAATTGATTGGAGATAGTCAGCATGGTTTTGTAGCGGGTAGGTCATGCCTTACTAACCTTATTGAGTTCTTTGAGAAAGTGACCAAAGAGGTGGATAGGGGTAAGGCAGTTGATGTGGTATATATGGATTTTAGTAAGGCGTTTGATAAGGTTCACCATGGTAGGCTTCTGCAGAAAATGCAGATGTATGGGATTGGGGATAATCTAGGTACTTGGATCAGGAATTGGCTAGCAGATAGGAGACAGAGGGTGGTGGTTGATGGTGAATATTCGTCATGGAGTTCGGTTACGAGTGGTGTGTCTCAGGGATCTGTTTTGGGGCCACTGCTGTTTGTAATTTTTATTAATGATCTGGATGAGGGTATAGTTGGGTGGATTAGTAAGTTTGCTGATGACACCAAAGTCGGAGGTGTGGTAGATTGTGAGGAAGGGTGTCATAGTTTGCAGGGTGACTTAGAAAGGTTGCAGAGCTGGGCTGCGAGGTGGCGGATGGAGTTTAATGTGGAGAAGTGTGAGGTAATTCATTTCGGTAGGAGTAACAGATGTGTTGAGTATAGGGCTAACGGGAGGACTTTGAATAGTGTGGAGGAGCAGAGGGATCTAGTTGTATGTGTACATAGATCCCTGAAAGTTGGGAATCAAGTAGATAAGGTTGTTAAGAAGGCATACGATGTCTTGGCGTTTATTGGTAGGGGGATTGAATTTAGGAGTCGCAGCGTTATGTTGCAACTGTACACAACTCTGGTGCAGCCGCACTTGGAGTACTGTGTGCAGTTCTGGTCCCCACATTACAGGAAGGATGTGGAGGCTTTGGAGAGGGTGCAGAGGAGGTTTACCAGGATGTTGCCTGGTATGGAGGGGAGATCCTATGAGGAGAGGCTGAGGGATTTGGGGTTGTTTTCGCTGGAAAGAAGGAGGCTAAGAGGGGATCTTATTGAAACATATAAGATGATTAGAGGTTTAGATAGGGTGGATAGTGATAGCCTTTTTCCTCGGATGGAGAAAGCTAGCACGAGGGGGCATGGCTTTAAATTAAGGGGGGGTAGTTATAGGACGGATGTCAGGGGTAGGTTCTTTACCCAGAGGGTGGTGAGGGATTGGAATGCCCTGCCTGCTGCGGTTGTAAATGCACCTAGTTTGGGGGCGTTTAAGAGATCCGTGGATAGGTAATTGGACAAAAAGGGATTGGTTTAGATTAGTGGGTCAGTGTTTTTTTTAAAAAAACTGGTTGGCGCAACATCGTGGGCCGAAGGGCCTGTTCTGCGCTGTAATGTGTTCTATGTTCGATGTTCTATGTAGGTCATGTATAGTCTGAGCAATGATGATGGAATTTTTCACTATTGGCATGGAAACCTCATTGATAATTCATTCAATCATCTGACCAATTCCTGTAGCCTCGAACCAATCATTAATAAAATCCGGCAAAATGGGGGTTATGTTTGTGTGCTCAGGCAGCCTATTGGTGTGTGGGTGTACTGAGCCTGGAGGGTGAATCCTATCAGGTATATCGTAAAGCAGTTTGTTACTCTTACACAAAGTCCAAGAAAGGTTTTGTATAATCCTATCAATCAAGGCCTTTCAATTTCCTATCAATCATTGATGTGGATATCTGCTTTGTCATTTCAGCTGCTTTCATCAAGAAAACTCCTGAAACTTTTGGGATATTTCTAAGTTTATTGATGCTCCAGCCATCCCTCCCCTCTCTGGTTCTCCTTCCCACCCAAATCACTTCAAACCCTCCCTCCCCAACAGCGGTCATTAAGTCTCACTGTCAACATTGCTCTCGGCTTTATTCAGGTGCCCCTTCCCCAGAAACAGACCTAAAGCTCCAGGAACTGAAAGTCTCCGTCTATAGCTATGCATTCACCTGCACTAATTTCCTGCTTCTATACTCACCAATTTCACTGGGGAATAATTTGCTGACCTGTTAATCTTTTTCCTAGTTTCTGAAGCTCCGTCTTCACCTGATGTCATTAGTTCTAACATTTCATAGGATCCAGACAGAGCTGAAGGAGGCCATTCAGCCTATTGAGTCTGCGTCAACCCGCTGACAGAGGATCTTAACCAGGCCCACCCTGTCTTATCCCCATAACCCCAAGCATTTACCATGACTAATCCCCTAACCTACACATCTTGGGACAATAAGGGGCAATTTAGCATGGCTAATCCCCTAACTTACACATCTTTGGAGTGTGGGAGGAAATCGGAACATGGGGAAAATGTGCAAACTCCACACAGACAGTGACCTAAGGCCTGAATTGAAACCAGGACCCTGGCGCTGGGAGGCAGTAATGCTAACCACTGTGCCATTGTGCCCCCCATTTATATATTTGATAAAAGCAAATTACTGCGTATGCTGGAATCTGAAACCAAAAAAGAAAATACTGGAAAATCTCAGCAGGTCTGGCAACATCTATAAGGAGAGAAAAGAGCTGATATTCCGAGTTTCGATGACCCTTTGTCAACGCTAGAAAGCAGAGAGGGTGGGAGATATTTATACTGCAGGGGGAGGGAATGAAAGATGAGTCACAGCCACAGAAACCAGGGGGAAAGGCTGCTAATGGCAGCCCACAGAGAGAATAAAGGGTGTGAATGACCAAACGGAAGAGAAACTGTAAACTGTGACAGATGAAGATGTCGGTGGGGGGTTGGGGGGAAGGTGGGACAGAGGTAGAATGTAGAAAAGGGGAAGCGGGGGAGAAAAGGTAAGAGAAGGGGGATGAAATAGGGGGAAAGAATATTGGGGGGGGGGGGGAAGAAAAATGATACCTTCCTGTGCAACCACAGAAGGTATAACACCTGTCACTCTATCCCTTCCATGCTCACCATCCAAGATCCAAAACACTCGTCCCAGGTTAAGCAGCATTTCACTTCCACCTCTTTCAATTTGGTCTATTACATTCACTGCTCCCAACGTGGTCTCCTTTATATCAGAGAGAGATGGGACAGAGGTAGAATGTAGAAAAGGGGAAATGGAGGGGAGAGAGCAAGTGTAGACTGGGTGATCACTTTGCTGATCCTTCGGTCTGTGCGCAGTCAGGATCCTGGCCTTCCGCTTTCCTGCCATTTTAACACACGATCCCGGTCCCATGCCCAAGTGTCTGTCCCTGTCCTGCTGCAATGTTCCAGTGAAGCTCAACGCAAACTGGAGGAACAGCACCTCATCTTCCGGCTCGGCACTTCACAGCCTTCCCGTCTCCACATCGAATTCAACAACTTCAGATGATTGGTTCTACCTAACCTCCACCCCTATGTTTTCATTCTATTTTATTTAATTTTTTGCTCCTCCCTACCTTTTATTTCTTTATTGTCTTTCTTCGTTTTTCTTCCCCCACCACTCTTTCCTTCCCCTTACTTCACCCCCCTTCCCTTACCTTTTCTCTCCCACCCCCCTCCCCACTTCCCCTTTTCTACATTCTACCTCTGTCCCATCTTTTCCCGCCCTCCCCCAACATCTTCATCTGTCGCACGCTGACATTTCAAGTCCGGATGACCCTTTGTCAAAACTGAAGCTTTGTCAAACCCACTTTGACAAAGGCTCATCGAAACGTCAGCTCTTTTTCTCTCCTTACAGTTGCTGCCAGACCTGCTGAGATTTTCCAGCATTTTCTCTTTTGGTTTCATCATCTAACTGCTCCGACCCAGCGACTGCACCTTGAAGAAGCAGAATCTCTTTAGACACTGACTTTCTTGTTACTATTTTTTTGTGGGACTCATTATAGCCGCCTGTTCCTGTAATCCATCATCACTTGGAAGTTATCTCTCTGTGACCATGCAGGAGAAACCTCTTTCCTCAGGGAATGGTTTGAATATGAAACTCACCACCACAGGGAGAAGGAAAGTGATGCTTCAGGTGAGCACCTGATGAAATGGCAGTGCTCCAAAAGCTCACGCTACCAAATAAACCTGTTGGACTTTAACCTGGTGTTGTGAGACTACTTACTGTGCAAACAATAATAGAAGTTTGGATGAGAGTGAAAGATTGCTGCTATCTTCAACTTTGATTTAGCCGTGAGTATGTCCTCTTTTTAAATTAATTTAAGGGGTGTGGGCTAAGTCAGCATTTATTGCCCATCCCTAATTGTCCTTCAGGAGGTGGTAGTGAGTTGATTTCTTGAACCGCTGCAGTCCATGTGGTGTAAGTACATCCACAGTGCTGTTAGGGAGGGAGTTGCAGGTTCTTTTTCCGACATTAAACTTCATTCACCATTTCTTTGCCCACTCACTTAACCAATCCGTATTCCTTTGTGGCCTCCTTGTTTCCTACTCACATCTTATGTCCCAATCTATCTTTATATCATCAGCAAATTTAGTAACTTTCAGCCTTTCATCCACTTGCTATAAATGGGAAAAAATGGTAATCCCATGAAAATAGCTTTTTAAAAATGGCTGAAACTGCAAGCACTTTAAGACTTTGTATCTTGTGTAAATAAACATAATGAAACTGACAACAGGGGTCAGAGCAAAGCTTTTCCTCAGCTTCACGTATTTCAACAGGCTAATCATTTTCTGGTCACACAATGAGGCTTGGCTGAGAGCCCTGAAATCCATTATCTTGTTGAAACTCCTGCACCCCAGGTTCAATGTTGCTTGGTTGACTACTCTGGCCCGCTGATCTATGCTGTCAATTGCACAATGTTTACTTACAAGAGATAAAATGGTTTCAGGCACTTCCAGCTTCAGATTCTGATTCTTTAAAGAGATTGGATGCTTGACACTTTTATTGGGGTGCAGTGAAAAAGTTTTTTTTGTGAAAGTTGTATATGAATGGTATAAAGAAAAAAATTCCACATACTATTGTCACCATAGTGTCTATACAGTATATCGTGGGTGAATGGGCACCAAGATACTATACCTTGGTATATGTGGCATGAGGAGGATCTTTTGAACTTAGCTTTGATGAGGGTCTTTCATGTAGACAATGGTTCATGACCGAGGTCTCAGAAACTATGACTCCACGGACATTGTGGAAGAGTAAGACCTGCCTATCATTGCAATGAAGCCAGCTTGGTCAGGAGTGTACGGTATGGTGTAACCTGTACTGTTAAAAGACACTCCTGGAAATCAGAAATCCCAGGGATGGCATCGGGAAATCTGGAATCAGGACTCGTCGGTCATTTTCCAAGGATTCCCAAATCAGTGAAAATCCAGCCATTGTTATGGTAGCTGATCTGCTGGCGTGGGATATTATGAAGAATCAATCACTGAGCTTAAAAACCTCGTGTGAAGAAACAAAGAACTTCCATTTCTATCATCCCAGATAATCTCAAAGTACTTATGAGGTAATTTTTAAATGCATTCACTGTTGCAGGAAATGTGTTGGTCATAGAATCATAGAATCTACAGTGCAGAAGGAGATCACTCGGCCCATCAAGTCTGCACCGACCACAATCCCACCCAGGCCCTATCCCCATAACCCCATGTATTGTATCCTAGTTAGTCTCCTTGACACTAGTGGTCAATTTAGCATGGCTAATCAACCTAACCTGCACATCTTTCAGACTTTAGAAGGAAACCCGAGCACCCGGAGGAAACCCACACAGACACAGGACACGCAGACTCCACACAGACAGTGACCCAAACTGGGAATCGAACCCAGGCCCCTGGCACTGCGAGGCAGCAGTGCTAACCCACCGTGCCGCCCCAGTCAACTGGCACACTGCAAGATCTCAAAAACATTTTATTGTAGACCTTGAATAATATTAGCAACCTTACTGGTTTTCGATTAAATTTTGGCAGGTTCAATTTTTCCTGTTGCTAGTTTATAAATTACCTTGTTTATGCAATTCAAATTCAGATATTACTGTGGGGAATTTGATTCCTGGGTCTATCACCGTAACTAATAAGCTACCACTGGCATTCAACGCACACTTGACTGCAAGTTTTAGGTGTCACTTGTGTTTCAATTTAAAATGGGGATCTTCCCCACTTCTGGAGTCATTTATAGCATAAACTAACTTGGTTGTGGTTGTTGGAGGGCAGTCATCTCAGCTCCAGGATATCTTTGCAGCAGTTCGTCTGGTTAGTGTCCGAGACCCAACCATCTTCAACTGTTTCATCAATGACCTTCCTTCCATCATAAGGTCAGAAGTTGGGATGTTCACCTTTGACTTAGCATCGTCCGTAAATCCACAGATAATGAAGTCACCCGTGCACAAGACCTGGACAATATCCAGGCTTGGGATGACAAGTGGCAAGTACCATTCATGATGCACAAATACCAGGCAATGACCATCTCCAACAAGAGAGAATCCAACCATCTCCTCTTGACACTCAATGCCCCATTAACATTGCTGAATCCCCCACTATCAACATCTTGGAGGTTACCAATGATAAAAAGTTTAACTAACCAGCCTTATAAACACTGTGGCTATAAGAGCAGATCAGAGACTGGGAATTCTGCAGTGAGTAACTCACCTCCTGACTCCCCCAAACCTGTCCACCATCTACAAGGCACAGATCAGGAGTGTGATGGAATACTCTCCACTTGCCTGAATGACTGCAGCTCCAACAACACTCAAGAAACTCAAATTTTTTGGAGAAGAAGTAACAAATATATGGATATGGTCCGCGGAAGAGCAGGGGGCTTTAATCGGGCAGCATGGTCAGTGCAGGCTTGGAGGGCCGAAGGGCCTGTTCCTGTGCTGTAATTTTCTTTATTTTTTTTGTTCCCGCTCAAAAAAGACAGTAGGACTAGGGGGCACAGCCTCAAGATAAAGGGGGGGCGTTTAGAACGGAGTTGAGGAGGAACTTCTTCACTCAAAGGGTGGTGAATCTCTGGAATTCTCTGCCCGTTGAAGTGGTGGAGGCTGCCTCGCTAAATATTTTTAAGAAGCGGGTTGATGGGTTTTTGATAAGAGAAGGGATTAAGGGTTATGGGGAGAGGGCGGGAAAGTGGAGCTGAGTCACGACAGATCAGCCATGATCTTATTGAATGGCGGGGCAGGCTCGAAGGGCCAGATGGCCTACTCCTGCTCCTATTTCTTATGTTCTTATGTTCTTACCCTCTGCTGGTACTGAACCCTGCGTCAAAGGACGGATTTGTCTGTCAGAGTGGGTCTCAGACAGCCTTATTTGCCGGTGAGTTACAGTCATCTGTTACTTAGCATGGCTCGGGGATGGAGATGTGACACCTTATCCCCTAACCACAATCTTCTCGATGTGGAGATGTCAGCATTGGACTGGGGTGGGAACAGAAAGAAGTCTCACAACACCAGATTAAAGTCCAGCAGCGTTATTTGGTGTCATGGGCTTTTAGAGCACTGCTCCTTCCTCAGGTAAGTGGAGTCCACCTGGTGTTGTGAGACTTCTTACTGTCCAGTCTTCTAGACATTCAGGGAGAATAAGTTACAGGCATGGGGGTAACTGTTCAAGTCTGTGCCGCTGTGTGGGTGACGATCGCAGCATTATCAGTGTGGGCACCACATAGAACATAGAACATTACAGCGCAGAACAGGCCCTTCGGCCCACGATGTAGCGCCGACCAGTTACAAAACAATGACCCACTAGCCTAAGCCAATCCCTTTTCGTCCATAAACCTATCCACGGATCTCTTAAACGCCCCCAAACTAGGTGCATTTACAACTGCAGCAGGCAGGGCATTCCAATCCCTCACCACCCTCTGGGTAAAGAACCTACCCCTGACATCAGTCCTATAACAACTCCCCCTGTCTTTGATTTCAGTGTTAAAAGACTGTAGAGCTTGTTTACTTGTGCAAGGAAACTCCCTCCATATCTGGCCAGCATCATGGAGCAGATACCAGAGCAAGGCTTGGAAATGGCGGTTTCACTGGCGTAAGTGGTGCCATCACACTGTCCAGTGCCGAGTGTTGTTATGGATGGAGCGGGTGGCACTCAGGAGCTTTGGCGGAATGCCAATCTTTCCCAAAATCTGGTGGGGTCCTGCTCCGCCGGCAATGTTGAGTGGCACAGTGAGATTTATGTAGTTACTGTAAAGGGATAGACGCCGTTCCCTACAAATCGTTAGAATTATAGTCATCTGAATAACATCATAGGGCCCTGATTTACATTAATCCATGAGGTTCCCACCCAAGTCAGACGGACATTTCATCCATTTAAAAATCCCAGCAGGATTCATCAAAGCTCCGAGGAGGAAATTAGTAAATGCGCTGGTTGAATTTTATTTCCTTGCTTCTGTCAGAGAAAGAGGGAGTTAAAATTCTAAAATGATATCTATAAATTTTGTTCCATTGGAAGATCGGTTGGATGGATTAGCCATGGTAAATGTGCAGGGTTATAGGGATAGGGCAGGGGAGAGGGCCTGGCCAGTCAGACTCGATGGGCCAAATGGTCTCTTCTGTGCTGCAGGGATTTATGAGTCTAAGTTGTGACCAGATTGCAAAAGAACTCTGCCAATGAAATGCATTAACATGGAGCCAGGCCATTCAGCCCGATACATAAGAACATAAGAACATAAGAAATAGGAGCAGGAGTAGGCCATCTGGCCCTTCGAGCCTGCCCCGCCATTCAATAAGATCATGGCTGATCTGTCGTGGCTCAGTTCCACCTTCCCGCCCTCTCCCCATAACCCTTAATCCCTTCTCTTATCAAAAACCCATCAACCCGTTTCTTAAAAATATTTAGTGAGGCAGCCTCCACCACTTCAACGGGCAGAGAATTCCAGAGATTCACCACCCTTTGAGTGAAGAAGTTCCTCCTCAACTCTGTTCTAAACCGCCCCCCCTTTATCTTGAGGCTGTGCCCCCTAGTCCTACTGTCTTTTTTGAGCGGGAAGAGTCTCTCCACCTCTATCCTATCCATCCCATTCATCATCTTATACGTCTCAATGAGATCTCCCCTCATTCTTCTAAACTCTAACGAGTACAAGCCTAGTTTATTCAGCCTCTCCTCATAGCTCAATCCCCTCAACTCCGGTATCAGCCGAGTAAACCTCCTCTGCACTCCCTCCAGGGCCAAAATATCCTTACGCCTGTGCAAGCTCTATCACAGAATTATTTCACCAGTCCCACTCCCCTCGCCTCCCCTCACAGCCTCGCAGTTTTATTCCTTCTCATGTACTAATCCTCTTGTCCTTTGCAAGTTTCTATTGAATCTGTTTCCACCCAGGGCCAGCTCAATCCAGTTCACAACAACTTGCTGAATAAAAACAAACTCTCCTCCTGCCCCATGCCTTAGGCTTGTTTTCTTTTTGTCAATTATCTTAAATCTGTCTCCTCTAGTCTCAGCAGATAATTGAATTCCCTCATCCCTGCTATCATTCTAGTAAATCTCCTCTCCACGGCCTTGACATCCTTTCTAAAATGTGCTTTCCAGAATTGGATACATTACTCCAGCTGAGGTCTAACCGACAGGTTCAATTGGTTTAGCGTTAACCTCCTTTTGCTTTTGCATTCCATTAAAAAAACGCAATTTAGCATCTTCACCAGTTGTGTTGCTCCCTTCAAATATTTGCAAATATACCCTCTCCTCCCATCATTGCCCCCCCCCCCCCCCCCCCCCCACCCCGCCCCAGTTCTCTACCTCCACCTTATCGGAACAATGTGATTGCAATGGACGGGGTGCGGACGGGATTCACCAGGATGCCGCCTGAGGTGGAACATTTAAATTATGAAGAGAGGTTGCGTAAGATTGGGTTGTTTTCATTGGTGCAGAGAAGAGTCAGGGTGACCTGACTGAGGTGTACAAGATAATGAGGGGCATGGACACAGCGGATAAGGAGCAGCTGTTCCCCTTAGTTGAAGGGTCAGTCACGAGGGGACATAGGTTCAAGTTGGGGGGGGGGGGGGGGGTGCGGGGCGGGGGGGGGGGGGGAGCAGAAGGGTTGGGGCGATATGAGGAAAAAGGTTTTTGCTCAGAGGGTGGTGGCAGTCTGGAATGTGTTGCCTGTGGGGGAGGGCAGTGGTGGAGGAGGGTGATTACAGTCGGGACTTTAACTTTCCCAACATTGAGTGAGATAGCAATAGTATTAGAGGGTTGGATGCAGGGAAATTTGTTGAGTGTATTCAAGAGGAATTTCTTATTCAGTATCTGGATGGCCTGACTAGAGAGGGGGGCAAAACTTGACCTCCTCTTGGGAAATAAGGAAGGGCAGGTGACAAGTGTTAGTGAGGGATCACTTTGGGACCAGTGACCATAATTCTGTTCATTTTAAGATAGCTATGGAGAATAATAGGTCTGGCCCCAAAGTTAAAATTCTAGATTGGGGTAAGGTCAATTTTGATAGTATTAGGCAGGAACTTTCAAAAGTTGACTGGGGGAGTCTGTTGACAGGCAAAGGGACACCTGGTAAGCGGCATGCTTTCAAAAGTGTGTTAACCAGAGTTCAGGGTAAACACATTTAGAGTGAAGGGCAAGGCTGGCAGAAGTAGGAAACCCTGAATGACTTGAGTTATTGAGGCCCTGGTCAAAAAGAAGAAGGAGGCGTGTGACATGCACAGGCAGCTGGGATCAAGTGGATCCCTTTAGCAATATAGAGGTTGTCAGAATAGAGTTAAGAGGGAAATCAGGAGGGCAAAAAGAGCACACGAGATTGCTTTGGCAGATAAGGCAAAGGAGAATCCAAAGATCTTCTGCAAAGGAAACTATTATAATATAATAGAGGTTTATAAAATGTTGAGAGGTATAGATAGAATGGATTCTCAGAGGCTATTTCCCAGGACTGAAATGGTTGCTACGAGAGGACACAGGTTTAAGGTGCTGGGGAGCAAGTACAGAGGAGATGTTAGGGGTAAGTTTTTCACTCAGAGGGTGGTGAGTGAATGGAATCGGCTGCCGTCATCGGTGGTGGAGGCGAACTCGCTGGGGTCTTTTAAGAGACTTCTGGATGAGTACGTGGGATTTAATGGGATTGAGAGTTATAGATAGGCCTAGTAGGTTTGGATATGATCGGCGCAACTTGTGGGCCGAAGGGCCTGTTTACATAAGAACATAAGAAATAGGAGCAGGAGTAGGCCATCTAGCCCTTCGAGCCTGCCCCGTCATTCAATAAGATCATGGCTGATCTGTCGTGGCTCAGTTCCACATTCCCGCCCTCTCCCCATAACCCTTAATCCCCTCTCTTATCAAAAACCCATCAACCCGCGTCTTAAAACCCGTGTGTTTGTGCTGCAGTGTTCTATGTTCTAAATACATAAAGGGTAAAAGAGTAACGAGGGAGAGAGTAGGGCCTTTTAAGGATCAGCAAGGTCATCTACGTGCAGATCCACAAGAGATGGTTGAGATTCTAAATGAATATTTCTCATCAGTATTTACTGTTGAGAAAAGTATGGATGTTAGTGGACTTGGGGAAATAAATGGTGATGTCTTGAGGAGTGTATATTACAGAGAAGGAGGTGCTGGAAGTCTTAAAGCACACTAAAGTAGATAAATCCCTAGGACCCGATGAAGTGTATCCCAGGACATTGTGGGAGGCTCGAGAGGAAATTGCAGGTACCCTAGGAGAGATATTTGAATAACTGACAGCCACAGGTGAGGTGCCTTTGACAAGGTACCGCATGGTAAATTGTTGCATAAGGTTAAGTTTCACGGGATCTAGGGTGAGGTAGTCAATTGGATACAAATTGGCTTGACGACAGAAGGCAGAGAGTGGCTGTAAAGGATAGTTTTTCAGATTGGAGCCTTGTGATCAGTGATGTGCCTCATGGATCGCTGTTATTTGTCATTTATATTAATGATTTGGATGAGAATTTAGGAGGCATGGTTAGTAAATTTACAGATGACACCAAGATTGGTGGCATAGTGGACAATGAGGAAGGTTATCTAGGATTACAACAGTATCTTGATCAATTGGACCAGTGGGCTGATGAATGGCAGATGGAGTTTAATTTAGATAGATGTGAGGTGATGAATTTTGGTAGATTGAACCAGGGCAGGACTTACTCAGTTAATGGTAGGGCGTTGGGGAGAGTTACAGAACAAAGAGATCTAGGGGTACATGTTCATAGCTCCTTGAAAGTGGAGTCACAGGTGGACAGAGTGGTGAAGAAGGCATTCAGCAAGCTTGGTTTCATTGGTCAGAACATTGAAAACAAGAGTTGGGATGTCTTGCTGAAGTTATACAAGACATTAGTAAGGCCACACTTGGAATACTGTGTACAGTTTTGGAAAGGAGATCATTAAACTAGAAAGAGTGCAGAAAAGATTTACTAGGCTGCTGTCGAGACTTGATGGTTTGAGTTATAAAGAGAGGCTGGATAGACTGGGACTTATTTCCCTGGAGCGTAATAGGTGATCTTATAGAGGTCTCTAAAATAATGAGGGGCATAGATTAGCTAGACAGTCAATATCTTTTCCCAAAGGTAGGAGAGTCTAAAATCAGAGGGCATGGGCTCATGATAAGAGAGGAGAGATGCAAAGGGGTTCAAAGGGGCAATTTTTTCACATAGAGGGCGGTGAGTGTCTGGAACAAACTGCCAGAGGTAATAGTAGAGGCGGGTACAATTTTGTCTTTTAAAAAGCATTTATTCAGTTACATGGGTAAGGTGGGTATAGAGGGGTATGAGCTACATGCAGGCAATTGGAATTAGTTTATTGGTAAAACCTGGGTGGCCTGGACAAGGTAAACCAGAAGGCCCTGTTTCCACGCTGTAAAACTTGATGACTCTACGAGTCTCCACATTGTCTCTCCTCATTTCCCTTTGAAAATACATTTTATGGAATGGAACATATTTGATATTCTGTTGCTACTTGCTTCCATGTGGAATAAAGGGTCTGTGACTATAAAAAGCACACTTTCTAATGCTTTCTACATAAACTGTTCTTGAGTGTCACAGCACGTGACTCAAATTATTTCCCTTTGCTCCCAGCACAGTGGAGCCGAGAAGAAGTAAATGTGAAAGAACTAATAAATATTTAAATGTTATTCGAAAATGCTACTCATGACTTTATAATTGTTACAGCGGATGATTGAGTTTATGCAAATGTATAGCGAGAATAATAAATTCATCCAGATACAGGTAAGATGATCTGAATACTTGATTTAAGTCTTCATTGACTAGTGGAGGCATGTGCAGGAAAACCAGTCTCAAATATTCGCAGTTTAATTGTACAGGACGCTGAGCTGACTGAATAACGAGATCACAATTAATCGCAGGCCCAAGGAAGATAAGGTGATAAAACTAATATGAGTGAGAGCTGTACAGAAGTGGCTCATGGATTATTAAAACAGAACATGGAACAAAGTAAAAGTTGACTACCAGCAGCAGTCAAAACATGGCTCTATGTATAATTGTTTAATGATTCAACTGAGGTCTTCTAAAAGCTGACTGGGGTGATATTATCGAAAAACTGTAACATAACTGTAAGAGGAGTGATGTCTGAATTTTCAAATTCTCATTGTTTTCAAACACCTCCTTGGCCGTGTCCTTGTAATCTCCTCCTGCCCCACAACCCTCCAAAATACCTACTTTCCTCCAACCCAGTCTCCTGAGCTGCCCCAGTTTTCACCACACCATCACTGGCGCCGAACTTCAGCTATTGGGCTCCTAACACAGAAACATAGGAGATAGGAGCAGGAGGAGGCCATTTGGCCCTTCAAGGCTGCCCCGCCATTCATCACGATTCTGGCTGTTCATCTACCTAATCCTGTTTTCGCTCCAAATAATGAGTTGGGGTTTTCTGACAATTTGGCAGCTTCACGACACCCGACAGTGCAGAGTCGCTGAGTACAGACTGATAGGCAAGTTCTGTACAACCAGGATCTTGGGTTCATGTCACACTATCTGTAACCCCCATGACTTGCCTGGGCTTGCAAAATCTGACTTACTGTCCTGTCTGGAGACAACACACATCTCTTTAGCTTGTGCTTAATGCTATCTCCACTCACATTGTCTGCACCTTTAAGACTTGATTAGCTGTAAAGACTCACATTCTAATCAGTATTCTGTAAACTGAGTGTGTGCCTTTATATGCCCTGTTTGTGATCAGAACTCCCCACTCGCCTGAGGAAGGGGCAGCGCTCCGAAAGCTAGTGGTGTTTGCTACCAAATAAACCTGTTGGACTTTAATCTGGTGTTGTGAGACTTCTTACTGTGTTCTCCCCAAATAACCTTTGATCCCATTCTCCCCGAGTGCTACTTCCAGCCGCCTTTTGAATACATTCAGTTTAACAACATCTGTGCCTGCAGCACTGACCCTGATTCCACATTGTGAGGAGAGTGTGACCCCTCCGCCCCACCCCCTCCCTCCAAAATTCCCACCCTACCCCCTGCAATCAGAGCAGGCAAGGCTTTACGATTTTGTAATTTTATTAAAGAGTGGGAAACTTCCCAACCCTTGAAATTGCAGTTATCCAAAATCAATATCTATCCCGGAATATAGACATTCTGATGAGGCTGCCACCAGCTCTGGGATGACGATTGAGTGGGAATTATTAACCACTCAGATCAAGGTGCAGTGGGACTTGTTGGTGGAATTGGTGTAAAGGTTTGAACGAGCGGGACGTGTTAGATCAATGAAATTCAACTCAATTATCTTCAAAAAAAAAAGATGGAATGTGAAATATAAAACTCACTTCACTGTGAAAACTAAGCAGCTAATTACAGGAAGCAATGTTTTGAATAAATCAAACTCTTCAACTCACTTGAGGAATAAAATTTGTATCAGATGCTGTGATATTCTGTTAGTAATTTTCTTTTGGTCAATTTTGGTGTTTAAAAAGCAGGACGGATGAATTGGATGTTCTGCTCATTAGGCTCAGTCTCTGTACACAACAAACTAAATTTGTTCTGCTCAAACTCACTCGACTCACTCAAACTCCTTGGGTAGACATCAATTGGAGACAAAGATTCCGACATATCCAAAACCCGGCGAAAAATCCCCTTAGTCCGAATGGGTAACCATGCAAACCTGTTCCTATTGGAGGGAGCATCACCATCATTTGCTCTCTGGTTAGATTAAGGCCAGAATTAAGGAACAAAGAACAACAAAGTGCAGGAACAGGCCCTCCAAATCTGCGCCAATCATGATACCTGCCTAAACTATAACCATATGCACTGACGGAGTCCGTATCCTTCCATTCCCATCCTATTCATTTATTCATTTATTCATTTAACTTCTCCTTAAATGCCACTATTGTACCCACTCCCACCACCTCCCTGGGCAGCGCGTTCCAGACATTCACCACCCTCTGTGTAAAAAATCTGCCGCGCACGTCTCCTCGAAACTTTTCCCCCACACACTTTAAACCTATCTCCCCGAGTACCTGACTTTTCTATCATAGGAAACAGCATCTGACTATCCACTCCATCTATGCCACTCGTAATCTTATAAACTTCTATCAGGCCACTCCTCAACCTTGCTGGGACTTTCCAGTCCCGCTGCAGTGAATGGAGTTTTGTCTGAGCACCAAATTCTCCGTTCTCGTTGGCAGTGGCGGTGAGACGAATGAGATCAGCCTAAAGCTCTCTTCTGATCTGAGCCCATCAAATACTCACTGTCTAAGAACATAAGAACATAAGAACATAAGAAATAGGAGCAGGAGTAGGCCATCTAGCCCTTCGAGCCTGCCCCGCCATTCAATAAGATCATGGCTGATCTGTCGTGACTCAGCTCCACCTTCCCGCCCTCTCCCCATAACCCTTAATCCCCTCTCTTATCAAAAACCCATCAACCCGTTTCTTAAAAATATTTAGCGAGGCAGCCTCCACCACTTCAACGGGCAGAGAATTCCAGAGATTCACCACCCTTTGAGTGAAGAAGTTCCTCCTCAACTCTGTTCTAAACCGCCCCCCCTTTATCTTGAGGCTGTGCCCCCTAGTCCTACTGTCTTTTTTGAGCGGGAAGAGTCTCTCCACCTCTATCCTATCCATCCCATTCATCATCTTATACGTCTCAATGAGATCTCCCCTCATTCTTCTAAACTCTAACGAGTACAAGCCTAGTTTATTCAGCCTCTCCTCATAGCTCAATCCCCTCAACTCCGGTATCAGCCGAGTAAACCTCCTCTGCACTCCCTCCAGGGCCAAAATATCCTTGCGCAGGTGCGGCGCCCAAAACTGCACACAGTACTCCAGCTGCGGCCTCACCAATGCCCTATACAGCTGCAGCAAGACCTCCCTACTTTTATATTCAATCCCCCTCGCTATGAAGGCCAGCATCCCATTCGCCTTCCTGACCACCTGCTGCACCTGCAAGCTGGGTTTTTGCGACTCATGCACAAGGACCCCGAGGTCCCTCTGCACCGTCGCCTGCTGCAGTTTTTCGCCCCGTAAGTAATAGTCCTTCCTACCATTCCTCCTACCAAAGTGGACCACCTCACACTTGCCAACATTAAATTCCATTTGCCATTTCCTGGCCCATTCGCCCAGCCTATCTAGATCCTTCTGCAGACTCTCCACACCCTCCGCACAATTTGCCTTTCCCCCAATCTTGGTGTCATCAGCAAATTTCGACACCCTGCACTCGGTTCCCTCCTCCAGATCATCTATATAAATGGTAAATAGCTGAGGCCCCAGCACCGACCCCTGGGGCACCCCACTAGTCACCAACCGCCAATCCGAATAGCATCCATTGACCCCCACTCTCTGCCTCCTATTTGACAACCAATCCTCTATCCACGCTAACACCCTACCCCCAACTCCATGTCCCCTGACCTTCTGCAATAACCTCTTGTGAGGTACCTTGTCAAACGCCTTCTGAAAATCCAGAAAGACCACATCCACCGGCTCTCCTCTATCCACTGCCCTAGACACATCCTCATAGAACTCCAGTAAATTTGTCAGACACGACTTCCCTTTAAATAAGGCCCTTATCTTGCTGCGATTCGAGCCCGATGTACCAGCATTTTGACATTTTGCAAACAGACCACTAGAATTTCTGCCAAAGGGAAATGGAAATAGAAAAGGGGAGGTCCCAGAGGTCCCTGAAGATTGGAGAATAGCCAGTGTTGTTCCTTTGTTTAAGAAGGGTACCAAAAATAACTCAGGTAATTACAGGTCAGTGAGCCTTACATCAGTGGTAGGGAAATTATTGGAGAGGATTCTTTGAGACTTGGAAATAAGTGGATGTATTAGTGAGAGGCAACGTGGTTTTGTGAAAGGGAGGTTGTGTCTCACTAACTTGATTGAGTTTTTCGAGGAAGTGACAAAAATGATTGATGAGGGTTGGGCAGTGGATGTTGCCTACGTGTGAGTAAGTAAGGCCTTTGATAAGGTCCCTCATGACAGATTAGTGCAGAGGGTGAAGTCCCATGGGATCAGAGGTGAGCTGGCAAGATGAATATAAAACTGGCTCAGTCATAGAACACAGTAAAAAGTCTGACAACACCAGGTTTTAGTCCAACCGATTTATTTGATAATATTCTCACAAGCCAATACACATCTCTTTAAACTGTGATCAGTGCTCCTTCCACTCACATTATCAGCCACTTTAAGACTTGAACAGCAGGTTAGGTGTAAGGATTCGCATTCTAATCAGTAATCTCTAAACTGTCTGTGCTTTATATGCTCTGTCTGAGGCCAGAACTCTCCATTCACCTGACGAAGAGGGTAACCTCGAAAACTTGTGAGAATATTATCAAATAAATCGGTTGGACTAAAACCTGGTGTTGGCAGACTTTTTACTGTGTTTACGCCAGTCCAACGCCGGCATACCCACATCAGTCATAGAAGACAGAGGGTAGCAGTGGAAGGGTGTGTTTCTGAATGGAGGGCTGTGACAAGTGGTGTTCCTCAGGGATCAGTGCTGGGACCTTTGCTGTTTGTAATATATATAAATGATTTGGAGGAAAATGTAACTGGTTTGATTAGTAAGTTTGCGGATAACACAAAGGTTGGTGGATTTGCAGATAACGATGAGGACCATCAGAGGATAGAGCAGGATATAGATCAGTTGGAGACTTGGGTGGGGAGATGGCAGATGGAGTTTAATCTGGACAAATGTGAGGTAATGCATTTTGGAAGGTCTATTACAGATAGGAAATATACAGTAAATG
This sequence comes from Prionace glauca, assembly GCA_037974335.1. NCBI lineage: Eukaryota > Metazoa > Chordata > Chondrichthyes > Carcharhiniformes > Carcharhinidae > Prionace > Prionace glauca. The sequence continues at coordinate 2,594,936 of CM075728.1, read as the reverse complement.
GCAGAACCATAAGAGTATTGATAGGCAGAGGGATCTGGGTGTACAGGTACACAGGTCACTGAAAGTGGCAATGCAGATGGAGAAGGTAGTCAAGAAGGTATACGACATGCTTGCCTTCATTGGCTGGGACATTGAGTTTAAAAATTGGCAAGTCATGTTGCAGCTTTATAGAACATTAGTTAGACCACACTTGGAATATAGTGTTCAATTCTGGTCTCCACACTACCAGAAGGATGTGGAGGATTTGGAGAGGGTACAGAAAAAATTTACCAGGATGTTGCCTGGTATGGAGGGCATTAGCTCTGAGGAGAGGTTGGAGAAACTTGATTTTTTTCTCACTGGAACGATGGTGGTTGAGGGGAGACCTGATAGAAGTCTACAAGATTATGAGAGGCATGGACAGAGTGGATAGTCAGAAGCTTTCTCCCAGGGTGGAAGAGTCAATTACTGGGGGCACAGGTTTAAGGTGCAAGGGGCAAGGTTTGAAGGTGATGTATGAGGCAGATTTTTTACACAGATGGTGGGTGCCTGGAACTCGTTGCCGGGGGAGGCAGTGGAAGCGGATACGGTAGTGACTTGACAAGTACATGAATAGGATGGGAATAGAGGGATATGGTTCCCCGGAAGGGGAGGGGATTTTAGTTCAGTCGGGCAGTGTGGTCAGTGTAGACTTAAAGGTTCAAAGGGCCTGTTCCTGTGCTGTAATTTCCTTTGTTCTTTGAAGTGAACACTGGGAATATGATTGAAAAATAAATGAACACCCGGATTGAGAACAAGGGAGTGGAATCAAGTGAAGGACGGTTAGCTCTGAGGAACTCCTGCCCACTATCCAAACAGCGTTTGTTTCTCCACCATTTTCAGTACTTTTGTGTTTTTAAAATAGAACTGTTCAAATAAATCAACGGATAACCCTTAGTGCTAAGCAAGGATGCGGTCGAGTAATGATTAAATTCTAAGGCTGGATGAATAAACTGGGCGATGTGAGTGGATAAACCATCTTGTGGCGTTTATGAATTTGACAAATTGAATTCATTTGTTTAAATTTGTAAATGAAAAGAAGTTCTCAGCAAAAGTCAGCAAGAAGCTGCTAAATTGAACTAATTAAACTAGTTGATTATTGTCCTTTAAGGAAGAACGCCATAGAACATCGAACATTACAGCACAAACAGGCCCTTCGGCCCACGAGTTGCGCCGATCGCATCAACCCCACCAATCTATAGACCTATCTATAACCCCCAATCCCATTAAACCCCATATACTCATCCAGAAGTCTTTTAAAAGACCCCAGCGAGTTCGCCTCCACCACCGACGACGGCAGCCGATTCCATTCACTCACCACCCTCTGAGTGAAAAACTTACCCCTAACATCACCTCTGTACTTCCCTCCCCGCACCTTAAATCTGTGTCCTCTCGTAGCGACCATTTCAACCCGGGGAAATAGCCTCTGAGAGTCCACCCTATCTATTCCTCTCAACATTTTATAAACTTCTATCAGGTCGCCTCTCAACCTTCGCCTCTCCAGGGAAAAGAGTCCCAGCTCCCTCAACCTATCTTCATAAGGCATGCCTCCCAGTCCAGGCAACATCCTTGTAAATCTCCTCTGCACCCTTTCAATAGCTTCTACGTCTTTCCTATAGTGAGGCGACCAGAACTGCGCACAGTACTCCAAATGAGGCCTGACAAGGGTCTTATAAAGTTACAATGATATTGACTCTAAACTGTCCTCTGAAGGAACCCCATGGGCAGAACTTACTGCGACTACTCTGTCCCCCCGAGCAGGGGTGGGTTTGGGGGTGGGTGGTGTGTGATTGGATGGGAGGTTGCAGGGTGGAGATTGTGCTTTCTGCCTTGCTCCAATGAAGTCTGGGGTGGGAGTGAATATGGGTTAGCATCCGCAGTGGGAGTGAGGGGTCTCGCTATCCAGGGAGGCAGCTCTGCAGTCGGGACTCTCAGTGGAACTGAGCCACGACAGATCAGCCATGATCTTATTGAATGGCGGGGCAGGCTCGAAGGGTGGAGATGGCCTACTCCTGCTCCTATTTCTTATGTTCTTATGTTCTTTCAAAGTCACTCTGTGCCCAGTCAAGGGTGCCAACCTGGGGAGGGGCACCACAGGCAGCCAATGACTGGACCTTGCTGTTACCCCCTCTCCACCCAGCTGGCCTGGGTACCCCATCCTTTCCCAATTAACCTGTCATAGAGTAATAGAGATCTACAGCAGGGAAACAGGCTCTTAGCCACAACCTGTCCATGCTGCCCAATTTTTGCCACTAAGCTAGTCTCAATTGGCCCATATCCCTCCATACCCATCATACCCATGGAAGTATCTACATGCTTTTTAAAAGACAAAGTTGGAAAAAACTCCCAGTCTATCCAGCCTCTCCTTATAACTCAATCCATCAAGTCCCGGTAACATCCTAGTAAATCTTTTCTGCACTCTTTCTAGTTTAATAATATCTTTTCTAAAATAAGATGAACAGAACTGTACACAGTGTTCCAAATGTAGCCTTACCAATGTCTTGTACAACTTCAACAAGATGTTCCAACTCCTGTATTCAATGTTCTGACCAATGAAACCAAGCATGCCGAATGCCTTCTTCACCACTCTGTCCACCTGTGACTCCACTTTCAAGGAGCTATGAACCTGTACCCCTAGATCTCTTTGTTCTGTAACTCTCCCCAACGCCCTATCATTAACTGAGTAAGTCCTGCCCTGGTTCAATCTACCAAAATGCATCACCTCGCATTTATCCAAATTAGCTTTCACCTGCCATTTATTAGCCCACTGGCCCAACTGATCAAGATCCTATTGCAATCCTGGATAACTTTCTTCACTATCTACTACGCCACCAATCTTAATGTCATCTGCAAACTTGTGGATCTCCACATAGATGACCTTGTTGACCCTTTAGAGGTCCTCCTTTCTCGCTTGTTATTTTTATGTCCTTTATGTATTTATAGAAGGCCTTTGGATTCTCCTTTGCCTGATCTGCCAAAGTAATATCATGTCCCCTTTTTGCCCTCCTGATTTCTCTCTTTACTCTACTCCTCTATACTCTTCAATGGATCCACTTGATCCCAGCTGCTATTCAGGTCATGTGCCTCCTACCTTTTCTTGACCAGGGCCTCAATATCCCGGCTCATCCAGGGTCTGTGTGTGGAGGATGCATCAGTGATCCTTTGGGCAGGCTCTCGTGCAGTACTGGCAGTGACCACCATTCCTCCAGTACTGCTGGCACTGTGGCACTGCCAGTCTCTGGTTGTGTGGTATCCGCTTGCCTGGATGGGTGCAGCTGCTACAACACTGAAGAAGTGTGACAGGGACCACATCTACAAACATTCAATCCCTCCACCACTGATGCTCAGTAGCAGCAGTGTGTACTATCTACAAGATACACTGCAGCAATCCACCAAAGATCCTCAAACAGCACCTTCCAAACCTACAACCACTTCCATCTAGAAGGACAAGGGCAGCAGATACATGGGAACACCACCATCCCCTCTAAGCCACTCACCATCCTGACTTGGAAACATATCACTGTTCCTTCACTGTCATTCGGTTAAAATCCTGGAATTCCCTCCCTAAAGGCATTGTGGGTCAACCCACAGCACGTGGACTGCAGCGATTCGAGAAGGCAGCTCACCCCCACCTTCTCAAGGACAACTAGGGATGGGCAATAAATGCTGACCAGCCAGCAGCACTCATGTTCCATGATTGAATGAAGAAAAAGCCTGAGGGTGGGATTTGCTCCCTAGCAAGGTCTTAATTTGGTGTAAGGTCCAGGTCTACTTATCTTGGCCATCAGGGAAAAGGTGACACGGAGTTTCAGAGGGTTCTTTAAGGGGTGGGAAGCATGTTGCAGCCACTAACATTTGTCTCATGTAGTAAGGTGAGGCATCGAGATAGTGAGGTGTTGTGTTCACCCTCCGAGGGGGTGTCAAGATTTCACAGTGCGAGATGTTCAGATTCTCCCCGATGTCTATATATTTAACAGGTTCATTGCAAAATGTAACCAATCTACATGGAATCCCCACAGTATAGAAGAAGGCCATTCGGTCCATCAAGGCTGCACCAACAACAATCCCAACCAGGCCCTATCCCTGTAACCCCATGTATTTACCCTGCTAATCTCCTGACACTAAGGGAGGGTTTTAGCACAGCCATCCCACCTGACCTAATGGGAGCGCCCGGAAGGAACCCACACAGATATGGGAGGAATGTGCAAACGGCACAAAGCCATCCAGGGCCGGAATTGAACCCGGGTCCTTGACGCTGTGAGGCAGCAGTTCTCAGCACTGTGCTGCCCTATTATCTAGTCATTATTAAACAACCATTTGTGCGGGGTTGCTATGTGTAAATCGGCTGTTTCCCTCAGTTACAGCGACATGAATTTTATTGACTGTTGGTGCTCTGTTGTCCTGAGGTCACGAACGGTGCTATGGAAATGGAAGTACCCTTGGCAGCGATGTCCACACGTACTGAAGATGAATAAAACAAATAAGAAAAAGCTTGAACTTTCCTTCAGCACCCCTGGTGTACAATCTGACATGCCTGGGGCCTGTAATCCAGAATTCTGGTAGCTGAACCAATTGGAGTTTGGTGACTGGGAGATCGTTTGCCGGGGTTGCTGGAAAGGAGAAATTTTGTTTTTGAATTTGAGTATTTCAGTCCTACACGTTCAGCTGCTTCAGACCTGAGGGGGAATATAGAAGATGATTTCTATTGAAAGCTGCGTGGGCGAGATCACAATTGCTTTGCAAATGAGAGTTCGCGTGACAAGCAGATTCAAACAGACAGCTCCATCTGAAAAAAAAAACTCCACTCAAAAGTTTTCCTGGGACCAAAACCTCATCTCAATTTTCTCCTTTGTGTTCACATAATAACAGAAAAGACGTTTCAGAAAAATAGTGGAATGAACCTTCCGCAGTTTTCATCACCAAGGCTTTTTCAAATCATTATCCAATTTTCCAAGATTTGATTTTTAGCAGCTGCAGGAGGCCTGGGCTGAGAAATACGATGGAGCTGTTCACGTCTCTACTCTCACAAAACCCGCCACTGAAACATCCTGTACAGTGGACGGACAATCCACACCAAATGTGAGCCCGCAGCACCATACTGATCACAGGGTAAAAACAGGCTTGAAATGAGTGCCATATGCAAGTGACAGGCCTCACCTGGAGAACCTGGGCTGCTGTAGGTATCATAGAACATAGAACATTACAGCACAAACAGGCCCTTCGGCCCTCGAGTTGCGCCGATCACATCAACCCCACCAATCTATAGACCTATCTATAACCCCCAATCCCATTAAACCCCATATACTCATCCAGAAGTCTTTTAAAAGATCCCAGCGAGTTCGCCTCCACCACCGATGACGGCAGCCGATTCCATTCACTCACCACCCTCTGAGTGAAAAACTTACCCCTAACATCACCTCTGTACTTCCAACCCCGCACCTTAAATCTGTGTCCTCTCGTAGCGACCATTTCAACCCGGGGAAATAGCCTCTGAGTGTCCACCCTATCTATTCCTCTCAACATTTTATAAACTTCTATCAGGTTGCCTCTCAACCTTCGCCTCTCCAGGGAAAAGAGTCCCAGCTCCCTCAACCTATCTTCATAAGGCATGCCTCCCAGTCCAGGCAACATCCTTGTAAATCTCCTCTGCACCCTTTCAATAGCTTCTACGTCTTTCCTATAGTGAGGCGACCAGAACTGCGCACAGTACTCCAAATGAGGCCTGACAAGGGTCCTGTAAAGTTGCAGCATTACCTTCCGACTCCTAAACTCAACACCTCGATTAATGAAGGCCAGTACACCATACGCCTTCTTGACCACCTCCTCCACCTGCGAGGCCGATTTAAGAGTCCTGTGGACCCGGACCCCGAGATCCTTCTGCTCTTCAACACTACTAAGACTCCTGCCCTTGATAGTGTACTCGTTCATCCCGTTGGTTCTGCCGAAATGGACGACTACACATTTATCCGCGTTGAAGTCCATCTGCCACTTCTCCGCCCATTCCTGCATCCTATCTATGTCCTGCTGCAACTTTTGACATCCTTGCAATGTATCTAATGTATCTCTTTGTATCCAATGCAAAGAGATTTTTAAAGTATCTTCTTTGTTAAATATGCTTCTCATAAAATCCCTGCAGTGCAGAAGGAGGCCCACTCAGTCCATCATGTCTGCACTGACTCTCCATCTCACCCAGGTCCTGTCTCCTTAACCCCACATACTTACCGGCCCCTAATTCCCCTAACCTATACATCTTGGGACATTACATAGAACATAGAACATAGAACATTACAGCGCAGAACAGGCCCTTCGGCCCACGATGTTGCGCCGACCAGTTACAAAACAATGACCCACTAGCCTAAACCAATCCCTTTTCATCCATAAACCTATCCACAGATCTTTTAAACGCCCCCAAACTAGGTGCATTTACAACTGCAGCTGGCAGGGCATTCCAGTCCCTCACCACCCTCTGGGTAAAGAACCTACCCCTGACATCAGTCCTATAACTACCCCCCCTTATAGAACATAGAACAAGCGGTAATTAAGCGGTAATTTACTATGGCTAATCCGCCTAACCTACACATCTATAGGCACTAAGGGGCAATTTATCATGGCCTGTCTGCTGAACGATTGCGGAAGGAAACTGAGGAATCTGGAGGAAACCCATGCAGACATGGGGTGAACGTGCAAACTCCACACAGAGCTGTGGAGCTGGGAGGTAGATTCCTGCTCCTCTGCAATGCTGGAACTCCTAGCTGATCAGTCCCCCGCCTCCTACATTCCTGATCACTCCCCCATCCAACCTTTCTAAGCCTTGCGAATTGTCTCTGTGAAATTAAAGAAAGTTATTCTACAAAAGCAACGGTTAACATTTTGTGATGGCCCGTTGGTTTCTGGATGGTTCCTTTAAGAACTAGGATGTGATTTCTGGTAAAGTAACAACACAGATCCCAGTAAATGATCATAGAACCAGGTTGCCTGGGAGATGAAGAATAGAAAAAAGTCAACAAGTTAATTGTAAGGTGAGTGGGTTACTAGTGGTGGCTCTCGGTTCAAGCAGCTTTGTTAGAGAGTTTTAGAATAAGTTGGAGAGAAATAAACATTTCTGTCAGCAGAATTTAATTGAAATTCTGGGTGGGCAAAACAAGCAATAGTCCTTCTTTATTGAAGCTCTCTATTTACAGAAATTCAGCATTCTGGTGTAACCAAACTGAGTGAAACAGAGTGAGACAGACAGAGGCAGAGAGAGAGAGACAGACAGACAGACAGAGGCAGAGAGAGAGAGGGAGAGAGAGAGACAAACAGAGGTGGAGGCAGAAAGAGAGAGAGAGAGAGAGACAGACAGACAGAGGCAGAGACAGAAAGTGAGAGAAGGAGTGAGAGACAGACAGAGTTGGAGAGAGAAAGAAAGAGGGAGCGAGAGATGGGGCAGAGAGAGAAAGAAGGAGAGAGAGAGAGACAGACAGACAGAGGTGGAGAGAGAAAGAGAGAAAGGGAATGAGAGACAGAGGTGGAGAGAGACAGAGGTGGAGAGAGAAAGAGAGAGAGGGAGTGAGAGACAGACAGAGAGAGAAAGGCACATATATATAGAGAGAGAGAGAGACAGAGAGACAGAGAGAGACAAAAAACAAAGAAGAACAAAGAACAATACAGGACAGGAACAGGCCCTTCGACCCTCCAAGCCTGCACCAACTGTGTGTTCCTAACTAGACCATCTGTTTGTATCCCTCTATTCCCAGTCTGTCCATGTGGCTATCCAGATAAGTCTTAAATGATCCCTGCATGTCCGCCTCAACCACCTTGCTTGGCAGTGCATTCCAGGCCCCCACCACACTCTGTGTAAAATACGACCCCCGCATATCTGTATTGAACATTGCCCCCCATACCTTGAACTTGTGACCCCTTGTGTTTGTCATTTCCAATCTGGGAAAAAGATTCCAACTGTTCACTCTATCTATGCCCTTCATAATTTTATAAACTTCTATTAGGTCGCCCCTCAACCTCTGTCTTTCCAGGGAGAACAACTCCAGTTTACTCAATCTCACCTCATATTTACTCAATCTCACCTCATATCTAAGATCCTCCATACCAGGCAACATCCTGGTGAACCAAAGCCTCCACATTCTCTTGGTAGTGTGGCGACCAGAACTGGATGTAGTATTCCAAATGTGGCCTAACCAACGCTCTATATAACCACAACATCATATGCCAACTTTATACTATATGTCCAGTCCAATAAAGGCAAGCATAAGCACATAAGAAATAAGAGCAGGAGTAGGCCATCTAATTGGCCTTCGAGCCTGCCCCGCCATTCAATAAGATCATGGCTGATCTGTCGTGGCTCAGTTCCACTTTCCCGCTTTCTCCCCATAACCCTTAATCCCCTCTCTTATCAAAAACCCATCAACCCGCGTCTTAAAAATATTTAGCGAGGCAGCCTCCACCACTTCAACGGGCAGAGAATTCCAGAGATTCACCACCCTTTGAGTGAAGAAGTTCCTCCTCAACTCCGTTCTAAACCGCCCCCCTTTTATCTTGAGGCTGTGCCCCCTAGTCCTACTGTCTTTTTTGAGCGGGAAGAGTCTCTCCACCTCTATCCTATCCATCCCATTCATCATCTTATACGTCTCAATGAGATCTCCCCTCATTCTTCTAAACTCTAACGAGTACAAGCCCAGTTTATTCAGCTTCTCCTCATAGCTCAACCCCCTCAACTCCCGTATCAGCCTAGTAAACTTCCTCTGCACTCCCTCCAAGGCCAAAATATCTTTGCGCAGGTGCAGCGCCCAAAACTGCACACAGTACTCCAGCTGCGGCCTCACCAATGCCCTATACAGCTGCAGCAAGACCTCCCTACTTTTATATTCAATCCCCCTCGCTATGAAGGCCAGCATCCCATTCGCCTTCCTGACCACCTGCTGCACCTGCAAGCTGGGTTTTTGCGGCTCATGCACAAGGACCCCGAGGTCCCTCTGCACCGTCGCCTGCTGCAGTTTTTTGCCTGTAAGTAACAGTCCTTCCTACCATTCTTCCTACCAAAGTGGACCACCTCACACTTGCCAACATTAAATTCCATTTGTCATTTCCTGGCCCATTCGCCCAGCCTATCTAGATCCTTCTGCAGACTCTCCACACCCTCCGCACAATTTGCCTTTCCCCCAATCTTGATGTCATCAGCAAATTTCGACACCCTACACTCGGTTCCCTCCTCCAGATCATCTATATAAATGGTAAAAAGCTGAGGCCCCAGCACCGACCCCTGGGGCACTCCACTAGTCACCATCCGCCAATCCGAACAGCACCCATTGACCCCCACTCTCTGCCTCCTATTTGGCAACCAATCCTCTATCCACACTAACACCCTACCCCCAACTCCATGTCCCTCGACCTTCTGCAATAACCTCTTATGAGGTACTTTGTCAAACGCCTTCTGAAAATCTAGAAAGACCACATCCACCGGCTCTCCTCTATCCACTGCTCTAGACACATCCTCATAGAACTCCAGTAAATTTGTCAGACACGACTTCCCTTTAATGAAACCGTGCTGCGTCTGCTCTATCAAGCAATTCCCTTCAAAATGCCTCGCAATTTCCTCCTTAATGACAGATTCTAACATTTTACCTACCACAGACGTTAAACTAACCGGCCTATAATTCCCCGCCTTTTGCCTGGCACCCTTCTTAAACAACGCCGTAACATTAGCCGTTTTCCAATCATCCAGCACTTCCCCGGAATCCAGCGACGTCTGGAAAATAACCACCAAGGCATCCATTATCACCTCCGCCATTTCTTTCAGAACCCTCGGATGCATTCCATCCGGTCCTGGGGACTTGTCCACAATTAGCCCCTCCAGTCTGTCGAGCACCGCCTCTCTAGTAACAGTAATGTCATTAAGACCCTCCAGTCCTACCACCTTTCCATCGCTAACACCCGGCAAATTATTCACGTCCTCCTCCGTGAAGACAGAAACAAAAAAGTTATTCAATACCTGAGCCATATCCCCATCCCCTCCCACTAGGTCCCCTTTCTCATCCTCTAAAGGTGAGAGAGAGTGAGAGCGAGAGACAGACAGACTGAGAGAGAGAGACAGAGATAGAGAGAGAGAAAGGAAGACAGAGACGGAGAGAGAGACAGAGAGAGAGAGTAATATACAGAGAGAGAGTGACATTTACCCTAGCCAGCCTCTTCCTTTTTATATATTTATAAAAACTCTTGCTATCCTTTTTTATATTAAGCGCTAGCCCAGCTTCATAGTTTCAAGCATGCCATATGCCTTCTTCACCACCTTTTCCACCTGTGTTGCCACCTTTAAGAGTCTGTGGACTTGCACACCCAGGTCCCTCTGTGTCTCTATACTCCTGATGGTCCTGCCATTTACTGTATAGCTCCCCCCTACATTAGATCTGGACAGAGCGAGAAAGACAGAGAGAGAGAGAGAGAGACCTCTTCTACCTCAAAGGACGAGGGTAGCAGATGCAGCAGGTCAGGCTTGCTGGGTGTGGGTTACCAACCAGAACCAGCCTGCGCCTTTCAGACAACCCGGGAAAGCGGGTGGGAATTCCAGAACTGGGATATCCCTGCCATTGTTAACAGGTTCCTGAGTGATCCTGACTCCAGCAAAATCCAGGTTGTAGGAATGGCCATTAGCCCCTCTAATCTGTCCTATGAGATCATGGATGATCTGTGCCTTAACTCTGGATATCTCTCCCTCTCCTTGGCTTTATACAAGATAGATTTTGTAAACCAGATTTCAACGAATTACCCGGAGAGTGGTGAGAATGTGGGACTGGCTATCACAGAGGCAGCTCAGGTGAACATTCAAAAAGGAAAGTGAATAAACATATGAGGGAGAGAGAAGTAGAAGGAGATGTTGTTTGGGTGAAATGAAAGTGGCTGAGGATGCTTCATTTAGAATAGAAACACCAGCATTGACTCATTGGTCTGACCTGGTGCTGGAAATGGTGGAAGTGTGAATAATGGCTGTAATTTAAACTCCACAACCTGTGCAGGTAACTGACTGCTGTGAGGAAGCAGAGTGAATGGATATTGATTGGAAGTCGCACAGTTATTGTGGACCTCTATTTGAGCAGAGCCATCTTCAGCCTCACCCCCCCCCCCCCCTGCCAGCCCTCAAGCAGACAAGAATAACGAACCTGCCATCCGATGATAATTTACCATTGGGCAAAACCTTTTACCTTCAAATAATGAAAAATAAAGAGCAAGCATGTCTGGTAAATAGGTCAGGAACTGCCCCTGGACATCTTGTTCAAATGTCACTACCAATCACAACGCAGTTTAAAGAACATTATTAACTGAATGTTAACAACTTGAGCGCATTGATGTTGTGATTCTGATCCCGGGAGATACCAGTAACATTTTTTATTTTATTTAGAATTCAAAAACCCAAGTATTTACTCAAGGAATTAAGTAACAAAGTTCATAGTTTAAGCAAAAAAATGTTATCACACGAATGCAAAGAGTATGAACTATAATAGTGATCCTGTACCTTACAGTTACATTACAGATAATAACAATATAATAAACACTGTTTTATGGGTTGTGGCTGTCACTGGCTAGGCCAACATTTATTGCTCCTTGAGAAGGTGGCAGTGAGCTGCCTTCTGGAGCTACTGCAGTGTAGGTACACCCAGTGTGACGTTAGGGAGAGAGATCCAGGATGTTGACCCAGTGACTGCGAAGCAATAGCGATATATTTCCCAGTCAGGATAGTGTGTGTATTGGAGGGGAGTTTATAGGTGGTGGTATTCTACTGCCTTTGTCCTTCTAGATGAAAGAAGTCATGGGTTTGAGTTCTCTTCAAGCTCCCAATGACAAGGTAAAGCAGCCCATCCATCATGTCCCTTCATTCCTCCGTAGGGAAATAGGGTGGTAATGTGTGAATGAGGGATCAAGGTAGGTGTCTTATCTTGACATGAGGAATAACACACACTATGTCACTGCATCCATCCCCATGCCCCCTATGCCAAGGTGTGGCACTGCCATGTCAATTATACGCCGTATAGATCTAATGAACCCTGTGAATGACAGGAGGATGTGTAAACTTTAAAAATAGTCATTCATTCACTACTTTTCACTATGTTTAAGAAAAGTGCTTTCACCACAAGACAAGAAAAGTGTCTATTATCCAAACCCATGAAAGTATCCGTCACAGAAACTGCAAACCCCTGAAACTACTTAACATCATCTCAATAAACATTGTGAAATAGATGGCGGAGATCAAAGAGCCACAGCCAACAATCAAGCAATGATCTTTCTGGAGTTCAGGTGCTTCAACAAGAGTAATGGATGTCTGGGCACTCAGTCAAGCACACAAGGCAAATCTACCAACCAAAGCCAGTGCAACACAATCAGTGACAGTCTGTCCTCTTTCTCGCAGGACAATGTGACGTACAAGACAAGGGAAAAGAGTAGAGCTGGTGGGCCAAATGACACCTGTATCTCCTGAGCCCAATGGAGTGGATGGTTCCCAGCATCGTGAGGCTGCCTATGGGAAAGGGAGGTGCACGTAGTTCCCAGAAGAGTGAGCTAACAGACAAACCTTGCGACAGAGGGCCCAGATGGAGCAGTATACAGGAGATCACCGATGGACATGCACACACTGGGGGATTGACTGACCTTTCCCCAATCTCCTGTCACTGTTGGGGAGCATGGAGAAATCTGGCTCCAGCTTAGCAGAGGACATCATGCAGAGTTTGCCAATCTTTACCCTTTCCCTGTTGCAGGTTCAGACATGCTGCCACTGCTGTCCCCATCTCTGTAACAGGCTGTGTGTGAAAAGGTCACTTACTCCTCTCCTGTGAAGGTGCTTCCCAAATCCTGAAACTCACCTCCAGAGACATCCCAAGTTACTTCCAGACAGCTGGAAAGAGCAGAGGTGTTCTAATCTACCTTACACATAAGTCAGGTAACTGGTTGGCTGAATGATATGAGGGCTGCCTGCTCTCTGGTGTGGAGATGCTGGTGTTGGACTGGGGTAAACACAGTGAGAAATCTCACAACACCAGGTTAAAGTCCAACAGGTTTATTTGGCATCATTAGCATTCGGAGTCTCAAGCTCCTTCATCAGATGATGGATTCTGATAGGCTCTGGGACAGTTCGTACAGATTGGAAGATAACTAATGGAACCCCACTATTATTCATCACCTGATGAAGGAGCTTGAGACTCCGAATGCTAATGCTGCCACATAAACCTGTTGGATTTTAACCTGGTGTTGTGAGATTTCTTACTGTGCTTTCTGGGGAGCAGTGAGCATAGAAACATAGAAGTTAGGAGGAAGAGGAGGCCATTCAGCCCCTCAAGCCTGCTCCACCATACATTACGGTCATGGCTGATCATCCAACTCAATCACCTGATCCCTCTTTCCCCTTCATATCCTTTTATTCCCTTCACACCAAGAGCTATATCTAACTCCTCTTGTAAACATTCAATATTTTGGCCTCAACTACTTCCTGTGGTAATGAATTCCACAGGCTCACCACTCTCTGGGTGAAGAAATTTCTCTTCATCTGTGTCCTAAACGGTCAACCCTGTTTCCTCAGACTGTGACCCCTGGTTCTAGATATCTCCACCATCAGGAACATCCTCCCTGCATCTACCCTGTTAGAATTTTATACGTTTCTACAAGATTCCTCTCTCATTCTTCTAAACTCCAGAAAATATAATCCTAACCAACTCAATCTCTCTTCATATGTCAATCCTGTTATCCTAGGAATCAGTCTGGCAAACCTTTGTTGTACTCCCTCTGAAGCAAGAACATTCTTCCTCAGACAAAGAGACCAAAACTGCGTACAGTATATTCAGGTGTGGCCTCACCAAGGCCCTGTGTAATTGCAGCAAGACATCCCTGCTCCTGTATTCAAACCTCTCACAATGAAGGCCAACATCTCATTTGCCTTGTTTACCGCCTGCTGTATCTGCATGCCTACCTTCAGCGACTGTTGCACAAGGACCTCAGGTCTCGTCGCACATTCCCCTCTCTCAATTTATTGCCATTCAGATAATAATCTGCCTTCCTGTTTTTGCTACCACAGTGGGTAACCTCACATTTATCCACATTACACTGCATCTGCTATGCATTTGCCCACTCACTCAATTTATCCAAATCACACTGAAGCAGCTCTGCATCCTCCTCACAGCTCACTCTCCCACCCAACTTTGTATCATTTACAAGTTTGTTGATATTACATTTAGTTTACTCATCTGAATCATTAATATTTACAGAGAACAGTTGGAATCTCAGAACAGATTCCTGCGGTATTCCACTAGCCATAGTCTGCCGTCTGGAAAAAGACCCGTTTATTCCAAATCTTTGTTTCCTGTCTGCCAACCAGTTATCTATCCAACTCAATACACTACCCCCAAGTCCATGTGCTTTAATTTTACACACTGATCTCTCATTTGAGACTTTGTCGAAAGCCTTCTGAAAATCTAAATAAATCACATCCACTGGCTCCCCCTCATCAATTCTACTGGTTGTATCTTTGAAAAATTCCAGCAGATTTGTCAAGCATGATTTTTCTTTCAACAAAGGCAAAATACTGCAGATACTGGAAACAAAAACAGAAAATGCTGGAAGATCCCAGCAGGTCTGACAGCATCTGTGGAGAGAGAATAGAACAACGAGGGGCATCCAAACTCAAAACATTGGCTCTATTCTCTCACCATAGATGTTGTCAGACCTACTTAGATTTTCCAGCATTTTATGATTTCCCTTCTATAAATCCATGCTAACACTTCAACCCTGCTACTGGTTACTGAGTGTTTTGCTATAAAATCTTTGATAATGGATTCTAGAATTTTCCCCACTACCGACATCAGGCTGGCTGATCTAGAATTCCCTGTTTTCTCTCCACTTCCCTTTTTAAATAGTGGGGTTCCATTAGCTACTTTCCATTCTGTACAAACTGTCCCAGAGTCAATAAGAATCTTGGAAGAACATAAGAACATAAGAAATAGGAGCAGGAGTAGGCCATCTGGCCCTTCGAGCCTGCCCCGCCATTCAATAAGATCATGGCTGATCTGTCGTGACTCAGCTCCACCTTCCCGCCACCAATGCATTCGCTTTTTCCAAGGACACTTCGTTTAGTACTCTGACATGTAGATGTTCAGACCCTGGGGATTTATTGGATTTCAATCCCATCAGTTTCCCCAACACCATTTCTCCACTAATATTGATTTCCTTCAGTTTCCCCCTCTCACTAAACTCTGTGTTCCCCAACATTTCTGGTACATTATTTGTGTCTTGCTTTGTGAAGAAGGAACCAAAGTTTGTATTTACTCAGTCAGCCATTTCTTTGTTCCCCATTATAAAATCCCCTGTTTCTGATTATATGGGACCTACATTTATCTTCACCAATCATTTTCTCTTCATCTATCTATAGACACTTTTACAGTCAGTTTTTATATTCCCCACAAGCATACTCTCAAATTCTATTTTCATCTTAATCAATCACCATGGGGCAGCACAGTGGCACAGTGGTTAGCGCTGCTGCCTCACAGCACCAGGGACCTGGGTTCGATCCCTGGCTTGGGTCACTGTCTGTGTGGACTCGGCACGTTCTCCCCGTGTCTGCGTAGGTCTCCTGCGGGAGCTCCAGTTTCCTCCCAGTCTGAAAAACGTGCTGGTTAAGTGCACTGGCTGTGCTAAGTTCTCCCTCAGTGTACCTGAACAGGCGCTGGAGTGTGGCAGCTAGGGGATTTTCACGGTAACTTCATTGCAATGTTAATATAAGCCTACTTGTGACTATTAAATAAACTTCAACTTTAATCCCTTTGTCCTCCATTGCTGAGTTTTAAACTTTTCCACTCCACGGATCAGTTGTTTTTTCTAACCAATTTGCATGCCTCTTCCTTGGAGCTAATTTCTAATTTCCCCTGTTAGCCATGGTTTGGCCACTTTTCCTATTTTACTTTTGTGCCAGACAGGATTAAACAATTGTTACAATTTACCCGTGCGCTCTTTGAATGTTTGCCTAACTACAGTCATCCTTTTAAAGTAAATTTCCCGATCTATCACACCACCTCATGCCTCATATCATCATCATTTCCTTTATTAAGATTCAGCACCCTAGTCTCTGAATCACTTGTGTTATATTCCACCTTGATAAAGAATTCTATCATGTTATGATCACTCATCCCCAGGGGGTTTCACACAACTAGACTGCCAATGATTCCATTCTCAGCAGCAACACTAATACATACAATTTCTGTGAAGTGCAGATTCAGAGACAAGGTGTTCAATCAGCTGCATTGGCTAAGGGAAGTCATATTGGAATCCAGTCCATTGCTTCTGGAAGATGTAGGAGAGTCCCACATCATTTCCTGCTTCTTTCCCACAGCAACATGGTTTTGTGAAGGGGAGGTCCTGTCTCACGACCTTGATCGAGTTTTTCGAGGAAGTGATGGAGATGATTGATGAGGGTAGGGCGGTGGATGTTGTCTACATGGACTTCAGTAAGGTCTTTGACAAGGTCCCTCATGGCAGACCGGTGCAGAAGGTGAAGTCACCTGGGATCAGAGGTGAGCTGGCAAGGTGGATACAAAACTGGCTCGGTCAAAGAAGACAGAGGGTAGCAGTGGAAGGGTGTGTTTCTGAATGGAGGGCTGTGACAAGTGGTGTTCCTCAGGGATCAGTGCTGGGACCTTTGCTGTTTGTAATATATATAAATGATTTGGAGGAAAATGTAACTGGTTTGATTAGTAAGTTTGTGGATGATACAAAGATTGGTGGATTTGCAGATAACGATGAGGACCATCAGAGGATACAGCAGGATATAGATCAGTTGGAGACTTGGGCAGAGAGATGGCAGATGGAGTTTAATCTGGACAAATGTGAGGTAATGCATTTTGGAAGGTCCAATACAGATAGGAAATATACAGTAAATGGCAGAATCCTGAAGAGTATTGATAGGCAGAGGGATCTGGGTGTACAGGTACACAAGTCACTGAAAGTGGCAACGCAGGTGGAGAAGGTAGTCATGAAGGCATACGGTATGCTTGCCTTCATTGGCTGGGACATTGAGTTTAAAAATTGGCAAGTCATGTTGCAGCTTTATAGAACCTTAGTGAGGCCGCACTTGGAATATAGTGTTCAATTCTGGCCGCCACACTACTGCAAGGATGTGGAGGCTTTGGAGAGGGTACAGAAAAGATTTGCCAGGATGTTGCTTGGTATGGAGGGCATTAGCTATGAGGAGAGGGTGGAGAAATTTGGTTTGTTCTCACTACAGCGATGGACATTGAGGGGCAACCTGAAACATACCTACAAGATTATGAGAGGCATGGACAGAGTGGATAGTCAGAAGCTTTTTCCCAGGGTGGAAGAGTCAATTACTGGGGGGGGCACAGGTTTAAGGTGTGAGGGGCAAGGTTTAAAGGAGATGTACAAGGTGGATTTTTTACACAGAGAGTAGTGGGTGCCTGACTTTTAAGAGGCATCTTGACAAGTACACGAATGAGATGGGAATAGAGGGATATGGTCTTCTGAAGGGTAGTGGGTTTTAGTTCAGTCGGACAGCATGGTCAGTGCTGGCTTGGAGGGGCCGAAGGGCCTGTTCCTGTGCTGTAATTTTCTTTGTTCTTTGTTCTTTTGTTCAACAGGTCCTGGGATCAAATCTCTCTCAGACACTTGAGCCCCTTTCCAGATAGAAACCTTGTAGTGTAGTACAAAAGGAGCTCTGCACTGTCAGAGGGGTCCGGTCTCAGGGAGAGTGACGCTGTCATAGGGGTCCGGTCTCAGGGAGAGTGACCCTGTCAGAGGGGTCCGGTCTCAGGGAGAGTGACCCTGTCAGAGGGGTCCGGTCTCAGGGAGAGTGACCCTGTCAGAGGGGTCCGGTCTCAGGGAGAGTGACCCTGTCAGAGGGGTCCGGTCTCAGGGAGAGTGACCCTGTCAGAGGGGTCCGGTCTCAGGGAGAGTGACCCTGTCAGAGGGGTCCGGTCTCAGGGAGAGTGACCCTGTCAGAGGGGTCCGGTCTCAGGGAGAGTGACCCTGTCAGAGGGGTCCGGTCTCAGGGAGAGTGACCCTGTCAGAGGGGTCCGGTCTCAGGGAGAGTGACCCTGTCAGAGGGGTCCGGTCTCAGGGAGAGTGACCCTGTCAGAGAGGTCCGGTCTCAGGGAGAGTGACACTGTCAGAGGGGTCCGGTCTCAGGGAGAGTGACACTGTCAGAGGGGTCCGGTCTCAGGGAGAGTGACCCTGTCAGAGGGGTCCGGTCTCAGGGAGAGTGACCCTGTCAGAGGGGTCCGGTCTCAGGGAGAGTGACCCTGTCAGAGGGGTCCGGTCTCAGTGAGAGTGACCCTGTCAGAGGGGTCCGGTCTCAGGGAGAGTGACACTGTCAGAGGGGTCCGGTCTCAGGGAGAGTGACCCTGTCAGAGGGGTCCGGTCTCAGGGAGAGTGACCCTGTCAGAGGGGTCCGGTCTCAGTGAGAGTGACCCTGTCAGAGGGGTCCGGTCTCAGGGAGAGTGACACTGTTAGAGGGGTCCGGTCTCAGGGAGAGTGACCCTGTCAGAGGGGTCCGGTCTCAGGGAGAGTGACCCTGTCAGAGGGGTCCGGTCTCAGGGAAAGTGACCCTGTCAGAGGGGTCCGGTCTCAGGGAGAGTGACACTGTCAGAGGGGTCCGGTCTCAGGGAGAGTGACCCTGTCAGAGGGGTCCGGTCTCAGGGAGAGTGACCTTGTCAGAGGGGTCCGGTCTCAGGGAGAGTGACACTGTCAGAGGGGTCCGGTCTCAGGGAGAGTGACCCTGTCAGAGGGGTCCGGTCTCAGTGAGAGTGACCCTGTCAGAGGGGTCCGGTCTCAGTGAGAGTGACACTGTCAGAGGGGTCTGGACCGAGGGAATGCCACAGTGTCGAAGCAGTCTGGGTGGTTTTGTCTTTTGAATGACTTTGCCCTTCCTGGTGAATGTAATACCTACAGAAAGCCGAGTTCTCCTCAGTGTCCTGGTCAGTGTTTACAGGACAGAAATCCAGATGATCCAGTTGTTTCCTCATTCCTACTGTTGGCCTTGTGCACAGATTGATACTGTTTCTCATATTGACACATCGGCTACACTTCAAATCTACTGCTTTTGGCTGTAATGTGTTCTGAAACATGCTGAGATAATGAAAGGCGCTGTCAAAGTTTGTTATTCTTCCAATGCAGTGAGTGAGGATCCTGAAATGTGAACCCTGTCCCACTCCTTTCCATCAGGGTTTCTGAGGTAACCTATATTCCAAGTCATTGGGTGATATCTGCTTATTGGACAGACAGGGTCATGAAATATTGAGTTGAGTGTGAGTTTGTGTTCTGCAGCTTCTCGGGGGAAATGTGCAGAAAAAGCTGGCAGGTTAGAACATCAATATTTAAACCGTCTGGTCTCTCCAACAGAGGGACGCATTGAAAATCCAGCCAAAAATCCTTATTCACTTCGGGTTCTTTCTGCACCTTTGTCAAATTCAATTTAATGTAAAGTTTGTACTTAGATCAGGGCTGGACTGCGAGGAGTGAATATTCTCTCTCCATTCTTTCTATACTTTTGAAAAGTGTTTAGACAGTTACATGGCTACGATGGGTATAGAGGGATATGGGCTAAATGTGGGCAATTGGGACTAGTTTAGCCGTTAAAAGAAGATAGCATGGACAAGTTGGGCTGAATGGTCTGTTTCCATGCTGTAAACCTCTATGACTTTATTTTGAGATTTCCTGGGGATGAAATGGAACTGTTTGATAGGAACAGGAGGTGGTGGTGGGGTGTAACAATAAACAGAGAGGCAGAAACCCACACACGTGTCTGGGATACTGATACATTGCCGGGGTCTTTATCTCTGACATCCGTAATCAGTGCTCCAGAACAAGCATCACCTTCAGGCTCCCATTTCCAAGCCAGATAACTAAATTTGATTTTTTATTGTCACATGTATTAATATACAGTGAAAAGTATTGTTTCTTGCGCGCTATACGGGCAAAGCATACCATTCATAGAGAGAAGGAAAGGAGACAGTGCAGAATGTAGTGTTACAGTCATAGCGAGGGTGTAGAGAAAGATCAACTTAATGCAAGGTAAGTCCATTCAAATGTCTGACGGCAGCAGGGAAGGAGCTGTTCTTGACTAGGTTGGTACGTGACCTTAGACTTTTGCATCTTTTTCTCGATGGAAGATGGTGGATAACAGAATATACGTGGTTCACGGGGACCCTGATTATGCTGAATGGTTTGAAAGCTGAGGAAGAGAGCATGTCCAGGGGTTTGACCAGTTCCCACACAAGCCCTAACCGATGGCAACACTGGAATCTGGAGCCCCTGCCCACTGGGCACCATGCTTGCCCACCAGTGACTCACTGGCTT
Organism: Prionace glauca; assembly: GCA_037974335.1. Classification (NCBI taxonomy): domain Eukaryota; kingdom Metazoa; phylum Chordata; class Chondrichthyes; order Carcharhiniformes; family Carcharhinidae; genus Prionace; species Prionace glauca. Next base: position 2,574,584 of record CM075728.1, on the reverse strand, counting down.
AAGATCCACTCCAGGGACTTGAGCACAGAATCCGGGCCGACACTCCCAGTGCCAGGGCTGAAGGGGTGCTGCACTGTCAGAGGTGCAGTTGCACCCAGACCTCACCTGCCCTTCCAGCTGGATGTGAAAGATCCCGCAGCGCTATGAAGAGGACAGGGGAGTTCACTCCAGGCCAAGGTTAGTTCCCTGAGCCAACACGATTAAAAAGGGTAGAAAAGCCAAGTACTCGGGGACATAGGTTTAAGGTGCGTGGGGGGAAGTTTAGAGGAGATGTGCAAGGCAAACGTTTCACACAGAGGGTGGTGAATGTCTGGAATGTGCTGCCCAGGGAGGGGGTGGGAATGGATACAATAGCGACATTTAAGGGGCAATTGGACAAATACATGAATAGGATGGGAATGGAAGGATACAGACTCTGTAAGTGCGTATGGTTTTAGTTTAGGCAGACATCATGATCGGTGCAGGCTTGGAGGGCCGAAGGGCCTGTTCCTGTGCTGTACTTTTCTTTGTTTTTTTGTTCTTTGATCACTACCATGTTATTGTGAGATCTTGCTTTGTGTGAGTTGGTTGGCGAGTTTCCCACACCACGGCAGCAACTCAATTTCAAACGTGTTGAATTTGCTGTAAAACGCTTGAACATGTTTGAAGGTCACGATTGGTGCTATATAAATGCAAGTTCATTTGTTTTTTTCTCCTGTTTGCCAAGCCTGGATCTCTGAAGTACTAGATAATGAGATCTGTGATCACGGGAGCGTATCATACGCTGGCAATTTATCCCTGTGGGGTGTGCGATTAAAATCCCTTCCCATTGTCAGTATCGGCGCTACGTAGAGTAAGGCACAGGTTCAGTGTTGGGAAGTCAATGGAGCTTGCTTTCCAGTGTATTATACTACACTTGAAACAAACCAAATGTGATACAAAGTCCGCAATGGTTGGGATTCTGTAAAATGGAGATTCTAACCTCTGCTCAGTCCAGATTATAAATCAAATTCCTCAGCATTCCATATCTAAAAAACATGTGAGTCTAGGAATATACTTTGTATAGCTTGTTCTTCGAACAGATAAAAGGAGAGAAGAACTAATCATTCACCTCAAGTGCATAAATGACCTTTTTTTTGGAGGAATCCAGTTGTAGTTACATAAACATACTTGTAGAGAGCAGACAGAGAAGATTCCTCCGTGCTGACAATGATTTTATTATTCATTCTCAGGATGTGGGCATTGCTGGAAAGGGCAGTTTTTATTGCCCATCTCCAACCATCCTGAGTAATTTGCCAGCACCAACCAGCTGACCAACAACAATAGCTTGAACGTTAACACAGTGAAATGTCCCTTGACTAATCCTAACTTGCACCAATTCCTATTTACCCATCATCCGTAAGCTCGCTGATCTGCCCTTGGTCTTAGTTCTCAAATTGCCCTGTGGCCTTCCCGCACTGCTGCCTCACAGCGCCAGGGACCCAGGTTCGATTCCTGGCTTGGGTCACTGTCTGAGCGGAGTCTGCACATTCTCCCCGTGTCTGCGTGGGTTTCCTCCGGGTGCTCCGGTTTCCTCCCACATTCCAAAGATGTGCGGGCTAGGGGGATTGGCCGTGCTAAATTGACTGTTAATGTCCAAAGGTGTTTAGGTTAGGGGGATTAATGGTGTGAGTACGTGGGGTTACAGGGATAGAGCCTGTGTAAGGTAATCTGTCAAAAAGTTGGTGCAGGCTCAGTAGACCTTCTGCACTGTAGGGTTTCTATGATGATTTTATGCCTCAATCACATCCACCCACCCCCCCCATGGCCCCTCATATTCCATATTACCCATTCAGTTTCATCATCCTTTATAACCTTATTCAAGGTAAGTGCCAACTCATGCCAACCCATTCCACCCATACAGGTCTGGGTCTGGGCCTCGATCAGATTTTCCCTACTCTTCCCTCTCCCCCTCCTTCACTCTGTTGGATTTGAGGTTGGATCAGTGGGGGGAAGCCCAGACTCACATCCAGACAGTCAGTTGTGGAAGTCTGTGCCCTGATACCAATTGTTGTCCTCCCTGTCTGACCAAAATACTCCCTGGTCTCTGAGACCAGTTCTCCAAGTTAAACACTGCAATGTTCACAATCTCATCAACAATATTCCATCCGGACGCTTCAGGTGGGAAGGCAGTTTAGATATTTTACACTTTGATAGTCCGCACAGCTAATTAAGTCAAAACCTGAAACTGAAGTAAGTGTTTTCTTGGCAGAAACAGCATTTTGGCTCCGATCCCTTTCGTTTTCCCACGGAGGGGGAATAATTTCAAAATCCTTCATCAAATCCAGTGATTAAGGACATTGCTGGTTCCTCTCCCGCTGTATATCACAGGTGTCGGGAGTCAAGGAGAATAGGGACAGCAGTTTAATATTCGAGCCAGCAAGTACATCTTCACACAAAGGGTCCCAATATTAGGGGTTAGGTTGATTGGCCATGTTAAATTAACCTTAACGTCAGGGCGATTAGCAACATAAATATGAGAGTTTACAGGAAAAGGGTGTGGGTGAGATTGGTGCAGACTGGATGGGCTGCACTGTTAGGGGTTCTGTGATGCTCTAATGTGGAGGCTGGGCTCAGTTGAAATTTGACAGCTGAGATTGGTTAAGGGGTATTCAGGGTTCCGGAGCCGAGGCAGGTTACTGGTCATCTTTGGTGGAACTGAATAGTGGAACACGCTGGAGAATCTGACTGGCCTCAGCCCTGTCCCTCTCTTCCAATTTTGCCCCACTCTTTGAAACGTTGGTGTTTGTTGAGATTTAATGGCCAATCCCGGCGTGTGCCAAGTGAGCAGATGTTCAGCTGGCAGACAGTAAAGGTTGAATTGGGAAACAAAGGCCTTTACCAGTTTCTCCCTGGCAATTCTGTACTCTTCTATTTTTAGCAAGCTGAAGGGTTGTGTTAATTCTATCTGCTCGCACCACATCAGTTCATCAATAGAGTTTCTGCTCATTTTCCCTTTGCTTTGCTCCCATTGGAAATGGGATCTGCGGAAACCTGCAGCAGGTCTGGCTAATTAATCCTTTCTATCTACCTCATTACTATTTACAATTCTCTTTTTGGTACTGGGTCCTTTTTGAATTATATTTGTTTCAAATTTAGAAAGTTTAATAAATTTGTCCCTCCTCCAAAACTTATGGCAAGTAACATAAAATCCCAACAGTGCAGAAGAGGCCATTCAGCCCATCGAGTCTGTGCTAACTCTCCCATTGAGCATCTCACCTAGCTCGTTCCCCATAAACTCATGAACTTGCTCCGCTAATCCCCTTAACCTACACGTCTTGGGACACTAAGGGGCAATTTAGCGTGACCAATCCACCCTAACCCACACATCTTCGGAGTGTGGGAGGAAACCGGAGCACCCAAAGAAAACCCATGCAGGCACCGGAGGAAGGGACTCCACACCGACAGTGACCCAAGCAGGGAATTGAACCTGGGTCCCTGGCACTGTGAGGAAGCAGTGCCAATCACTGTGCCAATGTACTGCCCCACACAGAAACATAGAAGATAGGAGCAGGGGGAGGCCATTTGGCAAGTGCGAGGTGGTCCACTTTGGTAGGAGGAATGGTAGGAAGGACTATTACTTACGGGGCGAAAAACTGCAGCAGGCGACGGTGCAGAGGGACCTCGGGGTCTTTGTGCATGAGTCGCAAAAACCCAGCTTGCAGGTGCAGCAGGTGGTCAGGAAGGCGAATGGGATGCTGGCCTTCATAGCGAGGGGGATTGAATATAAAAGTAGGGAGGTCTTGCTGCAGCTGTATAGGGCATTGATGAGGCCGCAGCTGGAGTACTGTGTGCAGTTTTGGGCGCCGTACTTACGCAAGGATATTTTGGCCTTGGAGGGAGTGCAGAGGAGGTTTACTCGGCTGATGCTGGAGTTGAGGGGGTTGAGCTATGAGGAGAGGCTGAATAAACTAGGCTTGTACTCGTTGGAGTTTAGAAGAATGAGGGGAGATCTCATTGAGACGTATAAGATGATGAATGGGATGGATAGGATAGAGGTGGAGAGACTCTTCCCGCTCAGAAAGGATAATAGGACTAGGGGGCACAGCCTCAAGATAGAGGGGGGGGTGGTTTAGAACGGAGTTGAGGAGGAACTTCTTCACTCAAAGGGTGGTGAATCTCTGGAATTCTCTGCCCGTTGAAGTGGTGGAGGCTGCCTCGCTAAATATTTTTAAGACGCGGGTTGATGGGTTTTTGATAAGAGAGGGGATTAAGGGTTATGGGGAGAGGGCGGGAATGTGGAACTGAGCCACGACAGATCAGCCATGATCTTATTGAATGGCGGGGCAGGCTCGAAGGGCCAGATGGCCTACTCCTGCCCCTATTTCTTATGATCTTATGTTCTCTCCTCATACATCAGTCCCACCATCCCCGGAATCAGCCTGGTAAACCTTCGCTGCTCTCCCTCGAGAGCAAGAACATCCTTCCTCAGAAAAGGAGACCAAAACTGTACACAATACTCTAGGTGTGGCCTCACCAAGGCCCCTGTATAATTGTAACAACACATCCCTGCTCCTGTACTCAAAACCTCTCACAATGAAGGCCAACATACCATTTGCCTTCTTGACCGCCTGCTGTACCTGCATGCTTACCTTCAGCGACTGGTGCACAAGGACACCCAGGTCCCTCTGCACACTCCCCTCTCCCAATTTACAGCCATTCAGGAAGTAATCTGCCTTCTTGTTTCTGCTTCCAAAGTGAAAAACCTCACATTTATCCAAATTATACTGCATCTGCCATTGATTAACCCACTTACCCAACCTGTCAGATTATTCTGAAGGATCTCTGCATCCTCGTCACAGTTCACCCTCCCACCCAACTTGGTATCATCTGTAAACTTTGCGTTGTTACATTTTGTTCCCTCATCCAAATCAGTAATATATATTGTGAATAGCTGGGGTCCCAGCACCGATCCCTGTGGCACCCACTAGTTACTGCCGGCCAATTTGAAAAGCACCCATTAATTCCTATTCTTTGTTTTCTCTCTGCCGATCGGTTTTCTATCCATCTCAATACAGGCAGAGAGGAGGCCATTCAGCCTCCAAAGTCTGTTCTACCCAGTCAATGACAGCACGGTTCCATCATGTGGTCAAACTTTCAAAAGGGAAATCCAATTAAAGGGAAATAACTATTGGGTGTTTGGGGAAGAGTGGGGGAAGGAGATGAATTTCAAAGACCTGACAGAGGTAGGATGGCCCAAACCTCAGTCTCTGTGCCCTGTGATCCTCAGAGATGAGGGCTTGTCCTCAGGAAAGACATCTGGATTCTGCCTGCCTTCCTCAGGAATACTCTCAGGATGATCGTCTCTGACTATGGTGTGCAAAATCTCCACTCAGCTCCCGGTTACAATCAGCGAGGGGAGTCAACCACACAAGATGCAACTCTGGCACTCAGACGCTACGACAACGGATGAATGAACACAGCTCGACAATCATGTGTGTCCCCTTCCAGTCAGAGAACACTTGAGCAGTCACGAGCATTCAGCCTCTGATCTTTGGGTAAACGTTCTCCAAGGCGGCCTTCACGACACACGGCAGCGCAGAGTCGCTGAGCAGAAACTGATAGCCAAGTTCCACACACATGAGGACGGTCTCAACAGGGATCTTGGGTTCATGTTGCACTATCTGTAACCCCCATGATTTGCCTGGGCTTGCAACATCTCACTAACTGTCCTGTCTGGAGACAATACACATCTCTTTAACCCGTGATTAACCCTCTCTCCACCCACATTGTCTGTATCTTTAAGACTTGATTACCTGTAAAACCTCGCATTCCAACCATTATCTTGTAAATTGAGTTTGTGTCTATATCTGCCCTGTTTGTGAACACAAGTCCTCACTCACCTGGTGAAGGGGCAGCGCTCCGAAAGCTCGTGCTGCCAAATAAACCTGTTGGACTTTAACCTGGTGTTGTGAGACTTCTTCCTGTACTCCACACCCCAGCATTAATCACAACTACTCCTGGGAGAGTGGACAGGAATTGGGGACAAGATGGAAAGGGAAAACAAATAAAGATGTGTCTCCTGACTGAGGTAACTACAAACCTTTACAATTCTCAGTTTGTTTCGATCCAAAGAAGCAAACAAGGACGCATAGAGGCATGCAGTTCAGAAGGAGACCATTCTGCCCATTGTGCCTGTACTGCCCCTTTGACAGAGCAACTAATGATTCACATTCCACTGACTGTTGGTGCAGCGAGCGAGCAGCATTTTCTTGTTGCAGTCCCTCTGTTGTTATGTTGTGTACTAATGCTGGATCTAATCCCATTTCCCTCCCACCCTCCAGCCTCTCCTCCATCTCTCGCCTCCCCTCCCCTCCTGTCCAAACACTTTGCAATTTCTTGCTCTCAAATTTCAGATAACCGGTAACAAAGACTTCAGTGTATTCAGATCAGTCCATTTCGGCAGCAACCAATGAAATCAGTCCCAGCTTCCATACCAACTAAATCCAATATAACAGCGTCTGATCAACCTGGGAGATTACAGCCTGCGAAAGCCTCTTTGATATTAGTCTGACAACCTCTCTTGTTCAGCTCGTCTATTTTAATGGAGGTGTCCTTATCGCTTTTTGAACAGTAATGCACTCACTACAGATTGCCATTTTACCCATCTCTTAACATAATCCAGCCGTTAGCACTTAAACTTTGAAGCAGATTTTTCAGTTGGGCCATTCATTGTCCCCAGAGGAATAAAGGTATTTAAACCTATTTTATTCAGGGGTTAGATTCTTGCTTATCAATTATTACAGAGAATTAGGGAGAATTTACAGCACAGAAACAGACTGCTCCACCCAACTGAATGATGCACAAGACTTTTCCTCTAACACAATCAGCCAATTCTTTCTGGTCCATTTACCCTCATTTTCTCGTTGAGCTACATCCCGACTATTCCCCAAAATCTGTTCCTTTCGGCCCTGAGTTCCACATTCTCTCCTCTCTCTGAATCATAGAATCCCTACAATGCCATTTGGCCCATCGAGTCTGCACCGACTGCAATCCCATCCAGGCCCTATCCCCATAACCCCATGCATTTACCCTGGCTAGTTCCCATGGCACTAGGGGCAATTTAGCATGGCCAATCCACCCAAACTTGCACATCTTTGGACTGTGGGAGGGAACCGGGACACCTGGAGGAAACCCACGCAGACACGGGGAGAACGTACAGGCTCCACACAGGCGGTGACCCGAGCCGAGAATCAAACCCAGGTCCCTGGCACTGTGAGGCAGCAGTGCTAACCCACTGTGCCACCTCCCTCTGGGTTAATACATTTCTCCAGAATTCCCGATTGGATTCATTTGCGTTACATTTATGGCTTATATCTCTGCACGCTCGATGTTTATCTTCTTAACCCTTTCATAGTTGGAAACCTCTCTCTCAGTCAACCCCTCCTCTAGAAAAAAGAGCGGTAGAACAGGGTAATATTTGCAAAGGAAATTTAAATTCCCCTTGGAAGTGATTTCAGTTTGCAGACATTATTATTAGACAGTGAAAAAGCCTCTCCTTGTTGTTACTATCCTTTGAAACATATTTTCATTTTAACCGAGTGGAAGTTTTCTTTACAATCCTTACAAGTCACACCACATCAGCTAGAATTTTACCACACGCTCGCCCGAGGCTCGTGAGATTGTGCCCGAGGCCAGTGGAGAATGTTGTTCTGTGAGCCTCGCCCGTCTCGATTTCAGGGCATGTGTGCCAGTAAAACCAGGGCCACAGTGTTTGTAACTCTCGCTAACTCTACTTAAACCATTGCTCCAATTACACAAGACGGTTGGAATTCTCCAGCCCCGCTGCCACTGTCAGTGAGGACGGGGAATTTGGCGCTCACTGCAGCGGGACTGGAGAATTCCACTGGTGCGGATGGCCAGAAAAATCCGGCTGATAACTGGATTTGGAATCTTGAACTGGGCAATCAGAATTAAATTAGTTCCAAGTGTTTTTAGCAGGAGTTTCTAGTCACTCTTCCCCTGGACCAGGAATTCATACCCGAGATTAACGGACCTTTTGCTTACAGTGCAGAAGGAGGCCATTTGGCCCATCAAGTCTGCACTGACCACAATCTCACCCAGGCCCTATCCCTGTAACCCCATGTATTAATCCTCCTGGTACTAAGGGACAATTTAATATGACTGATAAACCTAATCTGTATACCTTTGGAGTGTGGGAGAGAACCGGAGCGCCAGGAGGAAACCCATGCAAACACGGGGGGAATGTGCAAACCCCACACAGTCACCCCAAGATCAAAATTGAGCCCGGCTCCCTGGCACTGTGAGGCAGGAGTGCCAACCACTGTGCCGCCCCTTATCTGCCTAATTCTCCATGCTGTCTGCCATGATTCCCGCAGTAGGCAGGATTGGGCGATTCCCGGAAAACGCTACATCGCAGAAGGCGGGAAGTCACAAACTCGTGCTCGTCATTTATGAAAAAGCAATTTGAACCATAATTTTTCTGCAGCATTTTCTCACCTTGGAGTCAGGAAGGCCGTGGCTTGGAGACCTGTTCTATGTGCTGGAACACAACATCCAGCCTGACACTCCAGGTGCAGTACTGCGAGAGTGCTGCACTGTCAGAGGCGCTGTCTTTCAGAGGAGTGTGAACTGAGAACCTCTCTCACGAGGATCTGGAAGATCCCACAGCACTATTTCAAAGATGAAAGGTGTTTGTTCTCCCTTGTATCCTGGACAACATTTACCCCTTATCCAATATCATCAAAACAGATTATCTGGCCGTTATCTCATTGCTATTTGTGGGAGCTTGCTGTGCACACACTGAATGCTGTGTTGCCCGTATTTAAATAAAATGACACTCCTTTAACTGCAAAGCGGGTTGGCAAGAGCTGGAACAAGTAAACACCCCCCTTTCCTCATGCATCATCCCAATTTGGGCCTATGCTAATGATTCTTGCACCATCAATGGTTCACAATCCTGGAACTCCCTCTCTAACAGCATGGTGGGTGTACATAAGAACATAAGAACATAAGAAATAGGAGCAGGAGTAGGCCATCTAGCCCTTCGAGCCTGCCCCGCCATTCAATAAGATCATGGCTGATCTGTCGTGGCTCAGTTCCACTTTCCCGCTTTCTCCCATAACCCTTAATCCCCTCTCTTATCAAAAACCCATCAACCCGTTTCTTAAAAATATTTAGCGAGGCAGCCTCCACCACTTCAACGGGCAGAGAATTCCAGAGATTCACCACCCTTTGAGTGAAGAAGTTCCTCCTCAACTCTGTTCTAAACCACCTCCCCTTTATCTTGAGGCTGTGCCCCTAGTCCTACTGTCTTTTTTGAGCGGGAAGAGTCTCTCCACCTCTATCCTATCCATCCCATTCATCATCTTATACGTACCTACCTACCTACACCTCGGGGACTGCAGCAGCACAAGAAGATGGGTGTCACCTCCACCCTCCCAAGGGCAATTAGAGAAGGGCAATAAATGCTGGCCTCGGTCGCATTGCCCACATCCTAAAGATATATTAAACAAATCTAATGTCAATCTTTGTGCGCATCTGAGAATGTGATGAGAAAGGAGAATGCCCTATACAGCATCTGCTATCACACTGATTATACGTACAATGCATTAACAGCTCAGAAATAGGCCTCTAATGTTCTGGTGGCCCTTCTGCACTCACTCTGAGGTCAACGTAACCTACTGGGGTCCAAATGCTCAAACTATTCTGTACTGGTATTAATGCTCAAGACAAGTCTCCTCCCACTCCACATCATCCCCCTATCAGCATATCCCTTCCTGCCTCATGTGTTTATCTAGTCTCCCTTAAATGTATTGACACTATTCACCACAACTCCTCACCATGATAGTGAGTTCCACCTTCACTCCGCTCTCTGGGTAAATTATGGCCCGTAGGTTGGACTCCCTCTACAAGTGGAAACATTGGTTAGAATTTTCCAGACCGCCTCCACCACCTCCAACCCCAACTTGGGTTTCATGGCAGGTTCGGGGGGGGTGGGGTCGGGGGGTGGAGGTGCTGAGGGCCGGTGGGGGGGGTTGTGGAGCTGGCAGGGGAGTGGTGCAGCTGGAGGGTGGGAGCTGGGGACAGGCAGGGGGGTTGGAGCAGGTGGGGGGGGGGTTGGAGCAGGTGGGGGGGGGTTGGAGCAGGTGGGGGGGAGTTGGAACAGGTGAGGGGGGGTTGGAGCAGGTGGGGGGGGGTTGGAGCAGGTGGGGGGGGGTTGGAGCAGGTGGGGGGGGGTTGGAGCAGGTGGGGGGGGGGTTGGAGCAGGTGGGGGGGGGTTGGAGCAGGTGGGGGGGTTGGAGCAGGTGGGGGGGGTTGGAGCAGGTGGGGGGGGTTGGAGCAGGTGGGGGGGAGTTGGAACAGGTGAGGGGGGGTTGGAGCAGGTGGGGGGGGGTTGGAGCAGGTGGGGGGGGGTTGGAGCAGGTGGGGGGGGTTGGAGCAAGGTGGGGGGGGGGTTGGAGCAGGTGGGGGGGGGGTTGGAGCAGGTGGGGGGGGTTGGAGCAGGTGGGGGGGGGGTTGGAGCAGGTGGGGGGGGTTGGAGCAGGTGGGGGGGGGTTGGAGCAGGTGGGGGGGGGTTGGAGCAGGTGGGGGGGGTTGGAGCAGGTGGGGGGGGGTTGGAGCAGGTGGGGGGGGTTGGAGTAGGTGGGGGGGGGTTGGAGCAGGTGGGGGGGGGTTGGAGCAGGTGGGGGGGGTTGGAGCAGGTGGGGGGGGGTTGGAGCAGGAGGGGGGGGTTGGAGCAGGTGGGGGGGGGGTTGGAGCAGGTGGGGGGGGGTTGGAGCAGGTGGGGGAGTGGGTGCAGAGGCTGGCGGCAGCTGGGGGCTGGGCAGGGGGTGGGCAGGTGTGGACAATGTGATGGAAGCTGGAAAATCAGTTTCTCGTTGGTGATCTGGTGGTAAGGAGGGACATTGTGAAACCGCTTTACATCCCGGTAATGGGATGCAGCTGAAGGTCTGATTGGAAACTTCCACACCCGCCATCAGGGTGGTCCAGAACACACCTGGACCAATGAGGTGTGATGTTAGGAATTATCTGAGGCTGGGGAAGACTGTGGGGATCAGGATAGGGGCCTCCAGAGACTGTGGGCCCCTGGAATGGGCAGTTATGGCTGGAGAAATATCTGCCAGCTCCATCTTCTATCTCCAGAGTTTTCCAGGTCGTCCATCCTCTGTGTTCATTGGTGGGTCAGTTAAGCCTGGGCACCTTTTAAAAATGGCGTCCAAAAATGATGGCAAAAAATAACAGCAGGAAACCAATGGTGGCCTAGTTTATGAGGCTGGAGTCCTACAATAAGGTACATATTCCCTCCCACCTTCCTGGTGGCAAAAACTCCCATCCCCAGCCCAGACATCAGTCCTGGAATGGAAACTTCTGTCCATTTTCTCTGCCTCTATCCCATGAAACCGTTCATTATCTTGAAGAGCACTATTAGGTCACCCTCAGTTTGCTCTTTTCCAGAGAAAATCAGACCAATCTGTTGGGTTTCTCCAGGTATTGATAACTTTTTAATCCTGTTGTTGTTGTAGTGAGTCCTTCCTATCTGGCACCTTTTGGAGCATTTCTGAATAATTGGGCACCTGAGTTCCAGTGTAACTGGAGGTCTTCAGACCTTGTTACAAACATCCTGCAGTCTCAGCAACCCCGAGGTCATTCCAAACACTAATTCAAATTGGATTGAGTCACCAGGATTATGTTGTATTCACAGGATTATGTACAAACTAAGGCTTAATAGTAAATTGGGTGAGAACGTCAACTCCAGGGACACTGTGCTAATGTGAGCTCAGCTGTTTGCCTACATCTGCCTCATTCAGTTTGAACTGAAGACAGCTGATTATTGCCTAGAAACAGTTCCCACACAATCCCTCACGGACAGCTTCAATTCAACTCACCGCTGCCTCTTCCAGTTCCTTAGCCAAAGGTGTCTATGATTAGTCCAAAGGTGGCTGGCTATTTAACAATCATAATGATGCTGTCGTGTACAGGCAGATTTGAAAGAGCTTGCAGAGCGGGTGTGCTGTTTACAAATCATCTCAATGTAATCGAGTGTGAGCTGGTACGCTTTGGTAGGAAGATTAAGGTCACATACCCTTTGGAAACTGAGAATCTAAACGGGATAGAGGAATAAAGGGATCAGAGGGACAGAGACACAATTCATTAACAAAGTGACACAGGCTGTAGACAGGCAAACGCAGCACCAAGGAGGGGTTAAGGGATAGAACTGAGAAGAAGCCATCTTCACAGTTGTGGGTGTTAGAATGTAACCAGTGACAACTTTGTATTGGATCTAATGTGACCAATGGAAACAAAACGTAAGGGTCAGCTGACTCAGTAAAACATGGAACCAATCACAGGGTGATGTAATAGTCAGCTGACCAGCTGATTTACTATCAATGAGGAACTATGTAGAATTATGGGGAGCTTGGAGTGGCCCAGGACGAGGCCCCACGTTTGGAGTAATGATGTTTCTTTATTAAACCTTTCTTTTGATTTATAAGCTGGAGTAAGTTTGTTGTTTCATTAGCTGCATTTTGAAGAATTCCTTCTGAAGAAGCAGTGTTGGGAGTGTGGAACTGACTCCAGCAAGCTGTGTTTGTGGTGAATAATGGATACATTTCAAAGCTGAGTAAACACAGGAGGGAAGTCGAAGGATTCAATGTGGGACTGAGATATGGAGGGTTTGGTGAGAGATCGCGTGAAGCAGCAACACCAGCGTTGGCAAATTGGGCCAAATATTTGTTGCTGTGCTGGAGATTTCATGTACTGATATCGCTCATAATAAACCTCTGCAGTAGTCTACCACAACCAAAACACAAAATGCTGGAAAATCCCAGCAGGTCTGACAGCTCCTGTGGAGAGAGAACACAGCCAACATGTCGAGACTGGATACCCTTTGTCAGAGCTCTAATGAAGGGTCATCCAGATTCAACATTGGTTCTATTCCCTCTCCACAGATACTGTCAGACCTGCTGAGATTTTCCAGTGTTTTGTGTTTTTGTTTCAGATTCCAGCATCCCCGCAGTACTTTGTTTCCATCATAAAATAATTCTACTAAATTGTTCTAATAGAGAAATCCACCCACTATTTTACAAAAATAAATAATATAAATGTTCATGTCTACTTGTACATAAGATTAGAAATAATTAAATTCAACTGGTTGCCAAAAATCTTATCTCAGATTTAGATCATAGAACCCTACAGTGCAGAAACAGGCCCTTTGGCCCATCGAGTCTGCACCGAACACAATCCCACCCAGACCCTATCCCCATATCCCTACACATTTTACCTGCTAATCCCTCTAACCTACACATCCCAGACAATAAGGGGCAATTTTAGCATAGCCAATGAACCTAACCCGCACATCTTTGGACTGTGGGAGGAAACCGGAGCACCCGGAGAAAACCCACGCAGACATGAGGAGAATGTACAAACTCCACACAGGCAGTGACCCGAGCCGGGAATCGAACCCAGGACCCTGGAGCTGTGAAGCAGCAGTGCTAACCACTGTGCTACCATGCCACCCCTAGATGATACACATTTGGGTGGGAGGGTGAGCTGTGAGGAGGATACAGAGATGTTTCAGTGTGATTTGGACAGGCTGAGTGTGTGGGTATCTGCATGGCAGATGCAGTATAATGTGGATAAATGTGAGGTTATCCACTTTGGGAGCAACAACAGGAAGACAGATTATTACTGGAATGGGTGTAAATTGAGAGAGGTGGATACTCAGCGAGACTTGGAGTCCTCGTGCATCAGTCACTGGAAGTAAGCGTGCAGGTACAGCAGGCAGTAAAGAAGGGAAATGGTATGTTGGCCTTCATATTTCTTATGTTCTTATGTTCATAGTGAGAGGATTTGAGTATAGGGATAGGGGATGTTTTGCTGCCAGTTTTACAGGGTGTTGGTGAGGCCATACCTGGAGTATTGTGTGCAGTTTTGGTCTCCTTATCTGAGGAAGGATGTCCTTGCTATAGAGGGAGCACAGTGAAGGTTTACCAGGCTGATTCCTGGGATGGCAGGATTGTCATATAAGGAGAGATTAAGTCGGTTAGGATTATATTCACTGGAATTTAGAAGAGTGAGAGGGGATCGCGTAGAAACTTACAAAATTCTAACAGGGTTAGAAAGGGTAGGTTCAGCAAGAATGTTCCCAATGGTGGGGGGAGTCAGAACTAGGGGTCATAAGTTTCAGGATAAGGTGTAAACATTTTAGAACTGAGGTGAGGAGAAATTTCTTCCCCAGAGGGTGGGGAATGTGTAGAATTCACTAAAACAGAATGTAGTTGAGGCCAAATGATGTGTGATTTTGAGACGAAATTAGATATAGCTCTTGGGCTAAAGGGATCAAGGGATATGGGGGTGGGGGGTGGGGGGGGGTGGGTGTAGTGGAGGGGGGAAATCAGAGTACTGAATTCTATGATCAGCCATGATCAAAATGAATGGCAGAGCAGGCTCGTAGGGCCGAATGGCCTACACCTGTTTCTAGTTTCTATGTTTCTAACTTGCGCATCTTCGGAGTGTGGGAGGAACCGGGGCACCTGAAGGAAACCCACGTAGGCATGGGATAACATGCAAACTCCACACAGACAGTGACCCACGCCAGGAATCGAACCCGGGTCCCTGGAGGCAGCAGCGTTAAGTGGCTTCACATCACATAAGAACATAAGAAATAGGAGCAGGAGTAGGCCATCTAGCCCTTCGAGCCTGCCCCGCCATTCAATAAGATCATGGCTGATCTGTTGTGGCTCAGCTCCACCTTCCCGCCCTCTCCCCATAACCCTTAATCCCTTCTCTTATCAAAAACCCATCAACCCGCTTCTTAAAAATATTTAGCGAGGCAGCCTCCACCACTTCAACGGGCAGAGAATTCCAGAGATTCACCACCCTTTGAGTGAAGAAGTTCCTCCCTCAACTCCGTTCTAAACACCCCCCCTTTATCTTGAGGCTGTGCCCCCTAGTCCTACTGTCTTTTTTGAGCGGGAAGAGTCTCTCCACCTCTATTCCATCCATCCCATTCATCATCTTATACGTCTCAATGAGATCTCCCCTCATTCTTCTAAACTCCAACGAGTACAAGCCTAATTCATTCAGCCTCTCCTCATAGCTCAACCCCCTCAACTCCGGTATCAGCCTAGTAAACCTCCTCTGCACTCCCTCCAAGGCAAAATATCTTTGCGCAGGTGCAGCGCCCAAAACTGCACACAGTACTCCAGCTGCAGCCTCACCAGTGCCCTATACAGCTGCAGCAAGACCTCCCTACTTTTATATTCAATCCCCTTCGCTATGAAGGCCAGCATCCCATTCGCCTTCCTGACCACCTGCTGCACCTGCAGGCTGGGTTTTTGCGACTCATGCACAAGGACCCCGAGGTCCCTCTGCACCGTCGCCTGCTGCAGTTTTTCGCCACGTAAGTAATAGTCCTTCCTACCATTCTTCTTCCAAAGTGGACCACCTCACACTTGCCAACATTAAATTCCATTTGCCATTTCCTGGCCATTCGCCCAGCCTATCTAGATCCTTCTGCAGACTCTCCACACCCTCCACACAATTTGCCGTTCCCCCCAATCTTGATGTCATCCGCAAATTTTGACACCCTGCACTCGGTTCCCTCCTCCAGATCATCTATATAAATGGTAAATAGCTGAGGGCCCCAGCACCGACCCCTGGGGCAACCCCACTAGTCACCATCCGCCAATCCGAATAGCATCCATTGACCCCCACTCTCTGCCTCCTATTTGACAACCAATCCTCTATCCACGCTAACACCCTACCCCCAACTCCATGTCCCCTGACCTTCTGCAATAACCTCTTATGAGGTACTTTGTCAAACGCCTTCTGAAAATCCAGAAAGACCACATCCACCGGCTCTCCTCTATCCATCGCCCTAGACACATCCTCATCGAACTCCAGTAAATTTGTCAGACACGACTTCCCTTTAATGAAACCGTGCTGCGTCCGCCCTATCAAGCAATTCCCCCTCAAGATGCTCGCAATTTCCTCTTTAATGACGGATTCTAACATTTTACCTACCACAGACGTTAAACTAACTGGCCTATAATTCCCTGCCTTTTGCCTGGCACCCTTCTTAAACAACGGTTTAAATCACCACCTGGTGGAAAGACCGTGCAGGTCAGACAATGTGAGAAGTTTACATTGGAGTTTCTGAGTGTAATTTTACTGGTGCGAGGTTTGCACAATCCCCCTGGAGGCTACGGATCCTCGCCCATCCCCGGAATCAGGGCGGGTGTGCCGGTAAAATTCCAGCTCTGACTATCGGGCTGTGAGGGCAAATCATTGAGTTTGTTTAAGACAGAGATAGATTGTTGATTGGTAAGGGGATCAAAGGTTACGGGAGAAAGGAATGGGGTTGAGAAATATATCAGCCATAAACAAAAGGCAGAACAGGCTCGATGGGCCAAATGGCCTAATGCTGCTCCTATATTTTATGGATTTTTGGTCTAATATAATGACCACAGGTGGAAAAACAGTTAGGACAAAAGTGTGACAGAAAAGACAACAACTGGAGGTATGATTTTTGTAGATAGGAAGTGTGGGGTCAGAAGTTAAGATCTTTATTGATCATTGCAAGAACAATTTGACTGTAACCATCTTGTAGAGTATTACGTAAAATGCAAATTATTGTATTTCCAGAAAATGCTGGAAAATCTCAGCCGGTCTGACAGCGTCCGTGGAGAGAGAATAGAGCTGATGTTCGAGTCTGGAAGAACTTTTGTCAGAACTTGCAAAGTATTACGTTAGTGAGATGAGATTTCATTTATTACCGCACTTGTCTAATACACTTTAGCCAAACTGAGTAGTGTAATTACTTAATGCAAACAGCACCAAACTTATATCTTATCTGGGATCGATCAAAAATACTTTGATGTCAACACCACTAATAAGGGCTGGAGGAACAGGAGGCTATAAAATGGAGAATGAGTTACTCAGAACGCCTAAATTACCTTTAGAAATGATAGTTTCTCACTAAACACAATGGAAGTACAAAGTAGGATCAATTTGCCAATTATCTCAGTTGTTTTTTCACTAAATTGCGTCCTGTTCCTGCAGGAATACATTGTGTGCAGACTGTGCTCATCAGGAGAGACTTCACCCAGCGATATCTCTGAGTTTGGGTTGTTTACGTTGGAGCAGAGAAGGCTGAGGGGCGACCTGATGGAGATGTACAAGATTGAGAGATATGGACAGGGTGGATAAGGAGCAGCTGTTCCCCTCAGTTGAAGGATCAGTCTCGAGGTGACAAAGATTCAAGGGGAGGGGGGGCAGGAGGTGTGGGGGGGTGCGGTGTGGGCAAAAACCTTTTTACCCAGAGGGTGGTGAGGGTCTGGAATGCGCTGCCTGGGAGGGTGGTGGAGGCGGGATGCCTCACATCCTTTAGAAAGTACCTGGATGAGCGCCCTGGCACATCATAACATTCAGGGCCATGGGCCATGTGCTGGGAAATGGGATTAGGTGGAAGGTCAGGTGTTTCTAATGTGTCAGTGTAGACTCGATGGGCTGAATGGCCTGTTTTGCACTGTGTGATTCTATGTTGGAAAAACAAGAGAGACTCTTGTCTCTCAGTGTCTGCAGGTGTTTGTCTGGTGCTGGCCCAGCACCCTCTTGGGAACTCTGATCAGAATCCTTGCTTTCCAATCACCCAATGAATTGAAAAGCTTCAGAGCTCCCTCTTGTAAGAGATGGGAATGAGGGTCAGGGAAGAGGGATCGGGAGGGCTGAGGGATGAGAGTTATCAGGTGGCCTGTGTTCAGGGGGAGTCGGGGTGGGGGAGTCGGGGTGGAGGAGACGGGGTGGGGGAGATGGGATGGGGGAGACGGGGTGGAGGAAATGGGGTGGAGGAGACGGGGTGGGGGAGATGGGATGGGGGAGACGGGTGGGGGAGATGGGGTGGGGAGATGGGATGGGGGGATGGAGGAATGGGATGATACAGGCGGGATACTGGTAAACAAGTTCTTTTTACACTTCCTGCTCTATGTCAATATTCTGATCTCACTTAATAGAAACTCTATCCAGGGGAAGGCCATTGGCTCATTTGGGAGGAAACCTTTGTCCCGAACTGCAATCAGCACAGAAATTCTGGACTTGATGAGGTCAAATTCAATACAAATGGAGACATAGGAATTAGGAGCCAGATTGGGCAATCCAGCCCTATGAACCCACTCCACCATTCTATATGATCATGGCTGAAATCCATCATATCCTAACTCCACTTTGCTGCCTTTTGCTCAGAACCCTCTATTCCGCTTTTGATCAAATGTTTATCCATCTCTTTCTTGAATCCATTATTGGTTCTGTATTCACTGCACTCTGGGGCAGTGGGTTCCACAGATTCACAACCTTCTGTGAGGAGTAGTTTCTCCTTATCTCTGTCTTGAACCTCCTTCTCTTACTCGACAACTATGACCTCATCTCCTAGGAGGAGGGACGTTTGGTGAACATTTACTTTATCAATCCCGTTGAGTATTTTATATCCCTCAATCCCCCCTTGTTCTTCTATATTCCAGTGAATACAAGCCCAAGACAGTCCCTTCAAACCCAGAATAAATCGAGTGAACCTGGAATTAAAAGTCTGACAACGACCATGAAACCATTGGTGATTGTCTGAAAAACCCATCTGGTTCACTAATGTCCTTTAGGGAAGGAAATCTGCCGTCCTTACCCAGTCTGGCCTACATGTAACTCCAGAGCCACAGCAATGTGGGTGACTCTCAACTGCCCCCTGAAACAGCCGGACGAGATACTCAGTTCAAGAGCGTAATTAGGGATTGGCACTAATTGGGTGATGACTGGAGGGTCGGCGGGGGGTGGGGGGGGGGGTTGGACATCATCATATGGGAAGTCACCCTGGTGTCAGGGGTGAGGTGCGGGCAATGCAGCCAAAGATTTGTTCCAGGGATTGTGAGGGGAAAAGGAGAAAACGTTCGTTCCCACGGTTCACCTGGAGGCCAGCCGTCCCTTTAAGGAGGTTTGCTTGATGCCAGCTCTGAATTGGTAAGTGTGAGCAGTACAATCTGCTCCCTCCAGTCTCAGGGTATTGTAGCTGGAGTGCAGGACCCCCTGTTTGCACCTTTTTGCAGCACCGCAACCAATTCCGTTCTTCCCCTGTTTCATAAACCAGACTGAAACCTGCATCAAGAGAGTGATGCATCACTGGGATAATCTATCTCCAGCTCAAACCCTCCTGGTGTTCAGCTGCTCGGCGTTCTGTGTTTCAGTGCAGCTAAGCCCACTCTGTCATATGTTATCACCACCTTTCATTGCAACTAGACTACCTCTTTGTGGGATCCTGCTGTGCACACAGGGGCAGCTGCCTTTCCCGCACTACAACAGCGACCACACTTCAAAAATGCTACTTGACTGGGGGCGTCCTACAATCACGAAAGGTGCAGGAGGAACCCAAGTTGTTAATAAGTGGGATTAAGGAATGTTTTGGAAACTCAGGACAAAGGTTTTGGTTTGTGGCAAAGCAGTCCAGTCCCGGGAGGATATGTTCCAGCCACCAACAGCCCACTGCCGCTGCAAGTGAGGATGGAGAACTTGGCAGTCTGCCAAAGCTCCGTTCGCTGTCGCGGGCACCAGGGAATTTCGTCCGCGCGACCATCCGGAGGAGTCCAGCTCCAATCTTCCCGGCACATCTTTGAACAGCGGATGCTGTTGTGGGGTTTGTTTCGCTAACAAATCTCTCCTGTGTTACCAGGAGCGCTGCAGTCGACCTTTTAACCCTTAGCGCAAAAAATAAAGATTTTAATTAGCGGATAATTTGAACTGAGCAACGGCGAATTGGAAGGGACAGATGTGATTAGCAATCCCCGCAGTGAGTTATGTGCTAGATCCAGCACCAGGGATGCATCCATTTTAAACCCAACATTTCACCAGCAAGTCTGAAATGAAACATGGATATCATTTAAAAATAATGTCACTGTCTGTAAGAAAAATAGCAGAAGCAAAATTACATTTGCGATGATATTAATGTTCTTGAACAATCTGAATATCAAAGCAAAGGAAATGATGAACAGAACATTTCAGGGACAATTAGATCTCCCAAGAAATAACAGATGAACAAGAACTGAGAGCTAGGGAAGACTTTAATAATGTAACAGTATTTATAGATGATAAACAGCAGATTTATATTAAGTTGCATTTGTCGGTTTACAAACTCAGATGCGCTGTCTGTCTGATAACATCCGTGATTCCTTATACGTTGCTTATTTCTCAGCAGCCCCCACAGGCTTGGCTCTGTCTCACTCAGTAACGCTGCGCACTCAGCCCTGAGTCAGACTGCTGATGGCCACTGCACAGGGGAGTGTAGTGACCATCACTAAGGAGAAGGCTCTGGGGGAGCTGAAAGGTCCGAAGGTGGATAAATAACCTGGACCGGATGGACTACACCCCAGGGTTCTAAAAGAGAAAGCTGAGGAAATTGTGGAGGCATTGATGGTGATCTTTCAGGAATCACTGCAGGCAGGGAGGGTCCCAGAGGACTGGAAAGTAGCTGATGTAACACCGTTGTTTAAGAAGGGAGGGAGGCAGCAGATGGGAAATTATAGGCCGGTTAACCTGACTTCAATCATTTCAGAGTCCATCATTAAAGATGAGATCACAGAGTTAAAACATAGAAACACAGAAAAACTACAGGACAATACAGGCCCTTTGGCCCACAAAGTTGTGCTGAACATGTTCTTACCTTAGAGATTGTTCTTACCTTAGAGATTACTAGGTTTATCTATAACCCTCTATCTTACAAAGTTCCATGTACTTATCTAAAAGTCTCTTAAAGACCCTATTGAATCCGCCTCCACCATCATTGCCAGCAGCTCATTCCACGCACCCACCACTCTCTGAGTGAAAAACTTACCCCTGACATCTCCTCTGTACCTACTCCCCAGCACCTTAAACCTGTGTCCTCTCGTAGCAACCATTTCAGCCCTGGGAAAAAGCCTCTGACTATTCACTCAAGCAATACCTCTTAACATCTTATACACCTCTATCAGGTCACCCCTCATCCTTTGTCTCTCCAGGGAGAAGAGACCTAGCTCCCTCAACCTATCCTCATAAGGCATGCTCCTCAATCCAGGCAACATCCTTGTAAATCTCCTCTGTACCCTTTCAATAGCTTCCACATCCTTCCTGTAGTGAGGCGACCAGAACTGCGCACAGTACTCCAAGTGGGGTCTGACTGGGGTCTTATAAAGCTGCAGTATTATCTCTCGACTCCTAAACTCAGTTCCTCAATTGATGAAGGCCAGTACACCATACGCCTTCTTTACCACAGCTTCAAGCTACACAGCTGCTTTGAGCATCCTATGAACTCGGACGCCAAGATCCTTCTGATCTTCCACACTGCCAAGAGTCCTACCATTAATATTATATTCTGCCATCCTATTTGACCTGCCAAAATGAACCACTTCACACTTATCTGGGTTGAATTCCATCCGCCACTTCTCCACCCAATCTTGCATCCTATCGATGTCTTCTTGCAACTTCTGACATCCCTCCACACTATCCACAACACCACCAACCTTTGTGTCATCATCAAACAAAGAACAAAGAACAACACAGCACGGGAAACAGGCCCTTCGGCCCAACGAGCCCGCGCCGCCGTCCCATGGTCAGTGACCTATTCATGATTTTAGTCTATGCCTAATGTGTGAGGATCAGGGAGGTCCAATATAGGGACAATTTGTTACCCAATCAATCAGCCTAAAAGCACATTTTTGGGATGTGGGAGGAAACTGGAGAACCCGGAGGAAACCCACGCAACCACGGGGAGAACGCGCAAACTCCCAACCCAAACTTACCAACCCATCCCTCCACTTCCTCATCCAGGTCATTTATAAAAAATCACAAAGAGTAAGGGTCCCAGAACTGTTCTTGGAAGTGCGTGATAAAATAGGACTGAGTCAGCGTGGCTTTGTCAAGCGGAGGTCATGTCTGACAAATCTGTTAGATTCTTTGAGGACGTAACAAGGAAGTTAGTTAAAGGAGATCCAGTGAACATGATTTATTTAGATTTCCAAAAGGCCTTTGACAAGGTGCCACCTAGGAGACTATTAAATAAGTTAAAGACCGTGGCATTAAGGGTAAGATCCTGGCATGGATAGAGGATTGGCTGACTGACAGAAGGCAGAGAGTGGGGATAAAGGATGGCAACTGGAGACTAGTGGTGTGCCTCAGGGGTCAGTGCTGGGACCACAACCTTTCACAATATACATTCACGACTTGGAGGAAGGAACTGAGACATTGTTATTAAATTTGCAGATGGTACAAAGATACGTAGAGGGACAGGTAGTATTGAGGAAGCAGGGGGGCCGCAGGGGGACTTGGGCAGGTTAGGAGTGGCAAAGGAGTGGCAGATGGAATATAATGTGGAAAAGTGTCAAGTTATGCGGTTTGGAATGAGGAATGGAGGCATAGACTGTTTTCTAAATGGGAAAATGCTTAGGAAATCAGAAGCACAAAGGGACTTGGGAATCCTTGTTCAAGATTCTCTTGAGGTTAACGTGCAGGTTCAGTGGGCAGTTAGGAAGGCAAATGCAACGTCAGCATTCATGTCGAGAGGGCTAGAATACAGGAGCAGGGATGGACTTCTGAGGCTGGATAAGGTTCTGGTCAGACCCCATTTGGAGAATTGTGAGCAGTTTTGGGCCCCGTATCTAAGGAAGGATGTGCCAGCCTTGGAAAGGGTCCAAAGGAGGTTCACAAGAATGATCCAAGAATGATTATGTGATTCAGAAAGGACAGTAGGACTAGGGGGCACAGCCTCAAGATAAGGGGGGTGCGGTTTAGAACGGAGTTGAGGAGGAACTTCTTCACTCAAAGGGTGGTGAATCTCTGGAATTCTCTGCCCGTTGAAGTGGTTGAGGTTTCTCGCTAAATATATTTAAGTCACGGGTAGATAGTTTTTTGATAGACAGGGGAATTAAGGGTTATGAGGAGAAAGCGGGAAAGTGGAACTGATCCACTTCAGATCAGCCATGATCTTATTGAATGGCGGGGCAGGCTCGAAGGGCTAGATGGCCTACTCCTGCTCCTATTTCTTATGTTCTTATGTTTATCTCTGGAATGAAGAGCTTGTCATATGAGGAACAGCTGAGGACTCTGGGTCTGTACTCATTGGAGTTTAGAAGGGTGTGGGTTTCCTCCGGGTGCTCTGGGTTCCTTTCACACTCCAAAGATGCACGGGTTAGGTTGATTGGCCATGAGAAATTGACTTTTCCATCAGGGAGATTAGCAGGACAAATACTGGGGTTACGGAGAGAGGGTCTTGGTTGGATTGTTGGTGCGATGGGCCAAATGGCGTCTTCAGCACTGTAGAAATCCTGTGGACAGGTGTCACACTGAGGGACTGCTGCACTGTCAGCATTGCAAATGAGATGTTAAACTGAGACCCGGTCTGCTCTCTGTGCCGGATGTAAGAGATCTCAGGGCACCGTCTCAATGAGGGGCCGGGGAGGTTTTACCCAATATCTTGGCCAATCCTTCAACCAAAATCACAAAGAAACAGTTTATGTGATCATTATCACATTGTTGTTTGTGGGATCTTGCTATGCCCAATGGGCGGCTGCGTTTCCCACATTACAACAGCGAGCACACTTCAAAAGCACTTGATGGGCTGGATGTTGCACCCGAGAGCCAAGAGGGTGCTATATAAATGCAAATTCTGCCTCTTTGCTCCTGTGTTTGTTGCATTCTGGCTACCAGCTGTCAACAGCAGAACCTGCTGCCTGAGCCTTTACCTCGTGGACTACAGGCCAAGTTCCCTCAGAGGAAAACCTCCTTCCCCCGGCTGCAGATCTTTCAGCTCCGCGAGTTATTGATTTCTAATCAGCCTCAATATTAAACAAAACTGCAGATTATCCCAACCCCAGCCATTTACAGTGGAGTCAGATGTTTCAAAAGATTCAGTACATGGAAAGGTCGCTTGGGTTACGTTATGCAGCTGTCATTAATGTAATTACACATTTCCAGTACGCAGCCCAATGGATGTATTTAATCTTACAAAGCTCCCAGCCCTGTAAGGCACGCAGTAATGATTAAACTCTCAGCTCAAAGATAACACAGAGTATTCATCACTTTATGAGCTTACTCTGAGAAAACGGTGAATTCAAACACAAAACCAGACAATTATCCCGGGCCTTTGTGAACACGATAAACTGATGGACCGGAAAAGACCATCTGCTCCAAAGGGTTTGCTGTACATCTCCTGAGGATTGGCACAGGAGCTGTCACTTCTATACCCACCTCCCTTCCCCACCAATCCTCCCTCCCCCACATCTTCCCCCTTTCCCCCGTTTCTCCCCCAATTCTCCCTCGTTCTCCATGTCTCCCCAGTCATCCCAGTCCTTGCATTTCTCCCCCTCCCCCCAATTCCCCCTCTCCTTCCTGCGTCTCTCACAATTCTATTTCCCCCTTGATCCACCCACTCCCCCCGTGTCTCTCCCATTCCCTCCACTCTCCCATGCATTTCCCCCAATCTCCCTCTCTCCCACGCGTCCCCACTATTCCCGCTTCACCCCACATCTCCCTCAATCCCCCCTTTCCCTACGTCTCCCCCAACCCCCCACCCCAGTCACCTCTCCCCCAGTCCCTCCCCTCTCCCCGCATATTCCCTAATCCGCCCTCTTTTCCTCGGTGTCTCCCCCAATTCTCCTTCTCCTGCATCTTCCACACTGTATCCTTGCTTCCCACATCTTACCCAATCCTCCCTCTCCCTGCATCTCCGCCAATCCCTCCTCCCATCCCCAACTTCTGTCCCAGTGACCAGAAAGAAAAGGTCTAGAACAATCCCAGGGCCGATGAGGGAAGGATTGTTCTGGAAAGCTCTTCTCATCCTCCCTCAGGTGACCAGAAACAGCTGAAGAGTTGGTACAAACTGTGTGTGTTCCGTAGGGACACTAACCTGTGACCTGGTGTGATCTCAGCCCCGGTCAGGGGAATTGTCCTAAAGCATTTTACAGGAGCATTGTCAGACAGGACGTGAAGCCACAGAGAGAGATACTCGGATAATTGACCAAGACCTTGTTTGAGAAAGGAAGGTTTAAGGAGAGAGAGGCAGAAGGCTGGAGAGGTTCAGGAGGAGAATTCCAGAGTTTAGCTCAGGGAGTTGAGGGCATGGCCACAGATGGAGGAGTGATTAAAACTGGTGATTTGGGCGCCGCACCTGCACAAGGATGTTTTGGCCCTGGAGGGAGTGCAGAGGAGGTTTACTCGGCTGATACCGGAGTTGAGGGGGTTGAGCTGTGAGGAGAGGCTGAATAAACTAGGCTTGTACTTGTTAGAGTTTAGAAGAATGAGGGGAGATCTCAATGAGACGTATAAGATGATGAATGGGATGGATAGGATAGAGGTGGAGAGACTCTTCCCGCTCAAAAAAGACAGTAGGACTAGGGGGCACAGCCTCAAGATAAAGGGGGGGGGGGCGGTTTAGAACAGAGTTGAGGAGGAACTTCTTCACTCAAAGGGTGGTGAATCTCTGGAATTCTCTGCCCGTTGAAGTGGTGGAGGCTGCCTTGCTAAATATTTTTAAGAAACGGGTTGATGGGTTTTTGATAAGAGAAGGGATTAAGAGTTATGGGGAGAGGGCGGGAAGATGGAACTGAGACACGACAGATCAGCCATGATCTTATTGAATGGCGGGGCAGGCTCGAAGGGCTAGATGGCCTACTCCTGCTCCTATTTCTTATGTTCTTATATTTATCCCTGAGCCAGCGACTAAACCAGAATATTTAACCAAAAGAGAAAACACTGGAAAATCTCAGCAGGTCTGGCAGCATCTGTAAGGAGAGAAAAGAGCTGACAACAAGCCGTTGATGTTGTCTATATGGATTTCAGTAAGGCGTTTGACAAGGTCCCTCACGGTAGGCTGATAGAAAAGGTGAAGGCTCATGGGATACAAGGCCAGGTATGTAGATGGGTGAAGAACTGGCTTGGGAGGAGAAGACAGCGGGTAGTAGTGGAGGGCTCCTTTTCCAATTGGAGGTCTGTCACCAGTGGGGTGCCGCAGGACTCGGTACTAGGACCTCTACTATTTGTAGTATATATTAATGACTTGGAAGAGGGGGTAGGTGGTGTGATCAGCAAATTTGCTGATGACACTAAGATGGTTGGATTGGCGGGTACTGAGGAGCAGTGCCTGGCAATACAACAGGACATAGATAGGCTGGTAGATTGGGCAGATAGATGGCAAATGGAATTTAATCCGGAGAAATGCGAGGTGATGCACTTTGGCTGGAATAATGTGGAAGGGAGTTATATGATAAAAGGTAGAACTATCCGGAGTATAGATACGCAGAGAGACCTGGGGGTGCAGGTACATGAGTCCCTGAAGGTGTCGGTGCAGGTGCAGAATGTGATGAGGAAAGCGTATGGCATGTTAGCCTTCATAGGAAGGGGTATAGAATATAAGAGTAGGAGTCTGATGTTGCAGTTGTATAGAACGTTGGTTAGGCCTCACCTGGAGTACTGCGTCCAGTTCTGGTCGCCGTACTACCGGAAGGATGTAGAGATCCTGGAGAGAGTGCAGAGGAGATTTACCAGGATGTTGCCTGGTATGGAAGGGCTGTCTTACGAGGAAAGATTGAACGCACTTGGGCTGTTTTCCCTTGAGAGACGTCGGCTGAGGGGGGATTTGATAGAGGTTTATAAGATTATGAAGGGGACAGATAGAGTAGATGGTGATAAGCTTTTTCCGCTATTAGAAATGGATAGAACGAGGGGTCACGGGCTTAGGGTGAGGGGGGCTAGATATAAGACTAATGTTAGAGGGCAGTTTTTCACACAAAGGGTAGTGGGGATGTGGAATGCACTGCCGAGTAAGGTGTTGGAAGCAGGCACGCTAGGGTTGTTCAAGAGTCACTTGGACAGCCACATGAGCAGTTTACATATAGGGGGATATAGCAGGCCTTATTAAGCATTGTAGGCTTGGGGTCAGTTTTAGTCTCAGGGATATAGAGTCTTTAATAATGAAATTTTTATCCACAGGCACTTACCATCTCGAGGGCATCATGGCAGCACAGAGGCTATCTCTGTTGCTGTGCGGACACATGGAGTTGGGCCTGTGTCCGTGGGAGTTTGCGCGTTCTCCCCGTGGTTGCGTGGGTTTCCTCCGGGTGCTCCGGTTTCCTCCCACATCCCAAAAATGTGCTTTTAGGCTGATTGATTGGATAACAAATTGTCCCTATATTGGAACTCCCTGATCCTCACACATTAGGCATAGACTAGAGTCATGAATAGGTCACTGACCATGGGACGGCGGCGCGGGCTCGTTGGGCCTGTTTCCCGTGCTGTTTTGTTCTTTGTTCTTGTTCTGACGTTTCGAGTCCTGACGACCCTTTGTCAAAGCTAAAAGGCAGAGAGAGTGGGAGATATTTATACTGCAGGGGTGGGGAGTGAAAGATGAGTCATAGCCACAGAAAGCAGGGGAAAAGCTGCTAATGGCAGCCCATAGAGAGAATAAAGGGTGTGAGTGGCCAAACGGCAGAGAAGATAAAATGAATATGTTGTTGGGGGGGAGAGGAGGTGGGGATTGGGGCGGTGGAATGGATGGAGAGAAGTAAAATTTAGAAAAGGGGAAATTGGGGGGAGAAAAGGTAAGAGAAGTGGGATGAAGTAGGGGAAAGAGTGTGGGGGTGGAAGAAAAATGAAGAAAGACAACAAAGAAATAAAAGGTAAAGAATGTTAAAAAATTAAATAAAATAGAATGAAAACAAAGGGGTGGAGATTGGGTAGAGTAAATCATCTGAAGTTGTTGAATTCGATGTGGAGACGGGAAGGCTGTAAAGTGCCGAGCCGGCAGATGAGGTCCTGTTCTTCCAGTTTGCGTTGAGCTTCACTGGAACATTGCAGCAGGACAGGGACAGACACTTGGGCATGGGACCGGGATCGTGTGTTAAAATGGCAGCAACTGGAAGGTCAGGATCCTGACTGCGCACAGACCAAAGGATCAGCAAAGTGATCACCCAGTCTACGCTTGGTCTCTGTGATATAGAGGAGACCACATTGGGAGCAGCGAATGTAATAGAGCAAGTTGAAAGAGGTGCAAGTGAAATGCTGCTTAACCTGGGATGAGTGTTTTGGACCTTGGATGGTAAACATTAATCTTTTAGTTTCAAATTCCAGCATTCGTAGTAATTTGCTTTTAACCAGAATACTTGTGGGATCTTGCTGTGTGAAAACTGGCTGCTGTGCCTCTCAAATGACAACGGTGACTGCTCTTCACTGGAGACCTGGCCCGGAATTCTCCAAACCCGCCCGCAGCTGGGATTCTCTGGTGCCGCTGCGGCGAATGGAGATTTGGCAATGCCGAGTTCTCCCTTCTCGTCATCTGCGGGGGTGGGTGAACAGGATTGGAAAACGCCAGCCCTGATGTTTTCGGGCTGCCTGCATAAATGCAAGTCCAACTGCATTTCAGACAAGCAATATTCAAGTTTTTACTAAATGCTGGTTGTGTGCCTACTTTTTCCTGCGCCTTGTGTGAGTACGCTTGAACATCATCCTTTGCAAGGTTTATATCTTCGAGAAAATGTTCTGCTTTTCTATTCTTACAATTGGAGTGTTCACAGAGCCGTTAACAGAAGATCACAAGGCCATAAGAAATAGGAGCAGCAGGAGGACATTCGGCCCATTGATGAACTCATGGCTGGTCTGATTGTGGCCTTAACTCCACTTTCCCATCTGCTCCCCTTACTCTTGAAGGTAAATGGAGAAAGACTGCAGAAAGCTGCAGTGCAGAGGGATTTGGGGACTCGTGTGCATAAATCACACAAAGCTAGCATGCAAGTTCAGCAGGTAATTGGAAGGAAAAGGGAAGGTTGGCCTTTATTTCAAAGGGAAATCCAAACTATACTCAGTAACCAAAGTGCGGGATTCACCAACATGTCCTGTACAATTGTAATAAGACACCGCTATCTTTATATACCATCTCCCCTGCAATTAAAGGCCAACATTCTACTTGCCTTCCTCATCACTTTCCCTACAAAATAGGGAAGTTTTGCTAAAACTATACAAGGCACTAGTTAGACAGCCCCTAGAATACTGTGAACAGCTTTGGTCCCTTTATCTAAGGAAATAATACACTGGCACTGGAGACAGTTCAGAGAAGGTTCACTAGGTTAATCCTGGATATGGAGGGATATTCTTCCGAAAAGAGGTTGAGTAGGTTGTCTTGAATTCACTGGAGTTTAGAAGAAAGAGAGGTGACCTTGTTGAGACATATTGGATTCTCAGGGTCAATGCTGAGAGGTTCTATCATCAGAAATCAGGATACCAGGCAGCACAGCGGCAGCAAATTTGCAAACAGTGGGAAGACTTTCTGTCCTGCCCACCATAGGAATTGTAGCGGTGGGTGTTGGGGGTTGGGGGTTGGGGGTGGGGGGTGGGGGTGGGGGTGGGGGAGTGTGGACAGACCATGCTGCAGAGGTCCATTGACCTCGGGTGGAGTTTTTCGGTTTTTGGGTGAGCGTGGCTGGAGAATCCCACCCAACAAGTCGAAGGATAAGGGAGATGGTGAGACACCCGGACACGACAAAATCCACTCCATAGAATTTGTTAAAAAAAATCATGGAATCCGTACAGTGCAGAAGGAGACCATTCTGCATAAACTAGGTCTAGACTCTCCGTCAGAGCCATTTTACAGGACCCTAACCTTAACCCTATAGTCCCACATATTTACCTTGCTAATCCCCCGAACCTAAGTATCTTGGGGCAATAAGGGGCAATTTAGCTTGGCCAATACATCTAACCCAAGCACCTTTGGACACAGAAGTCTCACAACACCAGGTTAAAGTTCAACAAGTTTATTTGGAATGATGTGCTTTCAGAGTGCTGCTCCTTCCTCAGGTGAGAGCCCACCCCAGTCCAACGCCAGCATCTCCACCTCATGGCTATATACCCTTGGAGTGTGGGAAGGAACTGGAACATCCGGAGGAAACCCACGCAGACACGGGGAGAACACGTAAACTCCACACAGACAGTGACCCTAGGCTGGGAATCGAACTCGGATCTCTGGCTCTGAGAGGCAGCCGTGCTAACCACTGTGCTCCCTGATATCCTGATTTCCAATGATAGAAGTGCTCTGGATATGGTTCTAACTGAGGCTGGATGAGTAAAATGTGAATAAATATACAGTTTTTAAATTATAATCTTTCTGACGAAGCCTGCAATAACTGGGAAAAGGAGAGTTAGAATTATTTTATAAGTGATCACAGACAATGAGGCAAGGCAGAACTGTCTGCAAATCACAAAAATATGATTGGTGTTCAGAATGATGAAGAGTTTGATGGAGTAAATAAGGAGAAACATTTTTCCTTGGCAGGAGGGTTGGTAACCCAAGAGACACAGATTGAAGATAATTGGCAGAAAACCTGAGGCGAGATGAGAATTTGTTTAATGCAATGAGTTCTGAGAATCTGGAAATCTCTGTTAGAAAGGGCAGTGGAAGCAAATTCAATTGCAGTTTGAATTTGATAACTACTTGAAGCAAAAATAAAATGCAGGTAGTATGGGGAAAGAAAGGGACAGTGGCACTAACTGTCACTGTCCCTTTTTTTTTTGATTTGATTTGTTATTGTCACATGTATTGGGGACACAGTGAAATGTATTGTTTCTTGCGCGCTGTACAGAGAAAGCATATTGTACATAGAGAAGGAAATGAGACCGCAGAATGTAGTGTTACAGTCGCAGCTGGGGTGTAGAGAAAGATCAATTTAATGCAGGGTAGGTCCATTCAAAAGTCTGACGGCAGCAGGGAAGAAGTTGTTTTTGAGTCAGTTGGTACATGGCTCTAACAAGAGTGAATGGCTGCTTTCTGTGCTGTATCAAATTTTATGATGTAGGAAGGATGCAAATATGATTTGGGATGATGGAAGAAATCGGATCATTTCTCTAAGAACAAATAACTGCAGGCGTTTGACAAGGTACCTCACAAGAGGTTATTGCAGAAGGTCAGGGGAATTGGAGTTGGGGGTAGGGTGTTAGCGTGGATAGAGGATTGGTTGTCAAATAGGAGGCAGAGAGTGGGGGTCAACGGGTGCTATTTGGATTGGCGGATGGTGACTAGTGGAGTGCCCCAGGGGTCGGTGCTGGGGCCTCAGCTTTTTACCATTTATATAGATGATCTGGAGGAGGGAACCGAGTGTAGGGTGTCGAAATTTGCGGATGACACCAAGATTGGGGGAACGGCAAATTGTGCGGAGGGTATGGAGAGTCTGCAGAAGGATCTAGATAGGCTGGGCAAATGGAATTTAATGTTGGCAAGTGTGAGGTGGTCCACTTTGGAAGGAAGAATGATAGGAAGGACTATTACTAACGTGGCGAAAAACTGCAGCAGGCGACGGTGCAGAGGAACCTCGGGGTCCTTGTGCATGAGTCGCAAAAACCCAGCTTGCAGGTGCAGCAGGTGGTCAGGAAGGCAAATGGGATGCTGGCCTTCATAGCGAAGGGGATTGAATATAAAAGTAGGGAGGTCTTGCTGCAGCTGTATAGGGCATTAGTGAGGCCGCAGCTGGAGTACTGTGAGCAGTTTTGGGCGCCGCATCTGTGCAAAGATATTTTGACCTTGGAGGGAGTGCAGAGGAGGTTTACTAGGCTGATACCAGAGTTGAGGGGGTTGAGCTATGAGGAGAGGCTGAATGAACTAGGCTTGTACTTGTTGGAGTTTAGAAGAATGAGGGGAGATCTCATTGAGACGTATAAGATGATGAATGGGATGGATAGGATAGAGGTGGAGAGACTCTTCCCGCTCAAAAAAGACAGTAGGACTATGGGGCACAGCCTCAAGATAAAGGGGGGGCGTTTTAGAACGGAGTTGAGGAGGAACTTCTTCACTCAAAGGGTGGTGAATCTCTGGAATTCTCTGCCCGTTGAAGTGGTGGAGGCTGCCTCGCTAAATATTTTCAAGAAGCGGGTTGATGGGTTTTTGATAAGAGAGGGGATTAAGGGTTATGGGGAGAGGGCGGGAAGGTGGAACTGAGCCACGACAGATCAGCCATGATCTTATTGAATGGCGGGGCAGGCTCGAAGGGCCAGATGGCCTACTCCTGCTCCTATTTCTTATGTTCTTATGTAGAGGGATCTGAAAACGAGAAGTCTGCCAGACTCGAAATGTTGGCTCTGTTCTCTCTCCTCAGATGCTGTCAGACCTGCTGAGACTTTCCAGCATTTTCTGGATTATTTCTCCGTATGCCATGTTCAAATTGACAGTTTTTACACAATAAACAGATATTTCTCGCCGAGGAACATGATTCTTTACAATGAAAAGTCACGAGGCAGCACTGTATCCAAGCAGGCAGATAATCAGAGCGTGCCTGTGGGTTTCTGAGTGTGTAAATGGGACACACCAATACAGGCTTTTCTGTGAATTAGAGCGTGTTCAAACTCCGCTGCACCAATTGTGGTGACGATCCCGTACAGAAGCCTGAAGTATAAAATACAGTCACTAATGAAACTGTGTTGTTACAGATTGAGTCTGTGCGGTTCTGGTTTACTGAGACATGCTGAGTTTAAAGCACTGAACACGTTGCTTTTTGTTAGGATAAATCTTCCTCACGACATCAGTGAAGAAATAACATATCTGATTGTGCCAATGCTCCCATCCTTCTCGATAATTACAAATGATAGAGGTGCAATGTTTTAATGAGTGTATTTGAATAATTGCAGCTGTAATTAATTATCACCACAGTGTTGAGTTGAATGAGACAGGGACATAATATAAAAATGACATTTCAATTTGGCTCCATTCCCATGCTGCATTTTGAAGGATCATTACTGAAATATGAATTAAACTGCTCAAGTAATGTACATCTGATGATTCCAATTTATTTTATTTATTCATAACAGTGAAAAATCCAGATGTTTCACATTGGAAATAGCTTTAATTTTCAAGTTATGCTCAAAGCATATTAATAACTACTGCAATTTAGACCTGGTAACTTATCCACATTGTCATCTGTGCAAATCTAATGTACAAAATTATATGTGTAAATGAAGTGTGCAGATGAGTGAAACAATAAATGTCTTTCTCTCCTAATGCGGGTTTGATATTGCCAGCAATTTCTCAGAGGATCTCCTTGTGGTGGAAGTTACTCGTTTGAAGTAATCACTAATGTTTTTGTACAAATAATCATTTGGTGGCACAGAGCTTGAAAATTGCTGGAAAGCCAGGCTTGTTGTCGAAGCATTTAATTTTCTCCCATCAGGACAAACACAAGAAACCACTGGCCCGATTGACCAAGATCCCGTTGCAATTTGAGATAGTCAGCAGGGTTACAGGGTAGGGTGGGAGAGAGGGTAAGATACTCTGAGAGAGAGTTGGTGCAGACTTGATGGGCTGAATGGTCTCCTGAACCGTAGGGGTGCTATGATTTATGTTCTATGATGCATTGGTGGTCATCTTCCAGGATTCTACAGTCCCTGCAGATTGGAGGGTAGTGAACATCTCTCCAATATTCAAAAAGGGAGGTAGGGAGAAAACAGGAAATTATAAACCAGTGAGCTTAACATTGATAGTGAGGAAAATTCTCGAATCTATTATCAAGAACTTTATAGCAGAGCATTTAGAAAGCAGTGGCAGGATCAGACAGGGACAGCATTGATTTATGAAGAGGAAATCATGCTTGACAAATCTGTTGGATATCTTTGAAGATGTAACTGGCAGAGTTGACAAGGGAGAACCAGTCGATGTGGTACATTTGGACTTCTAGAAAGCTTTTTACAAAGCTCCGCACAAGAGATTATTGTATGATTAAAACGCATGGGATTGGAGGAAGTGTATTGAGATGGATAGAAAACTGACTGGCAGAGAGAAAACAAAGAGTAGGAATTAATGGGTGCTTTTCAAATTGGCAGGAAGTACCTAGTGGGGTGCCACAGGGATCAATGCTGGGACCCCAGCTATTCACAATATATATTCATGATTTGGATGAGGGAACAAAATGTAACATCTCAAAGTTTGCAGATGATACCAAGTTGGGTGGGAGGGTGAACTGTGACGAGGATGCAGAGATCCTTCAGAATGATCTGGACAGGTTGGGTGAGTGGGTTAATAAAGGGCAGATGCAGTATAATTTGGATAAATGTGAGGTTATTCAGTTTGGAAGCAAAAGATTGGGGGAACGGCAAATTGCGCGGAGGGTGTGGAGAGTCTGCAGAAGGATCTAGATAGGCTGGGCGAATGGCCCAGAAAATGGCAAATGGAATTTAATGTTGGCAAATGTGAGGTGGTCCACTTTGGTAGGAAGAATGGTAGGAAGGACTATTACTTACGGGGCGAAAAACTGCAGCAGGCGATGGTGCAGAGGGACCTCGGGGTCCTTGTGAATGAGTCGCAAAAACCCAGCTTGCAGGTGCAGCAGGTGGTCAGGAAGGCGAATGGGATGCTGGCCTTCATAGCGAGGGGGATTGAATATAAAAGTAGGGAGGTCTTGCTGCAGCTGTATAGGGCATTGGTGAAGCCGCAGCTGGAGTACTGTGTGCAGTTTTGGGCGCCGCACCTGCGCAAAGATATTTTGGCCTTGGAGGGAGTGCAGAGGAGGTTTACTTGGCTGATAACGGAGTTGAGGGGGTTGAGCTATGAGGAGAGGCTGAATAAACTAGGTTTGTACTCGTTAGAGTTTAGAAGAATGAGGGGAGATCTCATTGAGACGTATAAGATGATGAATGGGATGGATAGGATAGAGGTGGAGAGACTCTTCCCGCTCAAAAAAGACAGTAGGACGAGGGGGCACAGCCTCAAGATAAAAGGGGGGCGGTTGAGAACGAAGTTGAGGAGGAACTTCTTCACTCAAAGGGTGGTGAATCTCTGGAATTCTCTACCCGTTGAAGTGGTGGAGGCTGCCTCGCTAAATATTTTTAAGACGCGGGTTGATGGGTTTTTGATAAGAGAGGGGATTAAGGGTTACGGGGAGAGGGCGGGAAAGTGGAACTGAGCAGCGACAGATCAGCCATGATCTTATTGAATGGCGGGGCAGGCTCGAAGGGCCAGATGGCCTACTCCTGCTCCTATTTCTTATGTTCTTATGTTCTTATGTAAAACAAGAAGGCAGATCACTACTTGAATGGCTGTAAATTGGGAGAGGGGAGTGTGCAGAGGGATCTGGGTGTCCTTGTGCACCAGTCACTGCATGCAGGGGCAGCAGGAGGTAAAGAAGACAAATGGTATGTTGGCCTTCATTGTGAGAGGTTTCAAATACAGGAACAGGGATGTGTTGTTACAATTATACAGGGGCCTTGGTGAGGCCACACCTAGAGTATTGTGTACAGTTTTGGTCTCCTTTTCTGAGGGAGGATGTTCTTGCTCTCGAGGGAGAGCAGTGAAGGTTTACCAGGCTGATTCTGGGGATAGTGGGACTGATGTATGAGGAGAGATTGACCAGGTTAGGATTGTTTTTGCTGGAGTTCAGATGAATGAGGGGGGGATCTCATAGAGAATTATAAAATTCTAACAGGACTAGACAGGGTAGATGCAAGGAGGATATTCCTGATGGTGGGGGAGTCCAGAACTGGAGGGTCACAATCTGTGGATACAAGATAGATGATTTAGGACAGAGGTGAAGAGATATTTCTTCACCCAGAGAGTGGTGAGCCTGTGGAATTCATTCCCACAGGAAGTTGTTGATACCAAAACATTGAATGTATTCAAGAGGTGGCTGGATATAGCACTTGGGGTGAATGGGATCAAAGGTTATGGGGAAAGCAGGATGGAGCTATTGAGTTGGATGATCAGCCATGATCGTGATGAATGGCAGAGCAGGCTCGAAGGGCTGAATGGCCTCATCCCGCTCCTATCTTCTATGTTTCTATGAATTACTATGAATCAAAAGAGCATGCTGGTGAAAATAAAATACTGCGGATGCTGAAAACTGGAACAAAAACAGAAAATGCTGTAAAATGCCTGTCTGACAGCCTCTGTGGGGAGAGAATAGAGCCAATGTTTCGGGTCTGGTGACCCTTTGTCAGAGCTAAGAGCAAAGAAAATCAGAAAAGGTTTATGAGGGAGAGGGATTGGGGCTGTAATGGACAAAGGAAATGTAAATGAGGATGAAGAAGGCTGAAAGAGGTGCTGAAAATGTCCATTAAATGATCCGAATGTGTGAATGGCAGAACAGAGGGACAGATGGTTATGGGATTGCCTGAGGAATGTGGCAGTTGCCCTGAGGGAGGAAGGGGGAGGGGGATGGGGGCTAAAAAGGAGACCGGGAATGGAGAAGTAGAGAAATGGAAGTGAGAAAACAGGATGATTAAAAAATAGATGAATGAGATGTAAAGAAGAAATGATATAAAATAAATGGAAATGGGGTGAACGTGTAGGAGCGAGTCATGCTCTGAAGTTGCTGAACTCAATGTTCTATCTGTGCCCAATCATAAGAACATAAGAAATAGGACCAGGAGTAGGCCATCTGGCCCTTCGAGCCTGCCCCGCCATTCAATAAGATCATGGCTGATCTGTCGTGGCTCAGTTCCACTTTCCCGCCCTCTCCCCATAAACCTTAATCCCCTCTCTTATCAAAAACCCATCAACCCACGTCTTAAAAATATTTAGCGAGGTAGCCTCCACCACTTCAATGGGCAGAGAATTCCAGAGATTCACCACCCTTTGAGTGAAGAAGTTCCTCCTCAACTCTGTTCTAAACCGCCTCCCCTTTATCTTGAGGCTGTGCCCCCTAGTCCTACTGTCTTTTTTGAGCGGGAAGAGTCTCTCCACCTCTATCCTATCCATCCCATTCATCATCTTATACGTCTCAATGAGATCTCCCCTCATTCTTCTAAACTCCAACGAGTACAAGCCTAGTTTATTCAGCCTCTCCTCATAGCTCAATCCCCTCAACTCCGGTATCAGCCGAGTAAACCTCCTCTGCACTCCCTCCAAGGCCAAAATATCTTTGCGCAGGTGCGGCACCCAAAACTGCACACAGTACTCCAGCTGCGGCCTCACCAATGCCCTATACAGCTGCAGCAAGACCTCCCTACTTTTATATTCAATCCCCCTCGCTATGAAGGCCAGCATCCCATTCGCCTTCCTGACCGCCTGCTGCACCTGCAAGCTGGGTTTTTGCGACTCATGCACAAGGACCCCGAGGTCCCTCTGCACCGTCGCCTGCTGCAGTTTTTCGCCCCGTAAGTAATAGTCCTTCCTACCATTATTCCTACCAAAGTCGGAAGATGAGGCACTGTTTCTCCAGTTTGTGTTGGGATTTGCCAGAACATGGCAGAAGCCCAGGACCGGCACGTGGGAGGACAACAGGCTGGTGTGTTGAAGTGGCAAGAGACAGGAAGGTCTGGGTCCTGCTTGCAGAAGGACTGAAAGTGGTCACCCAGTCTGTGTTTAGTCTCTCCAATGTAGAGTAGACTGCATTGGGAGCGGTGAATACAATAGGCCAGACTGAAGGAGGTGCCTGTGAAACATGTGAACGGGTGTTTCGGACCTGGGACAGAGAGCAGGAAGGAAGTAAAGGGGCAGGTGTTGCACCTTCTGTGATTGCATGGGAAGATGCTATGGACAGGCGGGACTGGACGTTGGGTGTGATGGAGGAGCGAGCCAGGGTGTCCCAGAGAGAACGGTCCCTGCGGAATGCTGACAGGGGGTCTGAGGGGAAGGTGTGTTGAGTTCGATCAGCCAATCATTGAGGAGTAGGGTCCATCTACCTGGAATTGCACCAGCCCTGAAATTCTGTGACAATATTAATGGATCGTGTGGTGGACAGATTGTCTTTTTCCGGACTATTTCCTGTTAGCGGACTCTGAGTTGTTGCATTGGGAAATGGCTTCCTTACCCGACTGATCACATACTCCGGATACTTTGACTTTCGAGAGTCACTGGAGGTACTTTTCAGATCTGAGAGTGATGGCCTTTGGCACATTCGTGAGTTTAGCCGACACTCGGTAAACAATGATGGGATCAGGATAGTCATTATCCCGCACCATAGCTTTGATGCAAGTTATTTCTGCATCAGGCTACACCTCCCAACAATTCACTGAGCTGAGAGGTGCTGCCTGAAAGGACAGGAGAAGAAATTCACTCGGAATCCCCAAAAAGGGAATTGAATAAATATTTATAAAAAATAAATTGCAGAACGATAGAGAGAGAGAGAGAGAGAGCAGGGACTGACATTGATTGGATGACTCTTTCAGAACTCATACTAGCATGATGGGCCGATAGGTCTGCAGTTGTGCCAGCTGATTAAATGATTCAAAAGGCTGAAATCCTGGTGGCCCGGGTAGTTGGAGGGGCAGGAAGCACGGTCAGATTGCCTAGACCTTCTCCCACTGCATTTCTTGCCCGATGCTCTGAGCTTCCCATCACCAGGAACGTGGGTTACAGACTCAGTCCAATAGTCGCAGCTCCGTGATGTCAGGGTGACACTGTGACACTGGCTGCCATCCAGTGTGGGTCAGTGGATGGTTGGGCCTGAGGCAGGAGATCAGGGTGGGGAGGGTGGGGAGGGATAGTCAGGTCGGGGGTTAGTCAGCTCTGGTCCGGGGTAAGGTCAGGTTGTTGGGGGGCTTGTTGTGTAGGTGTAACTGAGGGTCGGGTGATTGGGGGAATGATTAGGGGAGATGTTTGGGAGGGGGGTGTTGGGACCTCATAGAGATGGTCAGTGGGGTCGGCTGGTGAGGAGGGTTAGGGGAAGTCACTTCTCTAGTTATCCAAGAGTTACACTCGGACTTTATTGCCTGACGTTACGGGCATAACTATTCAGGAACACAGAGTCCAAGACATTGACTGGAAGTTCTGGGGAGCAGGGAATTGCCAATCAGAAGCTGGACCTTCCCAGGCAATTCCCACAGAGCTCAGCATGTTGGGATCTCCACAGGCTCCTGATGTGCATCCTGGGTGGTTCGTGGAGTCCACCCATTGGAAGGTCTGCCTTAGGCCATAAGATCATAAGACACAGGAACAGAATTCAACCATTCGGCCCATCGAGTCTGCTCCACCATTCAATCATGGCTGATATGATTCTCATCTCCATCCTCCTGCCTTCTCCCCATAACTCTTGATCCCCTTATTGAGCAAGAACTTCTGTCTTAAACTCACTCAATGACCTGGCCTCCACAGCTCTCTATGGCAATGCGTTCCACAGATTCCCCACTCTCTGGCTGAAGAAATGCCTCCCCATCTCTGTTTTAAAGGATCGTCCCTTTACCCTGAGGTTGTGCTCTCTGGTTCTAGCTTTTCCTACCACTGGAAACATCCTCTCCATGTCCACTCTATCCAGGACCTCACAGTATCCTGTAAGTTTCAATAAGATCCCCCCTTCATCCTTCTAAACTCCAATGAGTACAGACCCAGAGTCCTCAACCGTTCCTCATACGACAAATCCTTCATTCCTGGGGTCATTCTTGTGAACGTTTTCTGGACCCTCTCCAAAGCCTCATCCTTCCTTAGGTATGGGGCCCAAAACTGCTCACAATCTATGATTGCTATGATTCTATGATTCTAAAATATTCTGCACCATCTCTCTGAATGAACAACTGACCTGGTTCCATTCTCTGGTCTTCTCCCCGTAACCCTGCACATTCTTCCTTTTCAGATTCCCGTCTCATTCCCTTCTGAAAGCTTCAATTGAATTTGTCTCCACCACGCCCTCAGACAGTGCATTCCAAACCCCAACCACTTGCTGTGTAAAAAGGTTTTACTCAGATTACTATTGCTTCTTTTATTAGTTACTTTAAATCCGCGCCCTCTCATTCTCAATCCTTTTACAAGTGAGAAGTATTTCTCCCTTTCTGCTCTATCCGGACCCCTCATGATTTTGAACACCTCGGTGAAATCTCCTCTCAGCCTTCTATTCTCGAAGGAAAACAATCCCAACTTCTCCAATCGATCTTCATGACTGAGCTTTTCAACTATTCTGGCGAATCTTTACTGCATGCTCTCGGTTAGGTGTTAAACTGAGATGTTAATTGTTAAATGAGATGTTAGATATTTGGTATCAAATGTTAAACTGAGGAACTGTCACCCTCTCAGGTGGTATGAAAGATCCATAGCATTAGGGGTTGGCACAGCGGTTAGCACTGCTGCCTCACAACGCCAAGGACCTGGGTTCGTTTCCTGGCATGGGTCACTGTCTGTGTGGAGTTAGCACATTCTCCCCGTGTCTGTGTGGGTTTCCTCCAGTTGATTGGCCATGCTAAATTGGCCCTAGTGAACTGGGATGCGTAGGTTAGAGGAATTAACAGGGTAAATATGTCGGGTTACAGGGATAGGGCCTTGGTGGGAGTGCAGACTCGATGGGCTGAATGGCCTCCTCCTGTGCTGTAGAGTTTCTATGATTTTATTTAAATTATTCTTTCAGGAATGCACCTCCGCTGGCTGGACTGGTTTTTACTGCCCATCCCTAATTACCCTGAGAAGCTGGTGCTGAGCTGCCTTCTCGAAAAATAATTTGCCAAAAGAATTTTGCAGGAAGAGTGAGGGCAGTTCTC
This sequence comes from Prionace glauca, assembly GCA_037974335.1. Lineage (NCBI taxonomy): Eukaryota > Metazoa > Chordata > Chondrichthyes > Carcharhiniformes > Carcharhinidae > Prionace > Prionace glauca. The sequence goes on along the minus strand of CM075728.1, from coordinate 2,534,174 downwards.
CCCGATACCCTGGTCATTCTTTATCCAGAAGAAAATGAGAAATAGGAGCAGAGGAGCCCATTCAGCCCATCAGCCTGTTCCACCATTCGGTGAGATCTCCTACTTCAACACCAGTTCCCTGCGCTTTGCCTGGATCCTTTGATGGTTTTAAGATGTAGAAATCTAATTAATCTCTGTCCTGAATAACTCACTGACTGACCCTCCACCGCCCTCTGTGCAGAAAATTCCAAAGACTCAGCACCTTCTGAATGAAGAAATTCTTCCTCATCTCAGCCCTAAATGGCCTTTTTCTGAGTCCATGCCCCCCTGGATCTAGAACATTCCTCAGCCAGGGCAAACACCTTCCTGCAGCTACCCTGTCAAGGCTGGGAGAATTTTGGAGGCTTGAACGAAAAATGTGAGGTTAAAAAAAAAAGCATCAGCCATGACTGAATGGTAGAGCAGACTCGATGGGTCGAGTGGCCTAATTCTGCTCCTAGGCCTTATGGTCTTATCCAATTTGGCAGGAAAAACAGAAAGGCAGAGTATTTCTTAAACGGTGAGAGGGAGTGAAGTGTTAAAATCAAAAGGGAATTGGGTGTCCTTGTTCATGAGTCATAACTGGCCATGCTCTCATTCTTTTAAACTCCAGGGAATAAAGGTCCAGACTCTTTAATCATTCCTCATCCCAGGAATTAATTGGGTGAAACTGTGCTGTGCTCCCTCTATGACAAGTGTATCTTTCCTAGTGTAAGGAGACTAAAAGTGCACACAATACTCCAGGCACTGTCTCACCAAGTCTCGATAGAATTGTAATAAGACATCTTTACTCCTACAGTCAAATCCACTTGTAATAAAGACCAAAATATCGTTCACATTGTTTGCTGCACCTGCATGCTGGCTTTCAGTGATTCATGAACGAGGACACCCAAGTCCATCTGCATTTTAACACTTCCCACCCTCTCACCATTTTAGAAATACTCTGCCTCTCTGCTTTTGCTGCCAAAGTGGATTATCTCACATTTCTCCACATTGTGTTGCATCTGCCAAATATCTGCCCACTCGCTCAGCCTCTCCAACTCCCCTCGAAGCATCTTTGCATCCTCCTCACAACTCACACTTCTGGGAATAGTTGAGTCCTAAACACTGATCCTTGTGATATTCCATTAGCCCGACAACCTGAATTGACCCATTTATTCCGACTCTATTTTCTGTCCGTTAACCAGTTCTGGGTCAATGCCAGTGCATTTCCCCCAATCCCACGTGCTTTAATTCTGTTCACTAACTTCCCTGTGGGACCTTATCAAAAGCTTTCTAAAGGGTGGCACAGTGGTTAGCACTGCTGCCTAACAATGCCAGGGACCCGGGTTCAATTCTCGGTTTGGGTCTGTGTGATGTTTGCACATTCTCCCCACGTCTGCGTAGGTTTCCTCCCACAGTCCAAAGATGTGCGGGGTTGGATGGACTGGCAATGCTAAAATGCCTCTGAGTGTCAGAGGGATATGTGGGGTTATGGGAATAGGGCTTGGGTGGGATTGTAGTCAGTGCAGACTCAATGGGCCAAATGGCCTCCCCCTGCACTATAGGGATTCTATGATTCTATGATCACATCTACTGTATCTATCCTGCCAGTTACATTCCCATAAAACTGCAACAGGTACACAAAACCCAATTTCCCTTTTATTGACTCTGCCCATTCCGTTATTTTGTCAGTGTCCTGTTAAAAAGCTACCTGCACCGTTAATTATAATGGTCTCACCTGAGAGGTGGTTTCCTGACAGTGCTCTATTCGCTCTTTGGTGTTTTTTTCAGGATGTCTGATGTGAAAATCCAGTAATAATGGGGAGGCTGTGAGCCAGGTGCTGTTGAGTGATGCTAATATCGGAGTGGAGTGAATTGATTTCTGGAGAGTCACAGCACATAATTTAATGTCCTAAATTCAATGACTATTAAAAATGAGGCACACCGTTACTTTACCAGTGGGTTTTTGCCCATTGTCTGCCTTCTGCACCCTGCTATCGAGGAATTGTGAGTATGTGTTCACCACTGGGAGATTTGCACCCTGAGGTTTTGATTTGATTTGATTTATTATTGTCACGTGTATTAAGATACAGTGAAAAGTATTGTTTCTTGTGCACTATACAGACAAAGCATACCGTTTATAGAGAAGAAAAGGAGAGGGTGCAGAATGTAGTGTTACAGTATTAGCTAGGATGGAAAGAAAGATCAACTTAATGCAAGGTAGGTGCATTCAAAAGTCTGATGGCAAGACATCTGATTAAGGAAATTAATTTTGCACTTTTGCCTAGAAAGATACAATACCCAAATCCTTGAAAAAATGATCTCTGAAGTTTCTGGAGGAGATACAATACCTAAATCCTTGAAAAATCCCAATGCCGAAACCTGTGCCTTTTACTCGGGTTTGGAGTCATACAGAAAAAATTGTGACTGTCAGGTCACATGGTTATGCATGAGGCTTCACACAGTTTGAACTATTACTTACACCTGAATTGCCTGATCTGAGCTGAGATAGAAAAGCAACTACAAATATCAAATCTGAACTTGCTCACTAAATATTTCCTTCCACTGATTATCCATCATTCTGTCCCCAGATTCGAATGGCCACTGAAAGTATCATTAGGGCGGCACGGTAGCACAGTGGTTAGCACTGCTGCTTCACAGCTCCAGGGTCCTGGGTTCGATTCCCGGCTCGGGTCACTGCCTGTGTGGAGTTTGCACATTCTCCTCGTGTCTGCGTGGGTTTTCTCCGGGTGCTCCGGTTTCCTCCCACAGTCCAAAGATGTGCGGGTTAGGTTCATTGGCTATGCTAAAATTGCCCCTTAGTGTCCTGGGATGTGTAGGTTAGAGGGATTAGCAGGTAAAATGTGTAGGGATATGGGGATAAGGTCTGGGTGGGATTGTGTTCGGTGCAGACTCGATGGGCCGAAGGGCCTGTTTCTGCACTGTAGGGTTCTATGTTAACCTGGTGCTGAGCATTAGGGTACCGCCATCAGACAGCAAGCTCACAGTCATCTCAGGCTGCTCAGTACTCGAGGTTACAGACTGTGTACAAAACCAGCTCAGGGCTGCGTAATTACTGAGGGAACAATGATGTCGCTGAAGGTTCTCAAAGTGAAAGGTGGGACTTCTGGCTCTGAAACCTGCAGCCGAGACAAACTCTCTGTGGACTTTCACATCAGATTGAAGCGGCTTTTAAAATACCTCCACCAGGAGAGATGGGCTGCAGCTCGACCTGTGACTGAGGCTACACCAGAGCGGTGGCATATTGAGAATCAGGGAGTGTGAGAATGTGAGGAAGGAATCGTTAAGGTTAAACATTTAGCCTCAAAGACTTTTCTGTTAACCTCAGAGATCCCTCAGCAATATTCTGGTGTACAAAGTGGGGGTAAGGTTAAATCAGAAAATGTGATGCAGATTTTAATCAAAGTTTAAAGTTTATTTATTAGTGTTACAAGTAGGCTTATATTAACACTGCAATGAAGTTACTGTGAAAATCCCCTAGTCACCACGCTCCGGCACCTGTTCGGGTACATTGAGGGGGAATTTAGCACGGCCAATGCACCTAACCTGCACATCTTTCGGAACGTGGGAGGAAACCGGAGCACCCGGAGGAAACCCACGCAGACATGGGGAGAACATGCAGACTCTGCACAGTGACCCGAGGTCAGAATTGAACCCGAGTCCCTGGCGCTGTGATGCAGCAGTGCTAACCACTGTGAAACCCCCAGGAGTTTTGACACCTAAAGCACACATTATTTTCTTCTATAAAAATGTGGAATTTATACAGTAATCCTCTGCTTCTCCGTACCCCTGTGTACACAGTGTGGCTTTGTCTCCTTTGAGGGGTTATGGGCTGACAACTATCAGTTTGCATTCCTGGAGCTGTCAGTGACCCGGAAAGGAATATTTTTCCTGCTCTGCTGGGTCTAACATCTTTTCCCACTCTGGGAAAAGTAAATGGCTAACCTTACGATTCCTCCCTCTATGACAGTCTCATACCCCCCCTGATTCTCAGCGTTTTAGATTCCACACACAGGGGTGAGGTGCCAGTAATCACGTGGCTAGTGGTCAGATTTGGATGTTGTTTTTCTGTTGCTGTTGGGACCAACCCCAGGTTGAAGGAAACGGATGTGACAGGGAGCCCGAACCAGGGAGCTGGAGATATCAGGGGCTGTCAGAACTGCGAAAGGCTCAGTAGCTGGTGGGCTCAGGACCAGGTACTCAATCTGATCACATCTTCCTCATTTCTCATAGACGCTCAGAACTACAGTTAGAATGACGGAGATCTGAGCTGGAAAAGGATGAACGTTTAAAATACTCAGCAAAAAGTCCGGCAACATCAGGAAAGAGAAAAGACAGAATTGGCCTTGGGTTTCTGCTTTGGTGGAAATTCTATTCAAACCCTGCACTGGTTTTCAGAAATGATTGTTTCCAGCTTCCACTGAAACTAATTTACATTCATCAAACTATCTTCTCAGGGGCAATTAGGGATGGGCAATAAATGCTGCCCTTGATAGCAACACCTGCATCCCACAAAATAATGAAGAAAACCTGCCAATAATCAACAGACGGCTAATGTTTTGGAATGCAATTTAAAAATACATTAAATATATAAGAGCAGTAACCTGGCACAGTTTGATTAATGCAGTTGAAAATGGGTTTATCGTACACATTTTAATGGGCATCTGGACCACCCCCTGTGAGGAACTTGATTTTAAATAACTGAAAAGTGACTGTAGAAAATCTCTATGGAACCAATTTCCAGTTACACCGCTGAGCAGTATTTAGCTTTTTCTACATTAAAACATGTGGGCTGGGATTCTCCAGCCGCGATAACAGCTGGGATTCTCCAGTGTCGCCTGCAGTTGGGGTTCTCCAGCCTCGCCCGCAGATGGGGTTCTCCAGCCTCGCCCATGGCTGTGATTCTCCAGCCTTGCCCTGGGACTGGGGTTCCCTGGCCTCTCCTGGAGCTGGGGTTCTCCAGCCTCGCCCATGGCTGCGATTCTCCAGCCTTGCCCGCGGTTGGGGTTCTCTGGCCTTGCCTGTGGCTGGGATTCTCCAGCCTCGCTCGTGGCTGGGATTCTCCAGCCTCGCTCGTGGCTGGGATTCTCCAGCCTCGCTCGTGGCTGGGATTCTCCAGCCTCGCCCATGGCTGGGATTCTCCGGCCTCTCCCAGGGCTGGGGTTCTCCAGCCTCGCCCATAGCTGGGATTCTCCGGCCTCTCCCAGGGCTGGGGTTCTCCAGCCTCGCCCATAGCTGGGATTCTCCAGCCTCACCCATGGCTGGGATTCTCCAGCCTCGCCCGTGTTTGGGGTTCTCCGGCCTTGCTCCCGCGGCTGGGATTCTCCAGCCTCGCCCGTGTTTGGGGTTCTCCGGCCTTGCTCCCGCGGCTGGGATTCTCCAGCCTCGCCCGTGTTTGGGGTTCTCCAGCCTTGCTCCCGCGGCTGGGATTCTCCAGCCTCGCCCATGTTTGGGGTTCTCCAGCCTTGCTCCCGTGGCTGGGGTTCTCTGATCTCAGTCCCCTGCCACTGTGAGAATAGTCAATTTAGAGCATCTCCATTATTTCCAGCGAGACCCGGAGAATCCCAGCCCCGGGGGAGACTATTCTAGAACCCTAAAAAAACCTCTTAATTTTAAAACCTTCTCAAGAGGCTCAATCTACGTTTGTTGAACTTAGTGATGAATTTTTACCTTTGGATCTGGCTGGATTTATGGGCAGGTCCAGGTTGTTACAGAATGTCTGTTAAAGCAGGTGAGAAGGTTCTGGAAACTGGATCTGCGCTGAGAAACAGAGATGTTTGCAGAGTTCGGGTGATTTGGGATGAAATGTGCTGAGAAAGAGCAGCACCCGGAGGAAACCGGAACACCCGGAGGAAACCGGAACACCCGGAGGAAATGGGAGCACCCGGAGGGAACCGGAACACCCGGAGGGAACTGGAACACCCGGAGGAAATGGGAGCACCCGGAGGAAACCGGAACACCCGGAGGGAACCGGAACACCCGGAGGAAACCAGAACACCCGGAGGGAACCAGAACACCCGGAGGAAATGGGAGCACCCGGAGGGAACCGGAATACCCGGAGGGAACCGGAACACCCGGAGGAAACTGGAACACCCGGAGGAAACCGGAACACCCGGAGGAAACCGGAACACCCGGAGGAAACCGGAACACCCGGAGGGAACCAGAACACCCGGAGGAAATGGGAGCACCCGGAGGGAACCGGAATACCCGGAGGGAACCGGAACACCCGGAGGAAACTGGAACACCCGGAGGGAACCGGAATACCCGGAGGGAACCGGAACACCTGGAGGAAATGGGAGCACCCGGAGGGAACCGGAACACCCGGAGGGAACCGGAACACCCAGAGGAAACCGGAACACCCGGAGGGAACCGGAACACCCAGAGGAAACCAGAACACCCGGAGGGAACCGGAACACCCGGAGGGAACCGGAACACCCGGAGGAAATGGGAGCACCCGAAGGGAACTGGAACACCCGGAGGGAACCGGAACACCCAGAGGAAACCGGAACACCCGGAGGAAACCGGAACACCCGGAGGGAACCGGAACACCCGGAGGGAACCGGAACACCCGGAGGAAATGGGAGCACCCGGAGGGAACCGGAACACCCGGAGGGAACCGGAACACCCAGAGGAAACCGGAACACCCGGAGGAAACCGGAACACCCGGAGGGAACCGGAACACCCGGAGGGAACCGGAACACCTGGAGGGAATCAGAGCACCTGGAGGGAACCGGAACACCCGGAGGGAACCGGAACACCCAGAGGAAACCGGAACACCCGGAGGAAATGGGAGCACCCGGAGGGAACCGGAACACCCGGAGGGAATCAGAGCACCTGGAGGGAACCGGAACACCCGGAGGGAACCGGAACACCCGGAGGGAACCGGAACACCCGGAGGGAACTGGAACACCCGGAGGGAACCGGAACACCTGGAGGGAACCGGAACACCCGGAGGGAACCGGAACACCCGGAGGGAATCAGAGCACCTGGAGGGAACCGGAACACCCGGAGGGAACCGGAACACCCGGAGGGAACCGGAACACCCGGAGGGAACTGGAACACCTGGAGGGAACCGGAACACCCGGAGGGAACTGGAACACCTGGAGGGAACCGGAACACCCGGAGGGAACTGGAACACCCGGAGGGAATCAGAGCACCTGGAGGAAACCGGAACACCCGGAGGGAACCGGAACACCCGGAGGGAACCGGAGCACCCGGAGGGAACTGGAACACCTGGAGGGAACCGGAACACCCGGAGGGAACTGGAACACCCGGAGGGAATCAGAGCACCTGGAGGAAACCGGAACACCCGGAGGGAACCGGAACACCCGGAGGGAACCGGAGCACCCGGAGGGAACTGGAACACCTGGAGGGAACCGGAACACCCGGAGGGAACTGGAACACCCGGAGGGAATCAGAGCACCTGGAGGAAACCGGAACACCCGGAGGGAACCGGAGCACCCGGAGGGAACCGGAACACCCGGAGGGAACCGGAACACCCGGAGGGAACCGGAACACCCGGAGGGAACTGGAACACCCGGAGGGAACCGGAACACCTGGAGGGAACCGGAACACCCGGAGGGAACTGGAGCACCCGGAGGGAACCGGAACACCCGGAGGAAACCGGAACACCCGGAGGGAACCGGAACACCCGGAGGAAGCCGGAACACCCGGAGGGAACCGGAACACCTGGAGGGAACCGGAACACCCGGAGGGAACTGGAACACCCGGAGGGAATCAGAGCACCTGGAGGGAACCGGAACACCCGGAGGAAGCCGGAACACCCGGAGGAAACCGGAACACCCGGAGGGAACCGGAACACCCGGAGGAAGCCGGAACACCCGGAGGAAACCGGAACACCCGGAGGGAACCGGAACACCCGGAGGAAACCGGAACACCCGGAGGGAACCGGAACACCCGGAGGGAACCGGAACACCCAGAGGGAACCGGAACACCCGGAGGAAGCCGGAACACCCGGAGGGAACCGGAACACCCGGAGTAAACCCACACAGGCATAGGGAAAATGTGCAAACTCTACACAGACAGTGGCCCAAGGCTGGAATTGAACCCGGAGGATTTTCTGTGCATTTCCGACACCGTCTATCATTCCATAGGGACCAAATCCACTGCTGAATATGTCAAAGTATGACAGGGAGAGCCTGAAACCAAAAGAGAAAACGCTGGAAAATCTCAGCAGGTCTGGCAGCATCTGTAAGGAGAGGAAAGAGCTGACATTCCGAGTCCAGACGACCCTTTGTCAGAAAGAACCTGCCTTTCAGGACATTCTAAATCAATTGTCAGCCAGTGACGTATTTTTGGGAGCTGTTGTTTTGCTGGGAATGATCGGTAATCAGTTTGTGCGCAGGAAGCTCCTTAACAACAAGGTCATGATGAATAGATAGTCTATCTTGGTGATATTAGTCGAGGATTAAATATCTGACAGGACACTGGGGAGAATTTTTACTGACAGATCATACAGGGCGTTTGTTAAATCTCTTTGGAAAAATACACTCGGAACGCACTGCCTCCGAGGGTGGGGGATGTGAGGCGGGTAATGATTTCAGAACTGGATCCGTGCATGAGGCAAATAAACCTGCTGAGTTAGAGGGAGCGAATGGGATCGTGGGAGTGACTGGATTGCTCCACAGGAAGCTGGCATGGACTCGATGGGCTGAATGGCCTGCTGCTGTGCCTTAATGACACTGTGAACAATACGACAATCCCTCAGCACTGCAGTGACATTCCAGTCTAGAGTTTGTGTTCAGTCACTGGGGCGGCGTCTAAACCCCACAACCATCAACCACCCCACCAGCACCCCCTCCCCGGAGGTGATAGTGATACTCACTGAACTATGGGTTTATCTCTCAACGGAACAGTCTGGTCCTGTCTCATTCTCTGATCCTAGGAAAGGGATCAGTCCTCTCTCATATTCCTCTCTCTGTCTCTCTCCATTTACCCTTACAGCACCCCAGCGTCCACCTCCAGCAGTGATCAGACCAAGATGGAACAAGATGGGAAGGGGATTCATGTCTGGGGCAAATGTGAATGAAAGACACGCTGATCTGAGAAAAGTGGTGACTCGGTTCCCTGGCAAGACTTTGTTAAATGCGCAGACACGGGGCAGATAATGAGAGCAGCCGTTTATCTTGTCTGAGTGAACAAAGGATGGAAGGAAACCTCCATTTCCCATCAAAAGCAGCCAAGCTTCAGGAGATGTCCATCTTTCGTCAGCACTCGTGGGTTAATAGAATTCTGGTAATTACTGGCCCCTCAACAAATCTCCGGATTCCCAAATCGAGTTTATCACTCAATGACAACGGCTTCTGAAGACTCAGAAGTGATCTTTGTCAGTGCAAAATTTACCTCAGTTACTCAGCTTGCTGAGTACAGACTACCCAAGGCATGATGCAGCACTCCAGATAAGCTGAGATCCAGACCCTGGGTGGGAGGTGATGTATCCAGCCCATCTAGAACTGTATTGTGGCTGTTTTGACACCAGACTGGCAATGGAACTTTCTGGAAGTGATTGGGGTCTAGGCTGCCGGCTAAGAGCCGGCAAGAGCCCCGCCTCTCCTCTTTTCGGGAAGGCCCATCCCATCTTCCAGCAGCCGGGCACTCGGCAGGCTGAGGCCCCAACATCGAGGACCCTTTGATGCCCTGTCTGCTGAAAGATGCTGACCAACCAGAGGTTGGCAGCTCTATTGAATGGTTGTGTCACCGCAGTGGCGGGGGATGAGGTGGGGGGCGGGGGGGGGGGGGGGGGACTGGAATTGCTGTCAGTGGGTCTCCACCACCTTCCCAATCAAACCTGCATCAGGGACCCTCACCCTACCCACCGGGAGGTCACAAACAATCCCACCTTGCATGCTCCCTGTGTGGGTGAACCAGTCCATAATCCAAGCTGGCAATGCAGTGTAATAATGAAGGGAGTCTTTGGGATGAGATCCATCAGTTGGATTTAAAATATCTGATGGGATTTTTGGTCACCTGTCCTGATATCTCCCAATGTGACTCAGTGTCACGTACATTATTGGTAAGGTTGTGTGCCACGGGGCTTTCCTTCCCGCTCCATTAAAGGTCCAACGTTAATGTGAGTTGTTATCCATCAGGGAAATGGGTAATACTCAGTACCCCCCCCCCCCCCCCCCCCCCCCCCCCGCCATGGTCATATCAGAGGGAGCGCTCGGTTCAAACACTGAAAGAGGAGAATTAACTGAAAGCAGTAGAGAGGCTTTCAAAAAATGTTGACTTCAAATTGTTGCCTTGGCTACTTTAGTCTAGCAACACACATTTCTGAGTCTTTGATGTGATCTTTAGAAGAACACAACCCCTGTGACGGTTCTCTCGCTTCTGGTAAGGCTAATTGAATCGTAATTAGAACAATTCCTTTTATCTCCACAACATTTTTAATTGCTTGTTACTTTCAGAGTTCAGCGGGAAGTAATAAAGTGATGAAATATTGCACAGTACTAATTTGGTTATGGCAGAAATCTTGCTTCGGAACAGAGTGAGGCAGCTGAAAAGCAGTCGGATATTTTGTTAACAGTCACCCAGAATAAAACATGTTCCCCTAATCATGATATGGGAAATAACAAAGAACATAATCAAATTAAATCACACACAGAAATGAGAATGGATTTCACTTCAGATGGCTTCTCTTTGCAGTTAATGAGGTAACTCTTATTTACTGCGATATTAAATAACGTGTTTTCCATGTTCAAATTGAGGGCCTAGGTTTACTCTGGTGGAAATTATGCCTTATAAATACTCACAGTACAGAAGGCCATTAGGCCCATTGTATAAGACATTGGTAAGGCTACACTTGGAACACTGTGTACAGTTCTGGTCATCCTATTACAGAAAGGATATTATTAAACTAGAAAGAGTGCAGAAAAGATTTACTAGGATGCTACTGGAACTTAATGGTCTGACTAATAAGGAGAGGCTGGATAGACTGGGACATTTTTCCCTGGAGCGTAGGAAGCTGAGGGGGATCTTACTGTGGTCTATAAAATAATGAGGGGCACAGATCAGCTAGATAGTCAATATCTTTTCCCAAAGATAGGGGAGTCTAAAACTAGAGGGCTTAGGTTTAAGGTGAGAGGGGAGAGATACACAAGTGACCAGAGGGGCAATTTTTTATACAGAGGGCGATGAATGTCTGGAACAAGCTGTCAGAGGCAGTAATAAAGGAGGGTACAATTTTGTCTTTTAAAAAGCATTTAGACAGTTACATGGATAAGATGGGTATAGAGGGGTATGGGCCACATGTGAGTAATTGGGACCAGCTTAGGGGTTTAAAAAAAAGGGGCAGCATGGACAAGTTGGGCTGAAGGGCCTGTTTCCATGCTGTAAACCTCTGTGACTCTTATTCCTGTGCTATTCCAATTAGTCCCACTGCACCTTACACTCATTCCCCATTGTCCTGCAATTTTATCTGAACATAGAACATTGAACAGTACAGCACAGTACAGGCCATTCGGCCCTTGATGTTGTGCCGACCTTTGTCTGAAACCAAGATCAGTCTATCCCACTCCCTATCATTCTGGAGTGCTCCATGTGCCTATCCAATAACCACTTGAAAGTTCCTAAAGTGTCCGACTCCACTATCACAGCAGGCAGTGTATTCCACACCCCAACCACTCTCTGAGTAAAGAATCTACCTCGGACATCCCTCCTATATCTCCCACCATCAACCTTATAGTTATGCCCCCTAGTGACAGCTACATCTGCTTTATCTTCTGGACAAATGTGAGCTAATGCATTTTGGAAGGTCTAATACAGATAGGAAATATACAGTAATTGGCGGAACCCTTAAGAGTATTGACAAGCAGAGGGATCTGGGTGTGCAGGGACACAGGTCACTGAAAGTGGCAATGCAGGTGGGGAAGTTAGTCAAGAAGGCTTAGGGCATGCTTACCTTCATCGGCCAGGCAGTGAGTTTAAAAATTGGCAAGTCGCGTTGCCGCTTTATAGAACCTTAGTTAGGCCACACTTGGAATATAGCATTTAATTCTGGTTTCCACACTACCAGAAGAATGTGGAGGCTTTGGAGAGGGTACAGAAAATATTTACCAGGACATTGGCTGGTATGGAGGGCATTAGCCATGAGGAGAAGTTGGAGAAACTTAGATTGTTCTCACTGGAGTGACGGAGGTTGAGGGGAGACCTGATAGAAGTCTACAAGATTATGAGAGGCACGGACAGAGTGGATAGTCAGAAGCTTTTTCTCAGGGTGGAAGAGTCAATTACTAGGGGCACAAGTTTAAGGTGTGAGGGGAAAGTTTTAAAGGAGATGTACGAGGTAGAATTTTTACACAGAAGGTGGTGGGTGCCTGGAACTCATTGCTGGGGGAGTTGTGGAAGCGGATATGGCAGTGAGTTTTAAGGAGCGTCTGGACAAATACATGAATAGGATGGGAATGTAGGGATATAGTCCCTGGAAAGGTCGGAGGTTTTAGTCAAGTAGGGCAGCAGGGTTGGTGCAGACTTAGAGGGCCAATGGGCCTGTTCCAGTGCTGTAATTTTCTTTGTTCTAAAGTGTTTATCCAATTCTCTGTTGAAAATTACTTCCACCGTTATTTCAGGCAGCACCTTGCAGATTACGCACGAGAAGATATTCTTTTGCCTCTGGTCCTTTTTCTAATTACCTCAAACCTGTGTTCTCTGTATGTCAGCCCTCCTGGCGATGGAAACAAATTCTCTTTATTTACTCAAACAAGATTCCTTCGTGAGCTTGAACATCTCGATTAAACCTTTCCTTCACTTCTGCTCCAAAGAGAACAATCCCAATTCTCCAATCTCTCCACGTAACTGAGGTACCTCACCCTTGCTTCCATCCAAGTCAATTTCCTTCTGAGGCCTTCAGGTTCTTCCAAAGATGTAGCCAATGTTCCCAGTGAATTTTATTTCTTTTAAAAATTGAATCAGCTTCACTAAATTTAAAGAATTCTGTTCAATTGGCCTTTTTTTTACATAAACCTAAATTTAACTAACAGGGTAGCATAGTGGTTAGCGCTGCTGTCTCACAGCACCAGGGACCTGGGTTCAATTCCTAGCTTGGGTCACTGTCCGTGCAGAGTCTGCATGTTCTCCTCATGTCTGCATGGATTTCCTTCAGGTGCTCTGGTTTCCTCTCACAGTCTGAAAGACATGCTGGTTAGGTGTGTAAGCCATGCTAAATTCTCCCTCATGTACACAAACAGGCGCCTGAGTGTGGTGACCAGGGATTTTCACAATAACTTCATTGCAGTGTTACTGTAAGCCTACTTGTGACATGAATAAATTAATTTTAAGCAGGTCTGGTTCCACCATATTGACTTGGCCTTTATTTAAGAACATAAGAACATGAGAAATAGGAGCAGGAGTAGGCCACCTAGCACCTCGAGCCTGCCCCGCCATTCAATAAGATCATGGCTGATATGATAGTGGTTCAGTTCCACTTTCCCGCCTGTTCCCTATAACCCAAAATTCCCTCATTGATCAAAAATCTATCTACCTGTGACTTAAACATATTTAACGAGGTAGCCTCCACTGCTTCAACGGGCAGAGAATTCCAGAGATTCACTACCCTCTGGGAGAAGAAGTTCCTCCTCAACTCTGTTCTAAATTGACTCCCTCTTACTTTGAGGCTGTGCCCTTTAGTTCTTGTTTCCATTCTAAGTGGAAATAATCTCTCTGCTTCTAACCTGTCTAGCCCCTTCATTATCTCACATGTCTCTATAAGATCTCCCTTCAGCCTTCTAAACTCCAATGAGTACAGGCCCAGTCTATTCAATCTCTCCTCATACATAAGCTAACCCCCTCATCTCCAGAATCAACCTGGTGAACCTTCTCTGCACCCCCTCCAAAGCTAATATATCCTTTCTTAAATAAGGGGACCAAAATTGCACACTAAACTCTACGTGCGGCCTCACCAGTACCTTGTACAATCGCAGCAAGATCTCCCTGCTTTTATATTCAATCCCCCTCGCGATAAAGGCCAACATTCCATTTGCCTTCTTGAACCCTTGCTGCACCTGCAAACTGAGTTTTTGTGATTCATGCACAAGGACCCCCAGGTCCCTCTGCACAGTAGCATGTTGTAATTTTTCACCATTTAAATAATAGTCCTATATTATTAGATCCAATATTTCTTTTTATTCATTTTGCAGGACATGGGCATTGCTGGCTGGGCTAACATTCATTGCCTGTCCCTAATTGCCCTCCATTATAGAGGGCATTTGAGTGTCAACCACATTGCTATGGCTCTGAAGTCACGTGTAGGCCAGACCTGGTAAGGATGGCAGATTTCCTTCCTTTAAGGACATTAGTGAACCGGATGGGTTTTTCAAACAATCAACAATGATTTCATGTTCATCAGTACATTCTTAATTCCAGGTATTTTATTAAATTCAAATTTCACCATTTGCTGTGGTGGGATTTGAACCCAGGTCCCCAGAGCATCACCCTGGCTCTCTGGATTCTAGTCCAGTGACAATGCCACTGCTCCCCACATGGTTTTCACATTACAAAGGTAGCTTTAAAATCTTCTTTTCCTTCGCCTTTGACAACTTTTTATGAATAAACAATAAAACAAAAGCTGATTTTTAATTCCTGGAACCATTTCATCCAGGACTTTGGATGAAATAAAATTGAACACATTTATTTATAAATCTTTATTTATAAAATTTAAAATTGATTTATTTTTCTGGAATGGCAATAACAGAAGCACAGATCAAGGCCATTCAGTCCACTCTGTCCGTGCTAGCTATTTACACGGAACAACTAATTATCATCCAATTTCTCTGTCCTTTCTTCCCTCCGAGTCCCCTCGAATCTCGAGTGTGTTGTAACCTCACTATTACATAAAGTTTAAAGAGATCTTTCCCCAGTTTATAACTGATTATCAATCTGCACTTTTTATATTAATATATTATGGTCTATGTTAATATATTACATGCTCCATTAATATGTTAAAACTATATTAATATTTAACCACCTGTATAAGTATATCATATATTATATTAGTATTAACCATAAACTGATGTCTAATCTTCCTCTGGGACATAAAGGATTTAAAGATCAGCCATGATCTTATTGAATGATGGGGCAGGTTCGAGGGGCGAGATGGCCTACTCCTGCTCCTATTTCTTATGTTCTTAAACAGTCACTATTTCAACGAGGATAAGTGGGGAGTTCTCCCTTGTGTCTTGGCTCAATATTTATCCTCAATCAACACCACAAAAGCAGATAAACTGGTAATTATCACATTGCTGTTGGTGGGATCTTGCTGTGTATCAATTGCCTGCCAAATTTCCTACATTACAACTGTGACTATAGATCATTGACTGTAAAAGGCTTTGTAGTGTCCTGAGGTCCTCAAAGTTGCTGTAGAAATGAAAGACTTTCCTGCCTTTAGCATCAAGTATATTTGAATAATTTTACTGTCCATGAACGATAGCCAGTATTCGAGCAAACAGAGCCATCACATCAGAGCATCCTGACAGTGTAGAAGGAGGCCATTCATCCCATCGAGTCTGCACTGACTCCCCAAAAAAGAATCTTAACCTGGGCCACCTTCTGTCCCTGTAACCCCGCACATGGCTAATCCACCCAACTCACATATCGTTGGACATTAAAGGGCAATTTACCATGGCTAATTCACCTAACCCGCACATCTTTGGACCGAGAGGGGAAATTAGAGCACCCGGAGGAAACCCATGAAGACACAGGAGGAATGTGCAAACTCTACACAGGCAGTCACCCAAGGCTGGAATTGAACCCAGGTCCCATTTCACAAACATTGGCTCTATTCTCTCCACACAGATGCTGTCAGATCTGTTGAGATTTTCCAGCATTTTCTGTTTTTGTTTCAGATTCCAGCAGATTCCAGGTGGCACGGTAGCACAGTGATTAGTGCTGCTGCTTCACAGCTCCAGGGTCCTGGGTTCGATTCCCAGCTTGGGTCACTGTCTGTGTGGAGTTTGCACATTCTCCTCGTGTCTGCGTGGGTTTCCTCTGGGTACTCTGGTTTCCCCCCACAGTCCAAAGATGTGCGGGTTAGGTTGATTGGCCATGCTAAGAAATTGCCCCTTAGTGTCCAGGGATGCGTAGGTTAGAGAGATTAGTGGATATGATAGGGGGATAGGGCCTGGGGGGATTGTATTCAGTGCAGACTCAATGGGCTGAAGGGCCTCTTTCTGCACTATAGGGGTCTATGATTCTATGATCCACAGTTCTGTACATCCTACCCTTTGTAGGAACAATACCTTTATTCCTTTATTTACATCAATTAGAATACTGATACTAAAATAATGTTATATTTCAGTATGTTTCACTTAAAGCTCCATGGAAAAACTAACCAGGAATGTTACACTTCAAATCTTCCTTAAATTAATAAAATCAAAAGTGAATACTCTGCTTCAATGATGTCGTTATTGATTACTCACAGCTGGGTCAATCACTCGATCAGTCGCAAAACAAGTGAGCCAGTGGATTCACTGGATTAAGAGCCAGTGCTTCACAACAAGGACCTGGGCTGATCCCCAGCAGGTCTGTCCAGCAGAATTTGGTAAACACAACACCTTTATTCATGTATCATTCGAAAACCACTCCTGGGTTGGATCTGAATGATAGTTTCCGAGGCAATTAAAAGGTTGTGTCTGCCTAATTTCACAGCGACTCGGTGGTAATGGAATTAAGGTGACTGTAACAGCATTAAACCTGGGTAACTGCACCGTGCTGGCTTTTCCCTGACTTAATTAAGGTTTTAGAAGCTTGGCATACGTACATCAGGTACAGATGGATGCTCAGTTTCAGACAGAGACTGCAGAATGATAATGAAATATTTTGACACAGTCTGCAAACATCATTGAGAAAAACAATATTACAAGGGACAGCCTTTTCCACTGCATTGAATGTAACGTTGTTATCCGTTTATATCATGTCAGACAGACAAACCCTTTTCACTGTGCCACATTTGATTGCGAAAACTAGGATGCCAGGCTCTTAAGCTGAAATTGGACATGATTTAATATTCAACTGTATTTCCAAGGCAAGGATAGATTGTGTCGGTAACTGTTCAAATTATATGACTTTTTATTTATTAACGGGATTCGGGTGTCGGTGGCTGGCCAGCATTTATTACCCATCCCTAATTGCCCTTGGGAAGGTGGTAATGAGCTGCCTTCTGGAAACGCTGCAGGTCTTGCTGTTAGACCATAGGACCATAAACCATCAGACACAGGGGCAGAATTAGGCCACTCGGCCCATCGAGTCTGCTCTGCCATTCAACCATGGCTGATATTTTTCTCATCCACATTCTCCTGCCTTTCCCTCTGATCCCCCTTTTAATCAAGAACCTGTTTAGGGAGGGAGTTCCAAGATTTTGACCCAAATATACAGGTGCAAAATATGAATAGTGAAACTAAATAAATAAAAGGGGCAGTGAGGAGAAATGTTTTGCAAACGGTGAGTTGTTATTTGGAATGAGTTGCTGGGAAGCTGATCCAATAGTCGTTTCCAATGGAAACTCAAAGTTGCAGGGCTAAGGGAAACGAGGGAGAGGGACTAATTGGATAATTCTTACAAAAAGCTAGCACCGACACAATGGGTCAAATGGCCTTATTTCACTGTGTCAGTCTAAGATTCTGAGGTCACCTCCTTTATTTATATTTCAGATATTAAAAGTAAATAATACTGGAAAGACAGCAGCTCTGCGGATGGAAACATAATTAACCTTTCAGGTGGAGATAACCTTTCATCAGACTATTCTAATCAGCCCTACTAAAAGGTCACCTCGACCTGAAAATCTGTTTCTCGCTTCACAGATGCTGCCAGACCCGCTGAGCTTATCCAGCATTTTAACATTTTTATTTCAGTTTTCCAGTATCCGTAGTATTTCATGTCTCTTGTCCGCAGGCTACAATTTATATCTCAGCTGCTGGTCCCTCTATCTGTGACATTTTATGAAAAAGGTGAATTAACTGGATGGAGGATTATACGGTTTTTACACAATACAAATACTTGCTCAATGTTCACACTTGCATATGAATCACCACTGTTGTAAATTGCAGGATTGACAGCATGGAGGGTTGAAAATAATGGAGATTTATTTACAGGGTGGTGTTCACTCCAGGTTGCCTCTTCACCCTGGCAGTTTCCCTGCTAGTGACCTGTAACGTCACATCCAGTGAATACATAACTATATTAATACACAATGCTTAGTGCAGCTGCCAAGTAATAATATAATAACATTTCCTCGCCCTTTAAATTGAACATCTCCAACAAGTATCTCACTTCCTGACTCCCCGAAGCCTGTCCACCATCTACAAGGAACAAGTCAGGAGTGTGATGGAAAACTCCCTACTTGTCTAGATTTGTGCAACTCCAACAAGACTCAAGAAGTTCAACACCGTCCAGGACAGAGGAGCCCATTTGATTGGCACCACATCCACAAACATCCACTCCCTCCATCACCGATGCTCAGTCGCAGCAGTGTTTACTGTTTACAAGATGCACTGCTGGAACTCACCAAGGTTCCTTAAGCAGCACCTTCCAAACCCACAACCACTTCCATCTAGAAGGACAAGGGCAGCAGACACATGGGAACACCAACATCCCCTCCAAGCCACTCACCATCAGGGCTTGGAAATATATCACTGTTCCTTCGCAGTCACCCAGACTCAAAATGTTGGCTCTATTCTCTCCCCACAGATGCTGTCAGACATAAGAACATAAGAAATAGGAGCAGGAGTAGGCCATCTAGCCATTCGAGCCTGCCCCGCCATTCAATAAGATCATGGCTGATCTGAAGTGGATCAGTTCCACTTTCCCACTTTCTCCCCATAACCCTTAATTCCCCTGTCTATCAAAAACCTATCTACTCGTGATTTAAATATATTTAGTGAGGCAGCCTCCACTACTTCAATGGGCAGAGAATTCCAGAGATTCACCACCCTTTGAGTGAAGAAGTTCCTCCTCAACTCTGTTCTAAACTGCACGCCTCCCCCCACCCCCAACCTTATTTTGAGGCTGTGCCCTCTAGTCCTGCTGTCCTCTCTAAGCGGGAAGAATCTCTCTACCTCTACCCTAGTCATCCCCTTCATTATCTATAAGATCCCCCCTCAGCCTTCTAAACTGATGAGATTTTCCAGCATTTTCTGTTTTTACTGCAGATTCCAGCATCCACAGTATTTTGCTTTTAGTTTATGTAATGGTTTTGAAATGTCTGCCAAATCTGAAACAATTCTCCCCTTGTAGTTTTACAATCCGAGGAAGGATCACAACTGGTTAATATTCTGAGGTGCAGGCACCTCTGCGATGGCCTGGACCTCCGGAGGGGATTTGTGAAGACCTGCGTCATCCGGAGGGCTGGAAGATCTCACTCGCCATTGTGAACTCTGACACCATAATTCTCCAATCTCTGAACACCGGCATCAAATTCTGAAGATGTTCCTCTGCACCTCTTCCAGTGACTGGGATGTCATTCAGACAGCACTGCACTCAGGATCTGATCCATTGCTCTTTGAAACAATGCAGGAGCTGAGGGTGCACCAAACGGCAATCCATGGTACAGGAATAGGCCTTCAGTGTCCTGATTGTCAGAGATTCCTGTAACTTCTTGTTTACATTCATTTACAAGTCAGCCTGATAAAATGTTGGCCTCCTGCCAATCCCATAAAGAAGTTATTGCTCTGGGGTAATAGAACATAGAACATAGAACATTACAGCGCAGAACAGGCCCTTCGGCCCACGATGTTGCGCCAACCAGTTACAAAAACAATGACCCACTAACCTTTCATCCATAAACCTATCTACAGATCTCTTAAACGCCCCCAAACTAGGAGCATCTACAACTGCAGTAGGCAGGGCATTCCAATCCCTCACCACCCTCTGGGTAAAGAACCTACCCCTGACATCAGTCCTATAACTACCCCCCCTTAATTTAAAGCCATGCCCCCTCGTGCTAGCTTTCTCCATCCTAGGAAAAAGGCTATCACTGTCCACCCTATCTAAACCTCTAATCATCTTATATGTTTCAATAAGATCAATGGATACTGTTCCGCCATAATTCCGGTTTTAGGGTGACATTGATGTTCTGCACATCCTTACAAACCCATCCTTCCTGGTGGCGTGGCCCATTCAGGAATACTGACAGGTTTCCCAGAAGATTCCCATCTTCACCAGTTATTCCAAGTCAGCCTCCACATTCAGCCCAATAGTGTAGGGCATTGTTATTGCCTTCAAACACTTTGCTTGGCTTCCTCCTTTAATCTTTAGTTTTACTGTGGTGTCTTTTAGACTCCCCAATTCTCCAACAAATACAACCGTGTGTTTCTTCAGTATGTTTGTGAGACCTCAGGTTGACTTAGGCCCAGTGCAGTTGAATCTTCTCGAACCATGTCTGACCCATACTTTTCCCTGGAGTGTAGGAGGTTTAAGGGTGATCTTATAGAGGTCCATAAAATAACAAGGAGCATAGGTCAGCTAGATAGTCAACATCGTTTCCCAAAGGTAGGGGAGCCTAAAACTAGAGGGCACAGGTTTAAGGTGAGATGGGAGAGATACAAAAAAGTCCAGAGGGGCAATTTTTTCACTCAGTGGGTGGTGAGTGTCTGGAACGAGCTGCCAGAGGTAGTATCAGAGGCAGGTCCAATTTTGTCTTTTAAAAAGAATTCACATGGTAAGATGGGTCTAGAGGGATATAGGCCTATTGGCACTAGTTTAGTGGTAAAAACTGGGCTTGGACAAGTTGGGCCAAAGGGCGTGTTTCCATTCTGTAAACCTCTGTGACTCTATGATTCATGAATGCTGGATAATGGTCCTTTACTACATGTATCATAGAATCATAAAGACCCTACAGTGTAGAAGGAGGCCATTTGGCCCATCAAGTCTGACTGAACACAATGCCACCCCAGGCCCTATCCCCTTAACCCAACACATTTACCCCACTAATCCCTCTAACCTACACATCCCAGGACTCTAAGCACAGCGAATCCACACATCTTTGGAGTGTGGATGGAAACCAAAGCACCCGGAGGAAACCCACATAGACACGGGGAGAATGTGCAAACTCTACACAGACAGTGACCCAAGCTGGGAATCGAATCCTGGAGCTGTGAGGCAGCAGTGCTAACCACCGTGCTGCCCCCATGTAGAGACATGTTTGTCCATGAAGCTGTATAGCTGCTTCAATGTGGCCCTTCAATGGAACCATTTCACCCATGTATGTCTTCAATACTATTCTTTAAACTTTCAAGCGACAGTGTCTGAGATTCTGACGTGGAGATGCTGGCGTTGGACTGGGGCAAACTCAGTAAGAAGTCTGACAACACCAGGTTTAAGTCCAACCGATTTATTTGATAGTAAACTCACTAGCTTTCGGGGTTTACCTCTTTGTCAGGTGAATGGAACTCTCCAAACCTGGTGCTGTCAGACTTCTTACTGGGTTTCTGACAGCAGCGACACTCCTGCTCCAGTGTCGATTCCCATCCTTCCCGGCTCTCCGTCCAGCACTGGGCTGACCCAGTGTCTATTCTTGGCACCAGCCATGGCTGACACATTCAGCGATAATTCATCCTCAAGCTGTATGTGGCTTTGTTTCTCCCGACACTTTTGCACAGCATGAACACTTCTTCTGTTATTCTGTTTACATGCTGTTTTGGTTTGTTCTGGTTTGAGATTGTTTTTTTATCATGCAGCTTGCTTTCCCTTCCAGCAGGCACACTCTCTGTGACCTTTTATTGCTCAGTTTCTGCACACTGTGTCCTTACACCAGCGTTCCACAGCCAAATGCCCTACATTCACACATTGGAGTTATGCACCAGTTTCAAAATCCTAAGCTGCCAATTCAGCTGACATTTTGTGCACACAAACTCAGTTAGAGTTATAGAGGGTATACAGCATGGAAACAGGCCCTTCAGCCCGTCTTATCCATGATGTGGAGATGCTGGCTTTGGACAGTGGTAAACGCAGTAAGCCAGGTTAAAGTCCAACAGGTTTATTTGGTAGCAAAAGCCACTAGCTTTTGGAGTGCTGCTTCTTTGTCAGGTGAGTGGGAGATCTGTTCACAGACAGGGCATATAAAGACACAAATGCCCTGTTTGTGAACAGATCTCCCACTCACCTGATGAAGGAGCAGCCCACCTTATCCATGCAGCCCCTTTTTATTTAACCACTAAGCTAATCCCAATTGCCTGCATTTAGCCCGTATCCCTCTGTACCCATCTTACCCATGTAACTGTCTGAACGCTTTTTAAAAGACAAAATTGTACCTGCCTCTACTACTGCCTCTTTTGGACACTTTTGTATCTCTTCCCTCTCAACTTAAACCTACGCCCTCTAGTTTTAGGCTCCCCTGCCTTTGGGGGAAAAGATATTGACTATCTCGCTGATCTGTGCCCCTCATTATTTTATAGACCTCTATAAGATCACCCCCTCGGCCTCCTAAGGGGTGACCCAGAGAAAAAATATCCCACTCGATTCAGCCTGTCCTTATAACTCAATCCATCGAGTCCCGGTAACATCCTAGTTGCTGAACCTCTTATGCAGCAGGACCATCGAGAAAGCAATTTCCATGATCCTTTACAGAGTAAGTCTATTGGCTAATAAATGTTTCTGTATTGTTCACTTCTCAGGCCACAGACAGACCTGTCCCCAATTGTGTCATTTAGCACATCACCAGACTCACAATATTCTGCCACAAATTGCACAACTGACTCCCTCTCCTTGATTTCTTTTGTGGAATCTGAGGTGCTCTGCAATCACCAAAGGGTTTGGTGAAAAACGTACTTGCAAAATATCTACCTTTTGTTGACATGTTTTAGTAGATATTTTGAAAGCATCTTTTTAAAGTTATTTATTAGTCACAAGTAAGGCTTACATTAACACTGCAATGAAATGACTGAAATTCCCCCAGTCGCCACAGTCTGGTGTCTGTTTGGGTCAGTGCATCTAACCAGCACGTCTTTCAGACTGTGGTGGGAAACTGGAGCACCCAGAAGAAACCCAGACGGATACAGGGAGAATGCGCAGACTCCACACAGACACTGACCTAAGCTGGGAATTGAACCCAGGTCCCTGGCGCTGTGAGGCAGCAGTGCTAATCACTGTGCTACCTGGCTTCCCCGATTGAACATAGAACATAGAACATAGAACATTACAGCACAAACAGGCCCTTCGGCCCTCGAGTTGCGCCGATCGCATCAACCCCACCAATCTATAGACCTATCTATAACCCCCAATCCCATTAAACCCCATATACTCATCCAGAAGTCTTTTAAAAGACCCCAGCGAGTTCGCCTCCACCACCGATGACGGCAGCCGATTCCAATCACTCACCACCCTCTGAGTGAAAAACTTACCCCTAACATCACCTCTGTACCTCCCTCCCCGCACCTTAAATCTGTGTCCCCTCGTAGCGACCATTTCAACCCGGGGAAATAGCCTCTGAGAGTCCACCCTATCTATTCCTCTCAACATTTTATAAACTTCTATCAGGTCGCCTCTCAACCTTCGCCTCTCCAGGGAAAAGAGTCCCAGCTCCCTCAACCTATCTTCATAAGGCATGCCTCCCAGTCCAGGCAACATCCTTGTAAATCTCCTCTGCACCCTTTCAATAGCTTCTACATCTTTCCTATAGTGAGGCGACCAGAACTGCGCACAGTACTCCAAATGAGGCCTGACAAGGGTCCTGTAAAG
This sequence comes from Prionace glauca, assembly GCA_037974335.1. Classification (NCBI taxonomy): domain Eukaryota; kingdom Metazoa; phylum Chordata; class Chondrichthyes; order Carcharhiniformes; family Carcharhinidae; genus Prionace; species Prionace glauca. The sequence goes on along the minus strand of CM075728.1, from coordinate 2,510,471 downwards.
TTGCAGCATTACCTCCCGACTCCTAAACTGGATTGGATTAAACTTCTGAGGAGGTTGAATGATTCTCCCCCCATCATGCTCAGGAATGTGGGCACCCTCACATCTTCTGCTATTTTGTCTTTTCTGGCAAAAACAGTCAAAATGCTCAGTGTAGGGGCTTGATCACGTTACATTTTCAAAGAATCCCACAACACCGATAACTCCCACTATCTTCTTACTAGTGGAGGTTCCCCAGATACACACTTCTCAGTGTGTTTCCATCAGTTACCTTGCTTTTCCTGTTTAAACAAAGCAATGACCCAGCTTCTTTTTTAACACACCTAGCTGTCCAAATGCTGGGCTGAGGATTGTTATTCATGTCCACCTTGCCCGCTGTGTCTGGAGCTTGCGCAAAGAACATCTTGTCCCAACTTTTTAGGTCATTTTCCTCCTCTCTGGTGGTTAGCAAGTGCCGTTTGCACTCCTGATCACCAGTTTTTTATGTTGTAAATTGTAGAATTGACATTAGAACATAGAACACTACAGCACATACAGGCCCTTCGGCCCACAAGTTGCGCCGATCACTTCTATACCTACCTGCGTGGGTTTTCTCCGGGTGCTCCGGTTTCCTCCCACAGTCCAAAGATGTGCGGGTTAGGTTCATTGGCTATGCTAAAATTGCCCCTTAGTGTCCTGGGATGTGTAGGTTAGAGGGATTAGCAGGTAAAATGTGTAGGGATATGGGGATAGAGTCTGGGTGGGATTGTGTTCGGTGCAGACTCGATGGGCCGAAGGGCCTGTTTCTGCACTGTAGGGTTCTATATATAAGCCATAGACCTATCTATAACCCCCAATCCCATTAGATCTCATATACTCATCCAGAAGACTTTTAAAAGACCCCAGCGAGTTCACCTCCACCACCACCGACGGCAGCCGATTCCATTCACTCACCACCCTCTGAGTGAAAAACTTACCCCTGACATCACCTCTGTACTTGCTCCCCAGCACCTTAGGAAGAATGGAGGGTTGAAGATATTGGAGCTTTACCTACAGAGTGGTGTTCACTCCTGACTGCTTCTTCACTCTGGCAGTTTCCCGCGCCAACGACCTGTGACATTACTTCTGGTGAATACATGAATATATTAACTCACAATGCCTAGTGCAGTTACCCAGAGTTAATATTAATACATCACAACTGCCTTTAATCCTTACACTTTAATCATTTTCCTCATTTTTCTGTGCAAGATGTGATGTGATTGATCTGTAATTTCCTTGTTAACAACTAATAAAGAGTTTGTGTGAAATGGGTAATGTAAGATTCAAGCTGGTGAATGATGCTTGGCAGTGACTGTAATTATTCTGAAGGGTCTCTGTCTGCTCTGAGTGCAATTAGTTTCTTGTGTCACTCTTCGTTTCGGAATTCAGCTGCTCCCGCTTAATTCAATAAGCCGTGAAATTCTTCTTAATGTCCTGTTCTCCCATCCATCAATTACTCACCAATCCCTGTTTGAAGCTTCCATCACAAGGGATTGCCTCGTCCCACGGAATATTTGAGTAGGGTCATGGATTGGCCTTTCAATCCCTTGAGTCTGTTTTGTCATTTGATTAGATTGAGTTGACCTGTAAACCCTGATATTTTGGGATGTCTCATCAACACGCACGTCAAGTAGAGATTTTTTTTAAGGCTGTGCATATTTTGTGTTGGTTTGTTGCTGTGCTGTTTGTGTACTTTGTGCGGTTATTCGATTATTGACCTCTGGATGCAGGGGTTGCTCGTGTGTGGATTCATTCAGGAACCAGACTCCGGGGCACTGTCAGCCCCTTCTCTGAAACATAGGAGAAAATGGGCCTTCGACCCAACACTGGGAAAACTAAGGTCTTCCTCTAACCAGGTCCAACAACACAACACATCTGTACACTAGATCTCCTCCCCACCCCCTGCTGACTCAGATCAATGGTGTCCTCCTGGAAAATATGGATCATTTTTCCTATTTTGGGAGTTTCCTCTTGATGAAGGCAGAAATAAATGAAAAATTCATCATCGTTTCCGAGGTGCCAATGCAGCATTCAGCTGAATGAGGAAAAGAGGATTTGATGACCAGGATCTCAACCGGAGGCTCATGACACGGTTACTGCGCAGTCCAAGAGACCTTGGAGACTTGAGCAATCTCCGGCAGGAATCTTAGAGCTCTGAGGAAGGTGAGTGATCCTTTGCAAGGTCCTCCAAAATGGCTGGTAACAGAAACAATCTAACAGCAGGGTTCTATCAGCATTGCAGTGGGAATGATTCAAAACCAATCCACTGGGCATGATGTGCCCGACCCCAACACAAAAGTCTGAGGTCACGGACCAACCGACTCAAGAACAGCTTCTTCCCTACTGCTGTCAGACTTTTGAATGGACTTATCTCGCATTAAGTTGATCTTTCTCTACACCCTCGCTGTGACTGTAACACTACATTCTGCACTCTCTCGTTTCGTTCTCCATAAACGGTATGCTTTGTCTGTATAGCGCACAAGAAACAATACTTTTCACTGTATGTTAATACATGGGACAATAATAAAATCAAATCAAAGTCAAAAACCAGAATTCTAAAGCAACCGCTCTGCTCAGATTAAGGGCCTCCCAGAAGGAAATGGAAACACTTCAGGGATGTCCTCAAGGCAGCCCTGAAAAGATCAAATATCCCCACAGACTCATGGAATCCCTGCCTTGTAGCCGACCAGAATAGAAAAAGGTTCCTATCCATGAATGGGATGGATAGGATAGAGGTGGAGAGACTCTTCCCGCTCAAAAAAGACAGTAGGACTAGGGGGCACAGCCTCAAGATAAAGGGGGGGCGGTTTAGAACAGAGTTGAGGAGGAACTTCTTCACTCAAAGGGTGGTGAATCTCTGGAATTCTCTGCCCGTTGAAGTGGTGGAGGCTGCCTCGCTACATATTTTTAAGAAACGGGTTGATGGGTTTTTGATAAGAGAAGGGATTAAGGGTTATGGGGAGAGGGCGGGAAGGTGGAGCTGAGTCACGACAGATCAGCCATGATCTTATTGAATGGCGGGGCAGGCTCGAAGGGCCAGATGGCCTACTCCTGCTCCTATTTCTTATGTTCTTATGTTCTTATGTTCACTGGCGAAGGCAGCAATTATATCGAGAGCTTTGCTGGGATCCGGCAGCAGTGAAACCGAGACTTGGAGGAAGCATAAAGCCTTCAAAAAAATACAGCTTCCCAACCCCGTCAACATCTCCTGCTCCACATGTGGCAAAGTCTGCAAATCATGCAGTGGGCTTGTCAACCATCTCCGAATCCATTGGACTGGAGTGGAAGGAATTATCCCAGATACTGGGAGACTGCCTAAGAAGAGGAAGCAGTTACTGGAGCTGCAACTCAGGGGGTAAGACTCTGGTTTCGGAGTCTGATAATTGAGAGTTCAAATTCTATTCCTGAGACTCAAGTCCACAACCTCGGCTGATATTCATTTATAATTAAACCATCCGAGGTGTTATATTAAAACCTCTAATGTGGGTACAACACTTCTCTGGCAGTATTAGAAAACACAGGGGAATTCCTCCAGTTCCCTGGATAATATTTATCCTTCAGCCAGCCTCACAAAAACAGATGACCTGCTCATTATTACAGAGCTATATATGGGAGCTTGCTGTGCACAAATGTTTTTATGTTTTGGGGTGTAACAGTGCAGCCCACCCTCACCGTGAGGGAAAGACTGTTACCCTCACTGTGTGGGAGAGACTGTTACCCTCACTGTGTGGGAGAGACTGTTACCCTCACTGTGTGGGAGAGACTGTCACCCTCACCGTGTGGGAGAGACTGTCACCCTCACTGTGTGGGAGAGACTGTTACCCTCACTGTGTGGGAGAGACTGTTACCCTCACTGTGTGGGAGAGACTGTTACCCTCACTGTGTGGGAGAGACTCACCCTCACTGTGTGGGAGAGACTGTTACCCTCACTGTGTGGGAAAAGTGTTACCCTCACAGGAGTGGGGAGAGTGCTGTCACCCTCACGGTGCGGGGAGAGTGTTATAGCTCCTCAATAAGTTGAGCACCCGGTAAAGATGTTTTCATGAATCTTCTGCTGATGTTCCAAACCACTTTGCCACTCTGCAGGAATGAGAATCCTCGCAGTTATTAATTGTATGATTGAAAAGTCTGAAGCCATGGCAATACAGGTGCTTCAATCATTGTAATGAGAGTCACAGATACCTTGTGAAGTGGCAATTCTTAAATGGTGTGAATTCACCCCCACCTCCTGGGTTTTGTGGATAACTTACTCTCGCTGTCCTCCCGACTACTTACAGGAAAATCGCTAACCGTTTTTGACTGAAATGTAAAATACTGGAGAGTTAAAGCCTCCGAGCAACACAGCCTGTCAACATCTAATCAAAAAATAATCCGATTCTAGAATTGCCCAGCAGCAGGTCTAGTGGAAAGAACAGAGCAGACCAATTGGGATTGTTAATGTATCATCCTCTCTCGCTTTTGTTTACCAACTCATTGGAAATCTTTTCTCCAATATCTCTGGTTTAATTCTAATCTCACTTAAATGGAAACCTTGTCAATAAAGCTTCTGCGGTTTCACAGGGTTGTGTTTTGTGGGGGTTTTTGGAGGGTTACACTCCACAACCCAGCCCGAGGGCACGGACAGCAGTTACTGTTCCTGGATTACCGAGCAGTTAGTTATCACAGGCAGCTCGACAGAGGCTCAGAGAGCAACACTGGGGCCGGATTTACAAAATTCTCCTTGCATCGAGCTTTGGGAGACGATCTTACCCTTCTCGCCACAGCTCAAAACTCTGATGAGGCAGCAGGAGAGAGAAAAAACCCAGAAGCAATTCAGGGGCATCCCCTAAGAAACAATATGCTAATTCCAATCGAAATCTGCCGCAGGCTGAACCATCCCCAGGTGTGCAGACACACACACAGCACACTCTAAATACTGCATCTTGTTAGTAATAAACCTGATGCCAGGATACATGGTGAATAACTGCACCCACAGTTCATTCTAATGGAATGATTTTATAGTTTGTGAGCCAGATGTGAATTTTGTGCCTTCAATAATTTAAATAACCTCATCAATTCAGACTCCAATCAATTTTTGGAGTAGATTTCAGTGGCTCACGATACATATTAATGAAATAATAATTTTGAAGGGGAGAGGAATGAAATTTTTATCGACCTCATAAAATTGCATTTCAGAAAAGTCATCAGTTGACAGCAGTAGGAGCAGAATTATGTGAAGAAAGATGAGAATAATCAGTCAGTTCAGTGCAGAGAGACTGATGTTTGGCATTAGAATGTTGCTTGTGAATCACTGTGTATTTACTGTGTGTGGACTGCACTACGCTCGGTGTAAGGAGGAGGTTCAGTGTGTGCGAACCTACACTAGATAATGCTTGTACGGAGTATTGGTTAGGCTACAGCTGGAGCATTGTGTACAGTTCTGGTCACTGCACTATAGGAAGGATGTGATAGCACTAGATGGGGTGCAGAGGAAGTTTACCAGAATGTTACCTGACATTTGAGCTATAAGGAGAGACTGGATAGGCTTGGGTTATTTTCTCTCAAGCAGAGAAGATTGAGGGGGGTACATGATTGTATGAGATTATGAGGGGTAGGGACAAGGTGAATAGGAAGCAGCTGTTCCCCTTGGTTGAAGGATCAGGTACGAGGGGGGCAGAGATTCGGGCTGAGGGGCAGGAGATTCAGAGGGGATTTGAGAAAAAAGCTTCTTAGAACATAGAACATCTTCACCCAGAAGTTGTTGGGAATCTGGAATGCGCTGCCTGGGAAGGTAATAGAGGCCGGGAACCTTAAAAACTTTAAAAAATATTTGGATGGGCAATTGAAATATCAAAATATTCAAGGATATGGGACAAGTGCAGGAAAATGGGATTAGCAGGACTTTACTGGTAGATATTGTCAGTGCAGACTTGATGGATTGAAGGGCTTTTCCTATGATTCAATGGGTAGAACTTTGCAGCCTCACTTGATCCGAGATCGGAAAATCCCGCCTGCGGTCAATGGACATTTCCATTGTCTGCCCCTCGCCTGCTCCGATTCCGTGGCAAGACAGGCGGTAGAATTCCGGCGTGTGACTCTAAAGCTTCACCACAGAACCAGAGTCACTTCCCTGATAGTCTTGTATTTGTTGTGGAAAACCTTCCTGGGAAGGGTGACGGAGTATTAATGATGCATACTGTTATTAACGTGCTAAAGGGTCAACTAATTCAGAGGCTTCCTTAGAGTCATAGATATCAACAGCACAGAAAAAGGCCCTTCAGCCTTTTCTCAAAAACTAACCATCTAACTATTCAAAGCTTTGGAGATTTTTTATGCCAATCTCGAAGACTTGCTGCTGGATTTACCTCACTCCTTCTGGAATTCAAATTCCACTGGGTTCAGTGGGATTTGAACCCGGGTCCTCAGAACATTAGTTTCTGGAATAATAATCTAGCAATAATATCACTAGGCCATCACCTCCTGGCACGTGGGGTATTCGCAACCAATATTTCTGTGCTTCTCAGAAGTGTCTAGCAAGCAAAGATAAAAAATCTGATTTTCGGTTTGTTGAGGAGCTCACGTATCTGGAAGTTCCAAAACTCCGCTGGAGTTAAGTGTCATGTGATGGTATTTGGCAGTCGAATGGAAGTCAAAGGGAAAGTTGCCAGTTGTCACAGAGCTGGAAACTCATCTCACCGTCAGTGGCTGTTAGACATTGGAAGGAGAGAAGGGGCAGAGGAAGAGAAGGTGGTTTGGTGGCGAGAGCTAGTACATGTTAGCTCTCACCACTAAAGGATGTAAAGGCTTTGGAGAGGGTGCAGAGGAGGTTTACCAGGATGTTGCCTGGTATGGAGGGGAGATCCTATGAGGAGAGACTGAGAGATTTGGGGTTGTTTTCGCTGGAAAGAAGGCGGCTAAGAGGGGACCTTATTGAAACATATAAGATGATTAGAGGTTTAGACAGGGTAGATAGTGATAGCCTTTTTCCTCGGATGGAGAAAGCTAGCACGAGGGGGCACGACTTTAGTTATAGGACGGATGTCAGGGGTAGGTTCTTTACCCAGAGGGTGGTGAGGGATTGGAATGCCCTGCCAGCTGCAGTTGTAAATGCACCTAGTTTGGGGGTGTTTAAGAGATCTGTGGATAGGTTTATGGATGAAAAGGGATTGGTTTAGGTTAGTGGGTCATTGTTTTGTAACTGGTCGGCGCAACATCGTGGGCCGAAGGGCCTGTTCTGCGCTGTAATGTTCTATGTTCTATGTTCTATGCAATCACTGCAGTTTCCCCAACAGCCTCACATGAATGCCCTTTATTAAAACACCCAGGGTGCAGAATTCCCTTTGCCAATGTGGTGGCATCTCCAAACTAATCCTTGTCTTGCTCCCATTGGACTCAAGAACAGCTTCTTTCCTGCTGCCATCAGACTTTTAAACAGGTCTATCTTATATTAAGTTGATCTTTCTCTACACCCTGGCTATGACTGTAACACTGCATTTTGCACTCTCTCCTTTCCTTCTCTATGAACAGTATGCTTTGTCTGTTTAGCACGCAAGAAACAATACTTTTTACTGTATACTAATACATGTGACAATAATAAATCAAATCATTCTGCAGCTGGGAAACTAGCACCAAGAGAATCTAATTTGCACCCCCCACCAAACCGCAGCCCCCCCACCCCCCCACTCCCCGATCTAAGTGTTAGTTCTGTTCCTAATGGAGAAGAGCTCAGTACAATATCTATTTCAGTTTGTAATATGTTATTTGTTTAACTAAATCTTTTTGTGTAGCAGATATTATAATTACAAACTGAGTTTTAACACTACAGCACTGGCACAAATCTATTAAAGTACATGCCATAACTCGATATTTATTCAGAGTAGAATCTTTCTGCTCTCACAATGTAGAGCCACGTTATGCCAAGTGGTGGGAGTTGCCAACTGTGACTGGATGTGCTCCAAAAGGTTTCATCACATGACCTGATGTCTCCAAGTGGCCTACTTCACCCCCCCATCCCCCCTACCCTACCCCCCACCCCCCGCCCTACCCCCATTCCCTGCCCTACCCCCAAACCCCCTCCCTTCCCCAGCGCTACATCTATCCCCCCACCCTACCCCCATGCCCCACCCTACCCCTATCCTCTGCCCCACTCCCAAGCCCCCGTCCTACCTCCCATCCCTCCGCCCTACCCCAAACCCCCTCCCTTTGCCTGCTCTTCCTCCGTCCCCCCATCCCCGGCCCCACCCCCATTCCTCCCCCGCCCTACCCCCATATTCCTGCGATTGGTTACCCAACAACCCAATCCCTTCGTGTGCTCTCTCTCCCCACAGCCAATCAGAATAGATTCTTCCTTAATTGAATGGATGTCTTTTGTCAGATGATCAAAGAGCCTGAATTCCCCAAGTTCAATTCTTCTTTTTAATAAGAATTAAAATAAAGTGTTCAAAGAAAGTTTAAGAAAATGCGCAACTTGTAACTGGCCCTTTGACTCTCTCAGGCCAATCAGCTGGAGATTCACTGTTGGCAACCACAGAGAGCTGGTGATCCAGGATGTGGGAGAGCCCTGGATTTTAGACTGGTGGCAACATTCTGAACAATGCTCTTTGCTGACAGACTTCAGAAATGTATTTCTGTTCGAAAATTGTCTCAATGTGTGAGCTTGTAATTCACTTGAGCAGCTTCTCGGTTCAAGTCTCGCTCTAATATAGTAGGGTAGTAATATAAAAAAGGATAGCAAGAGTGTTTATAAATATATAAAAAGGAAGAGGCTGGCTAGGGTGAACGTTGGTCCTTTAGAGGATGAGAAAGGGGACCTAGTGGTAGGGGATGGGGATATGGCTCAGGTATTGAATAACTTTTTTGAGGAGGACGTGAATAATTTGCCGGGTGTTAGCGATGGAAAGGTGGTAGGACTGGAGGGTCTTTAATGACATTACTGTTACTAGAGAGGCGGTGCTCGACAGACTGGAGGGACTGATTGTGGACAAGTCCCCAGGACCGGATGGAATGCATCCGAGGGTTCTGAAAGAAATGGCGGAGGTGATAGTGAATGCCTTGGTGGTTATTTTCCAGACATTGCTGGATTCCGGGGAAGTGCCGGAAGATGGGAAAATGGCTAATGTTACACTGTTGTTTAAGAAGGGTGCCAGGCAAAAGGCAGGGAATTATAGGCCGGTTAGTTTAATGTCTGTGGTAGGTAAAATGTTAGAATCCGTTATTAAGGAGGAAATAGCGAGGCATCTTGAAGGGAATTGCTTGATAGGGCGGACGCAACACGGTTTCATTAAAGGGAAGTCGTGTCTGACAAATTTACTGAAGTTCTATGAGGATGTGTCTAGGGCAGTGGATAGAGGAGAGCCGGTGGATGTGGTCTTTCTGGATTTTCAGAAGGCGTTTGACAAGGTACCTCACAAGAGGTTATTGCAGAAGGTCAGGGGACATGGAGTTGGGGGTAGGGTGTTAGCGTGGATAGAGGATTGGTTGTCAAATAGGAGGCAGAGAGTGGGGGTCAACGGGTGCTATTCGGATTGGCGGATGGTGACTAGTGGAGTGCCCCAGGGGTCGGTGCTGGGGCCTCAGCTATTTACCATTTATATAGATGATCTGGAGGAGGGAACCGAGTGCAGGGTGTTGAAATTTGAGGATGACACCAAGATTGGGGGAACGGCAAATTGTGCGGAGGGTGTGGTTGTAGTTTTGTAAATGCAGCAGTGGATTTGCACACAAACAGCACCGTGAGGATGACCAGATCATCTGGATGCTGATTGAGGGAATGAATGTTGGCTGGAACATGGTGGCAAAATCTTCTGCTGTTTGGAAATTGGTTGCCCCTGTTTGACTCACCACAGTGATGGTGAATCAAAAATATTGCATTAATTGTAACTCGCTTGGGTTGACCTGATGTGAGAAAACATTACAGCAGCGATGACGGTGCAGAATCACAAATATTAAAAATTCCTAAATATCACATGAGTTGTAAAACTGGCTTCCCGTTCACTCCCACCTGGTTTGGTCACCTCCATTGTCAAATTTAATATCTGGGGCACAGTTTAGAACAGAGTTGAGGAGGAACTTCTTCACTCAAAGGGTGGTGAATCTCTGGAATTCTCTGCCCATTGAAGTGGTGGGGGCTGCCTCGTTGAATATATTTAAGTCACGGGTAGATAGATTTCTGATCGATAAGGGAATTAAGGGTTATGGGGAGAAAGCGGGAAAGTGGAACTGATCCACTTCAGATCAGCCATGATCTTATTGAATGGCGGGGCAGGCTCGAGGGGCTAGATGGCCTAAATCCTGCTCCTATTTCTTATGTTCTTATCTGATATAAATGTAATTTCTTTTTTATTTTAGCGAACAGCAGGTTTACAAATCCTCTCAAAGGAGAGATTGTGGTAGCAAAGTGGGCAGATTTAGGAAAGGAATTTGAGATCTTAGGATCTAAGGAGCTACAGGCATGGCTACCATTAGTTTGATGCATAAGGAACCAGGATTGGAGGCTATCTCAGAGGCCTGTGGGGCCGAAGGGCCTTACAGAGATAAAATAGGACTGGACATGGAAGGATCTGAAAACATAGAAGAGAGTTGTAAAGTTGAGCTGGTGTCAGATAGGAAGGTCAATGAGGGGTCAGTGAGCACCAAGTGTAATGGATGAACCAGGCTTGGTGTGGGTTAGGATTTGTACAGCAGAGATTCGGAGGGATGTCTGTCAGAAATACATTGAAATAGTCACATCCAAATAAAATCCAAAAGCAGTGGGCTGTCTCACAATCAGCTAGTTCCTCAATACATGCAGACCCGTTAACATTAACACTGAACTCACTAACTCAGTGATGGTTATCAGGCAAAATAACTGAACAACATCAATCTGATTTATGGAAGAGGGAAGGAGATAAAAATGACAAGCTGTGCTGTCTTATATTGACAATTAGTGTCTGAGGAGACCAATCATGTTGCTTCACCCTTCCACTTGTCACGTATTTCAAACGTCAGAAAGCACTTAACGCGCCACTCAATGCACTGAATGTAGTCATTTTACACACAGCAAGGTCTCAGTCAGATCGCTGACCACTCAATCTGTTTTCATTGATGTGGGTTGTGGGCTAAAAATTAGCTGGAGCACCAGGGAGAACACCACTTCATTCTCCAGAACGCCGGGTGACTTTGACAGCAGCTCCTGCTGACAGGGGCGATTGTAAAGATAGTGGATAATTGGTAGTCATCTTCCAAAAAGGTTATAGATTCTTGAACGGTTCCTGAGATTGGATGTGGCAAATGCAGTCATATTTATTTGAGAAATGAGGCAGAGAGGAAATGGGGAGGACAGATCTATTAGCCTGAGATCAGTGGTAAAGAAATGCTAAAATCTATCGTTAAAGATGTGATAAGAGGACAAGTGGAAAGTAATGGTGGGATTCGGCAGAGTTAGCTTGGGTAAATGAAAGGGAAATCACATTTGACAAACTAGGTAGAGTTCTTTGAGGATGTAACTAGACAAGATAAGGGAGAAGCAGTGGATGTGGTGTATCTGGATTTACAGAAGGCTTTTGATAATGTCCCAACATGAGAGGTTAGAAAACAAGATCAGAAGACAGAGGGTGATATAGAGTATGGACTGAGAATTGGTTATTGGGCCGGAAGCAGAGAATGGGAATAAACGGGTCACTCTCAGGCTAATATACTGGGGCTGCACAAGGATCAGTCCTTGGGCCCCAGGAATTCAGAATATAAATCAATGATTTGGACGTAGGGGCCAAATGTAATCTCTGAAAACCCCTGACCCTGTTTGCGGCTGAGATTCTCCAGTACCGCTGCAGTCAATGGAGTTTTGGCTGAGTGCCAAAATCTCCATTCTCGCTGGCAGCAAAATGGTTACAGATGAAATCAGAGAATTCCACCCAATGCTCCCCAGTTTGCTGATGACACAAAACTAGATGGGAATGTGAGCTGTGAGGAGGATGTAAAGCACTTTCCCAGGGATTTAGACAGGCTGAGTGAATGGGCAAGACCAGGGCAGATAGATTATCATGTGGAAAAATGTGAAGTCGTTCACTTTGACAGGAAAAACAGACATGCAGATTATTTCTGGAATGGTGAGAGATTGGGAAATGTTAATGTCTAAAGGGGCCTGGGTATCCTTGTCTGTAAGTTACCGAAAGGTAACATGATTGCAGCAAGCATTGACGCTTATGTTGGAGTATTGTGTAGATTTTGGTATCCTTTCTTGCTGAAGAAGGAGTGCAGTGAAAGTTCACCAGACTAACCCTGGGATGATCCTATATTCTCAAGAGTTTAGAAGAGTGAGAGGTGGTCTCTTTGAGGCACATGGGGCATGACAGGGTAGATGCAGAAAGGATGGCTGTGGGGGTGGGGAGGTCGAAAATCAGGTGACATAGTCTGCGAATAATAGGGAGGCCATTTTGGGTCTGAGGTGAGGATGAATGTCTTCACCCAAAGGGTGGTGTATCTTTGGAATTCTCTCCCATAGAAGGCTGTGGAGGGTCAGCCATTGTGTACATTCAAGACATAGATCGATAGGTTTCCAGATATTAAAGATATCAGGGAATATGGGGATAATGTGGGAGAATGACACCGTGTTAGGAGATCAGCCATAGTCTAACTGAATGGGGGAGAGGCTCAGGGGGCGGAATGGGGGAAGGGGCTGGGGGGGGGGGGAGGGCTGAACATGTCCATGTTCCTATGACCAGGTTTGGATCAGCCTGAGGAAGATATACCTCCAATAATGTGACACTCTCTCAGTTTTTCAGCTTTGCTCCCAAATCATGGACTAGACTCGAAATTTCTTAAAATTTAAAAGGGAGATCGCTAAATTCTGCCCAATAAGATATCAGAGCAGATAAACGGTGATTTAATGATGTTGGTTGAGGAATCAAATATTGGCTGGAGCATTGTGAAGATCACTGCTGCTGTTCTTCAAAATACTACCGAGAGATACTTTATAATCCACCTGAGAGAGCCTCTGACAGTGCGGCACTCCCTCAGCACTGACCCTCTGACAGTGCGGCGCTCCCTCAGCACTGACCCTCTGACAGTGCGGCACTCCCTCAGCACTGACCCTCTGACAGTGCGGCACTCCCTCAGCACTGACCCTCTGACAGTGCGGCACTCCCTCAGCACTGACCCTCTGACAGTGCGGCATTCCCTCAGCACTGACCCTCTGACAGTGCGGCACTCCCTCAGCACTGACCCTCTGACAGTGCGGCACTCCCTCAGCACTGACCCTCTGACAGTGCGGCACTCCCCCAGCACTGATCCTCTGATAGTGCGGCACTCCCTCAGCACTGACCCTCTGACAGTGCGGCATTCCCTCAGCATGACCCTCTGACAGTGCGGCACTCCCTCAGCACTGACCCTCTGACAGTGCGGCACTCCCCCAGCACTGATCCTCTGATAGTGCGGCACTCCCTCAGCACTGACCCTCTGACAGTGCGGCACTCCCTCAGCACTGACCCTCTGACAGTGCGGCACTCCCTCAGCACTGACCCTCTGACAGTGCGGCACTCCCTCAGCACTGACCCTCTGACAGTGCGGCACTCCCTCAGCACTGACCCTCTGACAGTGCGGCACTCCCTCAGCACTGACCTTCTGACAGTGCGGCACTCCCTCAGCACTGACCCTCTGACAGTGCGGCACTCCCTCGGCACTGACCCTCTGACAGTGCAGCACTCCCTCGGCACTGACCTGGCCAGCCTGGATTACAAGGTGTCTCCAGTTAAATATATTGAAGCATTTCTCCATGTTTGGATGGAAAGAAAAGTTATTGAAGGACATGTTTAATTTGAAGGTGGGCTGAGGTAATGCTGTCACCTCCAATAGTCTGTAAACAATATATCTTCCAAACTAATGGATAGATTTGAACAGAGCTCTGTGCACAGGAAGAGTACGGGCCAAGGAAGAACTGATTAGTGAAGATGTGCATCTGGATCCTGGAGTTTTTTTTAAAGGATCCATTCAGATTGGGTGAATTGACATTTTATTTTTACAATGCTGCGGGTTGTTTGATTTTGAATGTTGTTGATTGGTTTAGAATGTTGTGGATTGTCTCAATGGCTGTGGTGGAATAGCTGTCTAAATGTGAGCAGAGTTTTCACAGCAGGTTGTTGGCTGTAGATCGGGCTGAAGCCTCCTCAGTGAGATAGAAGCTCTGAACAAAAATGCCTTTTCCTTCAGTTTTATAGTTACAGCGTATCAGGCAAGGAGACAAAACCCTGAAGGAAGAGTGGTGTAACTATAATAATACTGAGTTAACACGGTGCTGTGGGGGAATGTGCTCTTTAGTCCCCTCTGCACTTGTTTATTATTGAATTTCTCTGTAAATGAAAAGTTGTTGTGAAAGCTGCACTGGTTTAAAATTCTGATTAAATTGTGAGTCACGTATCGAGAAAACTTGAGGCTACTCTGAGGGAAGGGAGAATATCATTTGAGCTGTCTGTTAGCTTTCCGTGACAAAATACGAGTTCGAAAGTTACTTTTATGCCTTGCTGGTTTTGATTTTTCTGCCTTCATCGTCACATTAAAACATCAAATAACGCTGGCAACATGAAAATAAAATTCTCGCCAGCTGGACAGGTTGGTGATGGTGTTTGCGATGGTGGGGAGGGGGCGGGGGGGGGGGGGGGGGGGGGGAGGTGGGGGGGAGGTGGGGAGGGGGGGGGACTTCTAATCAAGGAAACTTCAGCTGAAGTGTTTGAAGTTGGTTTATTCTGTGAATGTACAGGCAGTATTTAATCAAAAATCAACCCATACATTCAGGTGAAAATATCTTTCTAATCAGTCATGGTAGGATCAGCTCCGATTTGCATTCGAGACCTGCCTGTTTTCCAATTGAACTGGGAATAATAGTTCTTTTTTCAGTTTCTACCCAAATCTGAATTTCCTCTCACCCTTTCGTAGCTGATTTGATTTGATTTGATCTGATTTATTATTGTCACATGTATTAGCACACAGTGAAAAGTATTGTTTCTCATGCACTGTACAGACAAAGCATACCGTTCATAGAGAAGGAGAGGAGAGAGTGCAGAATGTAGTGTTACAGTCACAGCGAGGGTGGAGAGAAAGATCAGCTCAATGCGAGGTTGGTCCATTCAAAAGTCTGACAGCAGCAGAGAAGAAGCTGTTCCTGAATCGGTTGGTAAGGGACCTCAGACTTTTGGATCTTTTTCCCAAAGGAAGAAGGTTGAAGAGAGAATGTCCGGGGTGCCTGGGGTCCTTAATTATTCTGGCTGCTTTGCCAAGGCAGCAGAAGTGTGGACAGAGTCAATGGATGGGTGGCACGGTGGTTAGCACCACTGCTTCACAGCTCCAGGGTCCTGGGTTTGATTCCCAGCTCGGGGCATTGTCTGTGTGGAGTTTGCACATTCTCCTCGTGTCTGCGTGGGTTTCCTCCCACAGTCCAAAGATGTGCGGGTTAGGTTGATTGGCCATGCTAAGAAATTGCCTCTTAGTGTCCAGGGATGTGTAGGTTAGAGGGATTAGTGGGTATAATATGTAGGGGTAGGGCCTGGGTGGGATTGTGTTCGGTGCAGACTTGATGGGCTGAAGGGCCTCTTTCTGCACTGTAGGGTTCTGTGAGGCTGGTTTGTGAGATGGTTTGGGCTTCATTCACGACCTTTTGTAGATGCTTGTGTTCTTGGGTAGAGCAGGAGCCCATACCAAGCTGTGATACACCCAGAAAGAATGCTTGCTGTGGTGTGTATGCTCTGTATCAGATTCGGCACATTCCCACCCTCCGGCCATTTGAACCCAGTTTGGAGATGTTGCTGGCAATAATGATGAAAATTGTAACACACTGTCCACCTTCCACTTCACTCAAACACTGATTTGGAAAGTTCCAGAGGGAGAGGTGAGTGCCCCTTGATCATGCAGATGAGGCTAAGTCACAAGTGTATTTCCCTCGGCTGAGAAAACCATTTATCTTCTGAATGGAAAGTGCTGTGGATGTTTATTGAAGCTGGCACATTCATTTACATGAGTTTTCCGAGAGTATGAGGGAACACACAGGAGAATCTAAACAATCAGCACACTCTCCCCTCTTACAAGAGTACTTGGGTTGCTTGGATGGGAATAGCTTAGTACCTAACCAAGAATCACAACTGCTCTCTAATGTTCTTTATCCGACCAACAAGGATCCCAGAAAGCATATTCACCAAGACCCAATGAGCGAGACTGTACATCAACTCTCCTCTGTACTGTGTACCTTGTTTAAAATTTGGTGTCACTATAAAGAGCAACACCTACTGACTTTAGAATTTTTCACATCTTTATTGGAAACCAACATCATTAAAATGGATTATCTAATCACTTTGCGCTGAGCTCTCTGGGATGGGACTAACTCTCACAGGGAGCTGAATGTGAGGCCAGTGTTGTGAGTCCAGCCTGACTCAACAACAACCCAATAATAACATTAAAAACCTGGGATTTGAAATTTGTAATTTCACTCTTGTGATACCCAAGTGTCACGGAGCAGGAGGAGGTCACGGTGCCCCTCATATCTATGATGGTTCTTTGTTAGAACACCGAAACTAATCCCAGCATCAGGGAATCATAGAGGTTTACAACATGGAAACAGGCCATTTGACCCAACTTGTCCATGCCGTCCAATTTTCATCATTAAGCTACTCCCAGTTGCTTGCATTTGGCTCAAATCCCTCTATACCCAACTTACCCATGTAACTGTCTAAATGTCTTTTAATAGACAAAGTTGTACCCGCCTCCACTACTACCTCTGGCAGCTCGTTCCAGACACTCACCACCCTCTGAGTGAAAACATTGCTGCTCTGCTCTGGACTTACGCAAAGATATTTTGGCCTTGGAGGGAGTGCAGAGGAGGTTTACTAGGCTGATGCCGGAGTTGAGGGGGTTGAGCTATGAGGAGAGGCTGAATAAACTAGGCTTGTACTCGTTAGAGTTTAGAAGAATGAGGGGAGATCTCATTGAGACGTATAAGATGATGAATGGGATGGATAGGATAGAGGTGGAGAGACTCTTCCCGCTCAAAAAAGACAGTAGGACTAGGGGGCACAGCCTCAAGATAAAGGGGGGGGGGGCGGTTTAGAACGGAGTTGAGGAAGAACTTCTTCACTCAAAGGGTGGTGAATCTCTGGAATTCTCTGCCTGTTGAAGTGGTGGAGGCTGCCTCGCTAAATATTTTTAAGACGCGGGTTGATGGGTTTTTGATAAGAGAGGGGATTAAGGATTATGGGGAGAGGGCGGGAATGTGGAACTGAGCCACGACAGATCAGCCATGATCTTATTGAATGGCGGGGCAGGCTCGAAGGGCCAGATGGCCTACTCCTGCTCCTATTTCTTATGTTCTTATGACCCTTTTGTATTTCTCCCCTCTCACCTTAAACCTATGCTCTTGAGTTTTAGACTCCCCTACCTTTGGGAAAAGATATTGACTATCTAGCTGATCTGTGCCCCTCATTATTTTATAGACCTCTATAAGATCACCCCCTCAGCCTCCTACGCTCCAGAGGAAAAACGTCCTAGTCTATCCAACTTCTCCTTGTAATTCAAACCATCAAATCCCGGTAGCATCCTAGTAAATCTTTTCTGCACTCTTTCTGGCCAAATAATATCCTGTCTATAATAGGGTGACCAAAACTGTACACAATATCCTGCTATCTAATCCCATGCTTATGCATTTTTAACCATTTGTCTACCTTTTCTTGAAGAATGCTGTCTGCCTCGCTGACTCATGTTAATAAGTCTGTTCTGGGCATCGGGGAGTTTCTATAATAAATATTCTTCTCAGGTTCCCTTTTCTTTCTTTCCAGAGAGTTAATTTTCCACAAAACTTGCTACAAACTATTTTAACATTGTCCTCTGGTGTTATAACTCAAAGACACTAATTAAATAGTTTCTTTCTCAATAGGGAGGCTATGGAGGTGTTCTTTAAAATTTGTCAGCATCTCTTACATAACCTATTATTTGTCTCATATTCATGCAGAGAAAGCATATTTGGTTACTCAGTCAGATTCTCCAGAACGTCAATCACTGTGACTCACTTTTCCATGTGGAGATGCTGGTGTTGGACTGGGGTAAACACAGTAAAAAGTCTCACAACACCAGGTTAAAGTCCAACCAATTTATTCGATAGTAAACTCACAAGCTTTCAGGGTTTGCCCCTTTGTCAGGTGAATGGAGAATTCTGGTCTCAGACAGAGCATATAAAGCACAGACAGTTTAGAGATTACTGATTAGAATGCGAATCTTCACAGCTAACCTGCTATTCAAGTCTTAAAGATGCAGACAATGTGAGTGGGGAGGGCATTAGGTTAAAGAGATGTGTATTGTCTCCAGACAGTACAGTAAGTGAGGTTTTGCAAGCCCAGACAAGTCACGGGGGTTACAGATAGTGCAACATAAATCCAAGATCCCTGTTGAGACCGTCCTCATGTGTGCAGAACTTGGCTATCAGTCTTTGTTCAGCGACTCTGCGCTGTCGTGTGTCGTGAAGGCCGCCTTGGAGAATGCTTACCCGAAGGTCAGAGGCTGAATGCCCATGACCACTGAAGTGTTCGCCAACAGGAAGGGAACAGTCTTGCCTGGTGATTGTCGAGCGATGTTCATTCATCCGTTGTCGTAGCGTCTGCATGGTCTCCCCAATGTACCATGCTTCGGGACATCCTTTCTTGCAGCGTATCAGGTAGACAATGTTGGCCGAGTTGCAAGAGTATGTACCGTGTACCTGGGTACACTGGGGAGACCATGCAGACGCTATGGCAACGGATGAATGAACATCACTCAACAATCACCAGGCAAGACTGTTCCCTTCCTGTTGGCGAACACTTCACGGGCATTCAGCCTCTGACCTTCGGGTTAGCATTCTCCAAGGCGGCCTTCACGACACACGACAGCGCAGAGTCGCTGAGCAGAGACTGATAGCCAAGTTCCGCACACATGAGGACGGTCTCAACAGGGATCTTGGGTTCATGTCGCACTATCTGTAATCCCCGTGACTTGTCTGGGTTTGCAAAACCTCACTTACTGTACTGTCTGGAGACAATACACATCTCTTTAACCTAATGCTCTCTCCACTCACATTGTCTGCATCTTTAAGACTTGAATAGCAGATTAGCTGTGAAGATTCGCATTCTAATCAGTAATCTGTAAACTGTCTGGGCTTTATATGCTCTGTCTGAGGCCAGAACTCTCCATTCACCTGACGAAGGGGCAAACCCCAAAAGCTTGTGAGTTTACTATCAAATAAATTGGTTGGACTCTAACCTGGTGTTGTGAGACTTCTTACTCACTTTTCAAGATATTCCTACTTGGAGAAGCAGCATGGATTTTGATGGGTAAACTTCCTGAGCACATTCTCCCAGATTACCTGTTGGAAACACATAGAGCGGAATTCTCTGACCACACTGGTCTAAAGGCCAGAAATTCCTGCCTGACTGCCAATGGACCTTCACATTGTCCACAACCCGCTCGCTACAACTGCAGTGGCGCTCGGGGTGGGAGAATTCCGACCACAATTGGGAAATAAGAAATAGGAGCAGGAGTAGGCCATCTAGCCCTTCGAGCCTGCCCCGCCATTCAATAAGATCATGGCTGATCTGTCGTGACTCAGCTCCACCTTCCCGCCCTCTCCCCATAACCCTTAATCCCTTCTCTTATCAAAAACCCATCAACCCGTTTCTTAAAAATATTTAGCGAGGCAGCCTCCACCACTTCAACGGGCAGAGAATTCCAGAGATTCACCACCCTTTGAGTGAAGAAGTTCCTCCTCAACTCTGTTCTAAACCGCCTCCCCTTTATCTTGAGGCTGTGCCCCCTAGTCCTACTGTCTTTTTTGAGTGGGAAGAGTCTCTCCACCTCTATCCTATCCATCCCATTCATCATCTTATATGTCTCAATGAGATCTCCCCTCATTCTTCTAAACTCTAACGAGTACAAGCCTAGTTTATTCAGCCTCTCCTCATAGCTCAATCCCCTCAACTCCGGTATCAGCCTAGTAAACCTCCTCTGCACTCCCTCCAGGGCCAAAATATCCTTGCGCAGGTGTGGCGCCCAAAACTGCTCACAGTACTCCAGCTGCGGCCTCACCAATGCCCTATACAGCTGCAGCAAGACCTCCCTACTTTTATATTCAATCCCCCTCGCTATGAAGGCCAGCATCCCATTTACCTTCCTGACCACCTGCTGCACCTGCAAGCTGGGTTTTTGCGACTCATGTACAAGGACCCCGAGGTCCCTCTGCACCGTCGCCTGCTGCACCCAACTCAGGAAAAACTTCTTTACCCAGAGAGTGGTGAGAATATGGAATTCGCTACCAGAGGGAGTGTACGAGGTAAATATAGTGTTGATATATTGAAGGAGAACATAAGAACATAAGAAATAGGAGCAGGAGTAGGCCATCTAGCCCTTCGAGCCTGCCCCGCCATTCAATAAGATCATGGCTGATCTGTCGTGGCTCAGTTCCACATTCCCGCCCTCTCCCCATAACCCTTAATCCCCTTGCTTATCAAAAACCCATCAACCCGCGTCTTAAAAATATTTAGCGAGGCAGCCTCCACCACTTCAACGGGCAGAGATTCACCACCCTTTGAGTGAAGAAGTTCCTCCTCAACTCTGTTCTAAACCGCCCCCCCCCCCCCCCCCCCTTTATCTTGAGGCTGTGCCCCCTAGTCCTACTGTCTTTTCTGAGCGGGAAGAGTCTCTCCACCTCTATCCTATCCATCCCATTCATCATCTTATATGTCCAGAAGCTGGATAAATACATGAGGGAGAAAGGAAAAGGAGGATGTGCTGATAATAGGAATTGCGAGGCAGCTTACTTGGAGCTTAAGCATGCAGCAGTTACATAGAATGGTCTATTACTATTCCGTAAATCTTATGTAAATTGTCTTTAACTGGAGACTGGGCTAAGTCTCAACTCTGTGCATACAGAGCAGTGGGAGATGGTCTGGCATTAAGGCATTTTTCAACTGCCTTAAAACATGCCAACTTCATTCAATTCAAATGCTAATCACCGCCTTGAAAGTAAAACATCAAAAAAAGCATGGAACGCTGAACAATTTATTGATTTTCCCCTTCAATGACTTAACAGTAATTATGTGGGGATGTCTAACAAAGATTCATGCTACAGTAATGCACAATTATCTATGTTACGTGTGTTAATTATTGCCCTTTCTCAACAATAAGAATTTTGATTTACTCTCTCCACGCTGACAGATCTGAAGTTGATTTCTCTCTTGCTGGGCTGCTGCTTGCTTCCACTGACCCAGCTTCCAGGTGTGTCACTCCCTTTCGGAATTAAATATCTTATCCTCAAATTCTCCACTAATCCTCCCCCACTGTAAGGTTAAAGAAGGGTCAATTAGGAGGACAGATTATGCAGACGAGGCCTGCATTTCACCAAATGTAGAAGATTAAGGGGCGATCTAATTGAAGTGGTTAAGATGATTAACTACAGACATAGACAAGACATCGGTCAAAGACATAGAATTGGCCATGTCCCCAGCCATTATGTCCAGGGATCAGGACGTCTCATGCATCAGTGCAGACTCAATGGGCTGAAGGGCCTCTTCTGCACTGTGGTATTCTGTGATTCTGAAAATAAAGGAGTGAGTACCAGTCCCATTGCTGTCGAAGGAAAAAACGCTGGAAAATCTCAGCAGGTCTGGCAGCATCTGTAAGGAGAGAAAAGAGCTGATATTCCGAGTTTCGATGACCCTTTGTCAAAGCTAAAAGGCAGAGAAAGTGGGAGATATTTATACTGCAGGGGGAGGGAGTGAAAGATGAGTCATAGCCACAGAAACCAGGGGGAAAGGCTGCTAATGGCAGCCCATAGAGAGAATAAAGGGTGTGAATGGCCAAGTGGCAAAGGAGCTGTAAACTGTGACAGATATTGGGTGGAGGGGGGGAATAGGAGAGAGGTAGAATGTAGAAAAGGAGAAGTGGGGGGGACTGAAGGAACAGCATCTCATTTTCCAGCTCGGCACTTTACATCCTTCCACTTTCAACATTGAATTCAACAACTTTGAGCCCTTTGTTTTCATTCTATTTTATTCAATTTTTTACTGTTCTCTACCTTTTATTTCTTTATTGTCTTTCTTCATTTTTCTTCCCTCCTCCATTCTTTCCCCCCCCCCCCGCTTCCCCTTTTCTACATCCTCCCTCTGTCCCATCTTTCTCCTGCCCTCCCCCAACATCTTCATCTGTCACAGTTTACAGTTTCTCTGCCGTTTGGCCATCCATACCTTTTATTCTCTCTGTGGACAGCCATTAGTGGTCTTTCCCCTTGATTCTGAGCTCTTTCCTCTCCTTACAGACGCTGCCAGACCTGCTGAGATTTTCCAGTGTTTTCTCTTTTGGTTTCAGATTCCAGCATCCGCAGTCATTTGCTTTTATCCAGTGGCGCATTTGTACCATTTATATTGGAAAACTTCAAATAAAAATATGGTTTGAAAAAAATGACCTCCTCACACAGAGGAAATCCCGAATCCTAAATAATAGGTGAGGCGGGGGATGAGCTGGAATTTTCATATCCGAGGTTGATAGATTTTTGTTGGATCGGGGGTAAGGGTCATGGAACTAGGGTGGCATGGTGGCACAGTGGTTAGCACTGCTGCTTCACAGTGCCAGGGATCCTGTTCGATTCCCAGCTTGGGTCACCGTCTGTATGGAGTTTGCTGTTCTCCCCATGTCTGTGTGGGTTCACTGCGGTGCCCCACATTCTAAAAGATGTGCCGGTTCGGTGCGTTGACCCGAACAAACGCTGGAGTGTGGCGACTACAGGAATTTCACATAATTGCAGTGTTAATGTAAGCCTTACTTGTGACTAATAAATAATCTTTTAAAAAAAAACTTTAACTAAGGCTGAGAAATTAAGTTGAAATACACATCAGCCATGATCTAATTGAATGGCTGTGCAGGCTTGAGGGACAGATTCTGTTCCTAGAATCTATCAGGATGGTAGAAGGTGAACTGGATGCACCTTGGCTTTCTCTTGTCTAACAATTCACACGTTCCCATTACAGATTTACAACCAGCTGCTTCTCCACCGAAAAGGAGGTTAAATTGGACCGTCCGCCAAATTCCCTGCCTTCAGGACCAGCCATTTGTTACCCCATGTTTGATATCCTGACTAAGATGGCATGTGGGAAATCAACAACAGCTTGCAACATGACACAGTAACACCTTGAGATCAAAAAGGGACGGAGGGGAGATCAGACAAAATTGGACTGAAAGCTACAGGATAGAGCGACTAAAAACTTGCTCAATGCTTTGGGACTTAAATGAGAGGAAAGTGTTTAAACTGAGGAGATCTGGACAGGACTTGCAGAATCTGAAGCTACAGCAAAGTAAGCTACTGGAGTCAGAGGAATGTAATGTGTTGAAAAGATTGCAGAGAAAGCAGGAGATGAAGATATGAAGTCCTTTAAACACCAGGAGAAGAAATTGAGACCTTTGAGGTCTTGAGCTTCCGTTGATATTAAGCTTTTTATTCGTTCGTGGGATATGGGCATCGCTCGCTGGGCCAGTATTTATTGTCCATTCTTAATTGCCCTTGAGGGGGCAGTTAGAAATCAATCACATTGCTGAGGATCTGGAGTTACAGGTAGGCCAGGCGGCTAAGGACAACAGATTTCCTTCCCCACAGGACATTGGCGAACCAGATGGGTTTTAAAATAAAGTAGAGGAAGTAAAAAGTGTGGACGTCATTAATTTTGTAGAGGATCATTGTACTCAAGGCAGCGATGCAGTGACTAACATTTTGTAACCAACTGCCTCTCTATTGACAACACAGATTTGTAAATCTGCCTTCAATCTGCATATGTATTCATATTGCTTCAGACTTCAAGGACTAGTAGGTATATATGTTATCTTTATTACAATATAACATGTTAATTGTATATTAATTGGGTGTTACATTAATTGTGTTCAGTTGGTGGCCATTAGCCTGTGCTCTGGAACACAGGAGCAGACTGAGACAATGATTGTTGGGTTTAACGGCGTATGTGTGTAATGTGCATATCTGCAAATAAAGTGTAAAGTTTTTAAAGTTAGGGGGTTTGGTCATGCTAGATTGCCCCTTCGGGGGACTAGTGCAGGGTTACATGGCTGTGATTGCTGTCGGTGCAGGCTCGATGAGCTGAATGGCCTCCTGTCGGGATTCTATGATTTCCCCTCCCTCAACTAATGTGCTGATGGTGAAATTTGAAAGAATCGGGAATTAAGAATCTGCTGATGGCCATTGTTGATTATTGGAAAAAACCCGTCTAATTCACTCATATCCCTTAGGGAAGGAAATCTGCCATCCTTGTCCAGTCTGGCCTGCATGTGACTCCAAACCCATAGCAATGTCTACCTTCTGAAATGTCTGGACAAGTCCGAGGGCACAAACTCATCCTGTGAATGATTTTTTAAAAAAATTACCAGCTTTATCTTCACGTAGTCAGGATAAGTTGTTTTCCTGTACAATACTCAACTTCCCTTCTGAGCTTGTTATTGACCATAAATTCTGCAGCTTAATTATTTTATTGATTTTATTTGTTATAAAAGCTACAGGGCAGCACAGTGGTTAGTGCTGCTGCCTCACAGCACCCAAGGGGACTTAGGTTTGATTCCTGGCTTGGCTTACTGTCTGTGTGAAGTTTACACATTCTCCCTGTGTCTGCATGGGTTTCCTCCGGGTGCTCCGGTTTCCTCCCACAGTCCAAAGATGTGTGGGTTAGGTGGATTGGTCATGATAAATTGACCCTTAGTGTCAATGGGACTAGCTAGGGTAAATGGATGGGGTTAGGGGAATAGGGCCTGGGTGGGATTGTGGTTGGTGCAGACTCGATGGGCCGAATGGCCTCTTTCTGCACTGTAGGGTTCTATGATTGTAGTCTGAGTGCGGAA
This sequence comes from Prionace glauca, assembly GCA_037974335.1. Lineage (NCBI taxonomy): Eukaryota > Metazoa > Chordata > Chondrichthyes > Carcharhiniformes > Carcharhinidae > Prionace > Prionace glauca. The sequence continues at coordinate 2,485,607 of CM075728.1, read as the reverse complement.
AGACTAGCCTCCAGCTCTATCCTTCACCACCTGCCCATCTAAAGGCACATAAGGATCCTTCTTGAATCATTTCAGATTGCAGCATGAATTCTGGTCAGGCTGATGACTCCCCTCAATGGGGGAACGTTAATCTCCTGTATTGGGGAAAAAGGCAATGAAACATCAGTGATCCTATCGTGTGGAACATTGATCAGGCTGTCCATTTGCTTTTGTTCATTATCTGTTGTTAGTCAGGGTGGATTTCTCCACGTCCCCAATTCACAACATCACACAAGAACCAACGAGCAACAGTGGGAGAATCTGTACAAAGTGACAGAAACATCAAGGGAACAAAAGAACAGAGGGAGGCCATTCAGCCCCTCTGTCAATTCCATTATAGAACATAGAACATTACAGCGCAGAACAGGCCCTTCGGCCCACGATGTTACGCCGACCAGTTACAAAACAATGACCCACTAGCCTAAACCAATCCCTTTTCGTCCATAAACCTATCCACAGATCTCTTAAACGCCCCCAAACTAGGTGCATTTACAACTGCAGCTGGCAGGGCATTCCAGTCCCTCACCACCCTCTGGGTAAAGAACCTACCCCTGACATCCGTCCTATAACTACCCCCCCTTAATTTAAAGCCATGCCCCCTCGTGCTAGATTTCTCCATCAGAGGAAAAAGGCTATCACTGTCCACCCTATCTAAACCTCTAATCATCTTATATGTTTCAATAAGATCCCCTCTTAGCCGCCTTCTTTCCAGCGAAAACAACCCCAAATCCCTCAGCCTCTCCTCATAGGACCTCCCCTCCATACCAGGCAACATCCTGGTAAACCTCTCTGCACCCTCTCCAAAGCCTCCACATCCTTCCTGTAATGTGGGGACCAGAACTGCACACAGTACTCCAAGTGCAGCCGTACCAGAGTAGTGTACAGTTGCAACATAACGCTGCGACTCCTAAATTCAATCCCCCTACCAATAAACGCCAAGACACTGTATGCCTTCTTAACAACCTTATCTACTTGATTCCCAATTTTCAGGGATCTATGTACACATACTCCTAGATCCCTCTGTTCATCAACACTATTCAAAGTCCTCCCGTTAGCCCTATACTCGACACATCTGTTATTCCTACCAAAGTGAATTACCTCACACTTCTCCGCATTGAACTCCATCCGCCACCTCTCGGCCCAGCTCTGTAACCTGTCTAAGTCTTCCTGCAAACTATGACACCCTTCCTCACTATCTACCACACCTCCGACTTTGGTGTCATCAGCAAATTTACTAATCCACCCAACTATACCCTCATCCAGATCATTAATAAAAATTACAAACAGCAGTGGCCCCAAAACAGATCCCTGAGGCACACCACTCGTAACCGAACTCCATGATGAATATTTACCATCAACCACCACCCTCTGTCTCCTATCCGCTAGCCAATTCCTGATCCAATTCCCTAGATCACCCCCAATCCCATATATCTGCATTTTCTGCAGAAGCCTACCATGGTGAACCTTATCAAACGCCTTACTAAAATCCATATACACCACGTCCACTGCCTTACCCCCATCCACCTCTTTGGTCACTTTCTCAAAAAACTTAATAAGGTTAGTAAGGCACAACCTACCCGCCACAAAACCATGCTGACTATCTCCAATCAATTCATTACTCTCCAAATAACTATAAATCCTATCCCTAATAATTTTTTCTAAAACCTTGCCCACAACAGAAGTGAGACTCACCGGTCTATAATTCCCGGGGAAGTCTCTGTTCCCCTTCTTAAACAATGGGACAACATTCGCTAACCTCCAATCGTCCGGTACTATACCAGAGGCCAACGACGACCTGAAGATCAGAGCCAGAGGCTCTGCAATCACTTCTCTTGCCTCCCAGAGAATCCTGGGGTAAATCCCGTCCGGACCAGGGGATTTATCTATTTTCAGACCCTCCAGAATATCCAGCACATCCTCCTTATCAACTGTAACACTGTCAATTCTACTCCCCTGCAATCTAGTGTCCTCCTCAGCTATATCCATGTCCCCCTGCGTGAACACCGAAGAGAAATATTGGTTCAATGCCTCTCCAATCTCCTCCGGTTCCACACTATGGCTTCCACATTATGGCTGACCGAACTGAATTTAGCTGCAGAAAGTGTTGGTACCCTCAGCAGATCTGGCAGCATTGGCAGAGAGAGAAAAACAGTTAATGTGTTGAGTCAAATATGACTCTTTGGAGTCGAAATATTATTCTTATTTTTCTCTCCACAGATGCTACCAGACCTGCCGTGTTTTTCCAGCACTTTGTTTCTATTTTGGATTTCCAGCATTTGCAGTATTTTTCTTTTATCCATTAATTGAGGCTATTTAACCCATTGTACACATTCAGGAGCTTTGCCAGTATCTCAGTCCCCCCCCCCCCTCACTGACCTGCACCCATCCTCTTCATTGAATATCTTAATTATTTTCCATCCAAACTCAGGTGTAATGTAATGTTGTGATTGTGAAACCTCCTCTTGTGATTGAACCCTGGGTGTCCCTGCAGTAAATCTGCAAAGCAAACACTTGGGTTTAACTCCACAGATTCCTGGGCCCCACAGTGGACTGGATTCATTGTACAGGCCATTACTCTGGAAAAAAATCAACCAGATATCGGGTAGCACACGAGAGCAAATGCAGCTGGGAACCATGACATCTTTGGAGTGTGTTAGGAGAAGCTGATTGGGAGTGAAAGTTGGGACTTTAGCCAGGTTAATTATAATGTCGTTACCAAATGTGCTTGCTGCTGCATCCCTGTGTGTTTCGTGAGAGCTGTGTACATCTGCATCCATCATTAATCTTGTTAACAGTTAGTGTCACAGTCCATTTCCAACATGATAGCCATCTGATTAATGGGCAAAGAAATATACTTATGCCGTAAGCAGGGTTAGATTTGCCCATTGGAGGTTTAATTGTCAGTTTACAAAAAAAGGGCAAAATTGGAGACTTCTTGTACCTTAATAAAACTGAAGGCTGCACCTGTTGGAGACAATCCTCTCAGAGAGGCATCAAAAATTACAATGTAGATTTCTTCCTTTTGAAGAAGAGCAGGGGAGTTCTCCCCACTGTCTTGGCCAATATTTATCCCTCAATCAACATCACAAAAACACACACTGGTCATTATCACATTTCTGTTTGTGATAGACTGTGTTCAAATTGGCTGCCACATTCCCTGCGGGAAGCAGTGACGTAGTGGTATTGTCACTGGATTACTAATGTAGAGACCCCAGGGAAGATCCGGGGACTGGCTTTTGAATCCCACCACGATAGAACATAGAACATAGAACATTACAGCGCAGAACAGGCCCTTCGGCTCACGATGTTGCGCCGACCAGTTACAAAAACAATGACCCACTAGCCTAAACCAATCCCTTTTCGTCCATAAACCTATCTACAGATCTCTTAAACACCCCCAAACTAGGAGCATTTACAATACGCATTTACGATAGGTGATGATACTTGAATTCAATAAAACTCTGGAATTTAGAATCTACTGATGATCATGAAATCATTGTTGATTGTCAGAAAAGTCTATCTGGTTGACGAATGCTCTTTGGGGAAGGAAATCTGGTGTCCTTATCTGGTCTGGCCTACATGTCACAACAGATCCACAATAGTGTGGTTGACTCTTAACTGCTTTCTGAAATGCTTAATAAGCCATTCAGCTCAAGGGCAACTTGGAATGAGCTATAGGTTGGGATGAGCTATAGTTAGGTTGAGGAAGCTGGGACTCTTTTCCCTGGAGAGACGAAGGTTGAGAGGCGACCTGATAGAAGTTTACAAAATGATGAGAGGAATAGATAGGGTGGACTCTCAGGGGCTATTTCCCCGGGTTGAAATGGTTGCTACGAGAGGACACAGATTTAAGGTGCGGGGAGGGAAGTTCAGAAGTGATGTTAGGGGTAAGTTTTTCACTCAGAGGGTGGTGAGTGAATGGAATCGGCTGCCGTCAGTGGTGGTGGAGGCGAACTCGCTGGGGTCTTTTAAAAGACTTCTGGATGAGTATATGGGGTTTAATGAGATGGAGGGTTATGGATAGGTCTGTAGGTTGGTAGGTGTTGATGTGATCGGCGCAACTCGTGGGCCGAAGGGCCTGTGTGTGCTGTAGTGTTCTATGTTCTATAAATACTGGCCCAGCCAGTGAAGGCCAGATCCCCTAAATGAATAAAAAAATCAATAACAAGGAATATGCTGGAAAAGTATTTACTTTGCTGGTAAAGTGCCTGAAGACATTGTGAGGTGCCACACAGCTGCAAGTTTATCTTTTATGACCCTACTCAAGAATCTGAAGATTGCCACTTTGTGTTGCTGAGGGGAACCTGATGAAAACCTCTCTCCAATAATTCCTCCCAACATGAAGAGAAAGATGCTAAGCAATCATGGCTTAAAAACCCCCGGGGAGGAAACGAGACAAACTATCCTCCAGCTCTGCAAAGGCAATCAAGCAAAGCCATAGAATTCTACTCCAACTGCACAGCCCACTCAGATCAGCTCTCATCTGTCACCGGCCCCAGGTGATGAATCCAGGACCCCACCATCACATCAACAATTACCTTCAGCACAAGATCTGCTCATCTTACCTGTTAAACAGGTATACCCGCAGTTCTTTTATTTATTTTAATAGACGAGTGATCATCATATTGTAATCACCCAATTGTTAAATCTCACGTAAACTGGCTTAGCAATTAGATCACAATTTATCCAGATGACAGGAGTGAGAAAAATATATCCTCAGATTAACAACCTGGACATTTTATGTCTTTTGTGATCATTATAAAAGATCTTGCGTTTGATAAATAGAGGTAAAAGTATAAATGCAAGGAAATTACGATGAACCTTTGTTAAATTCTAGCTAGGTGTCAGCTTGAATATTATGTCCAGTTCAGGCTATGCACTCCAAAGAGGAATGTCAACTTATGACTGCGGCCAAATTCCCCTCCAACTCCAATTTAAAGTTTGCTGATGACACCACTGTAGGGGTCAGATTTCGAACAATGACGAGATGGAGTACAGGAATGAGATAGAGAATCCAGTGAAATGGTGCAAAGACAATAATCTCCCCCACAATGTCAGTAAAACAAAAGGGATAGTCTACTTCAGGAAGCGCAGTGGGGAACATGCCCCTGTCTACATCAGTGGGGATGAAGTGAAATAGTCTAGAGCTTCAAGTTTCTAGGTGTCCAGATCACCAACTATATGTCCTGGTCCCTCCACGCTGATGCTATATGTAAGAAAGCCCACCAACACCTTTACTTCCTCAGGAAGCAAAGGAAATTTGGCATGTCCACTCCGACATTCATCATCTTTTACAGATGCACCATAGAAAGCATTCTTTCTGGATGCATCACAAATTGGTACAGTTTCTGTTCTGACAAAGGCAGTAAGAAACTACAAAGGGTTGTGAACGAAGCCCAATCCATCACTCAAACCAACCTCCCATCCACTGACTCTGTCTACACTTCCCGCTGCCTCGGCAAAGCAGCCAACATAATTAAGAAACCCACGCACCCTGGACATTCTCTCTTCCACCTTCTTCCGTAAGGAAAAAGATACAAAAGTCAGAGGTCATGTACCATCTAACTTAAAAACATCTTCTTCCCTGCTGCCATCAGACTTTTGAATGGACCTCCTTGTATTAATTTGATCTTTCTCTACAACTTAGTCATGGGTGTAGAGAAACACTCTCTCCTTTCCTCTAAGGAGTAAACTTTTTAGAACCGGGGTGAGGAGAAATTTCTTCACCCAGAGTGTGGTGGAATCCACTATTAAACAATGTAGCTGAGGCCAAAATGTTATCTGATTTCAAGAAGAAATTAGATAAAGCTCTTGGGCTAAAGGGATCAAGGGGTATGGGGGTAAAGAGGGGATCAGGATATTGAATTCGATGATCAAAATGAATGGTGGAGCAGACTCGACAGGCCGAATGGCCTACTCTGGTTTCTAGTTTCTATATTTCTATGTGCCTTTCCTTCTCCCCTATGTACTCTATGAATGGTATGCTTTGTCTGTATAGCACACAAGAAATAATACTTTTCGCTGTATCTCAATACATGTGATAATAAATAAATCAAATCAAACTAAGGCCTTGGAAAGGGTGTAGGAGAGATTTACTGGAAAGGTTCCTGGGAAGAGATATGGAGAGACTGGAGAAGCTGGAATGTGCTGCCTGAAAACAGATTCAATCAAAACTTTTGAAAGGAAGTTGGATAAAATCTTCAAAAGGAAGTAAAACGGGGAGGTGGTGAAATAGTGGGAGTAATTGGAATGTTCTACGGAACAGCCAATGTGAGAAATGATAGGCCACACGATAATGATTCTAGCTAGTTGCCAGCTAAATGTATATTTGTGGGGATTGCCCATACATTAACCCCGGGTCATAATCTCTGAAAGAATTATCGAAAGGCCACAGTCATTACACAACTGAGAATGTAAGACATTAGCCTGAATTATAAAATTAAATATTCAGCACTCATATATTAATATATGAAGTGGGGTACACTTGAATTTGTGAAGCATTGAAAAACATACTCATTAAAGTTACTGTTGCTGCAAGTGCCATTGGAAAACTATACTTAATTATGTAAAAGGACTGAACTCAATTCCAGTGTGCAATTAAATTTCAGGGTATGGTACGTACAGAAACTGATTATATATTCAATGAATCTCTCTCAAGGGGACAAAATAATTCTTTGCCCCTTGTTCTTTATCTATGCAGGAAATGAAATGGTTCTATTTACATTCCTAATTTTCAATGAACTATTTGTTGTGGCTTAGCTGTCGCTGCCCCAGGCTGTGGCATTCTCTTCCTGCACGAGGCCACCTCGCAAACTCTCCCTCCTTGTTTAAAACCTATCTTCACTCCGACCCCTTTGGTCACCTGTCCTAATTTGATATGTGGTCGGAACACCTTTGAACATTCTTATATGCGAAAGGTGGTTTATAATTGCAAGTTACAATCAACTGTTGTTGGAACATTCTGTCCAATCCAAAGTGCAAATACCCTTGGTGTGAGGACATGCACTGCAATAAGTAATGTTTCTTTCACAAGTAGAACATAGAACATAGAACATAGAACATTACAGCGCAGAACAGGCCCTTCGGCCCACGATGTTGTGCCGACCAGTTACAAAACAATGACCCACTAGCCTAAACCAATCCCTTTTCATCCATAAACCTATCCACAGATCTCTTAAACGCCCCCAAACTAGGTGCATTTACAACTGCAGCTGGCAGGGCATTCCAGTCCCTCACCACCCTCTGGGTAAAGAACCTACCCCTGACATCAGTCCTATAACTACACCCCCTTAATTTAAAATCGTGCCCCCTCGTGCTAGCTTTCTCCATCCTAGGAAAAAGGCTATCACTATCTACCTTGTCTAAACCTCTAAACATCTTATATGTTTCAATGAGATCCCCTCTTAGCTGCCTTCTTTCCAGCGAAAACAACCCCAAATCTCTCAGTCTCTCCTCATAGGATCTCCCCTCCATACCAGGCAACATCCTGGTAAACGTCCTCTGCACCCTCTCCAAAGCCTCTACATCCTTCCTGTAATGCGGGGACCAGAACTGCACACAAAACTCCAAGTGTGGCCGCACCAGAGTTGTGTACAGTTGCATCATGACGCTGCGACTCCTAAATTCAATCCCCCTACCAATAAACGCCAAGACACCGTATGCCTTCTTAACAACCTTATCTACTTGATTCCCAACTTTCAGGGATCTATGTACACATACACCTAGATCCCTCTGCTCCTCCACACTATTCAAAGTCCTCCCGTTAGCCCTATATTCAACACATCTGTTATTCCTACCGAAATGAATTACCTCACACTTCTCCACATTAAACTCCATCCGCCATCTCTCAGCCCAGCTCTGCAACCTTTCTAAGTCATCCTGCAAACTATGACACCCTTCCTCACAATCTACCACACCTCTGACTTTGGTGTCATCAGCAAACTTACTAATCCACCCAACTATACCCTCATCCAGATCATTAATAAAAATTACAAACAGCAGTGGCCCCAAAACAGATCCCTGAGGCACACCACTTGTAAAGTATTATCCTCATTCCAAAATGTACAGGTACTGCCACAACTTATTTTATATAATAACAAATCTTAGAATCCCCACAGTGCAGAAGGAGACCATTTGACCCATTGAGTCTGCACTGAGCACAATTCTACCCAGCCCCTATCCCTGTAGCCCTATGTATTTACCCTACTAGTCCCCCTGACACTAAGGGACAATTTAGCATGGTCAATCAAGCTAACCCGCACATCTTTGGACTGTGGGAGGAAACCCAGAGGAAACTCACACAGACACGGGGAGAATGTGCAGATGGTGACCCGAGGCCGGAATCGAACCCGGGTCCCTGCTGCTGTGAGACAACAGTGCTAACCACTGTGCCACCAAATCTTAAATGACTCAGTTTTTAGGGATTAGCTTTCTTAAGATTTATATGTGTCCGGAAATCTAATGGCAGTTGCAAGATTTGTGCTCGAACACAAGCTCCTCCCACCTTTCTATTTTGGAACGATTTCCCTCACCATCCAGGTTTCAAATAAAACACATCGGGCTATTCATTTGTCAGCAACAAATAATCATTGTTTTCTTTCTCACATTTAAAAGTCAGGCCAGAAACCTGAGTGAATCTTTTTGCCATTTCTTCAGCAGATCACTCACTGAATCTTAAATTTCCCAATTCAGGCCAATATCTGACCCACTCTGGATTTAATCTCATTCCCCTTCCCGAGGACAAGCTGCTGCCCAAAGGGATACATAAACACTCTGGATAGGATGAGGCCATTCAGCCCATTGACCTCAATCTGCGCCTGAACTCTGTTTACCTGCCTTTCCTGTGTTTTTCCTTTGATATCCTAACAAAAATCTAACACAACACAACACGCAAGAATGAGAAGCAGGATTAGGCCATTCAGCCCTTCAAGCCTGCTGCACCATTCAATACTATCCTGGTTGTTCTATGCCAGTCTCAGCTCCTCTGTGCCATTTCCCCGTCGCCCTTTATTTCTCCATCTATCAAATATTTATCCATCTTCACTTTAAATACTTCTAATGATCCAGCCACTGTCTTCCTCTGGGGCAGCAGATAACAAAAAAGGCAAATGGAATCTTGGCATTTATTGCAAAAGGGTTAGATTTTAAAAGTAAAGAAGTGTTATTACAATTGTATAAGGTGTTGGTGAGACCCACACCTGGAATATCGTGTCCAGTTTTGATCTGAGGGAAGATGTGGTGACATTGGAGGCAGTTCAGAGGAGCTTCACCAGATTGATTCTGGGAATGAGAGGGGCTGTTGGAGGAGGAGTGTTTGAACAGCTTGGGTTTTACTTACTGGAATTCAGAAGAATGAGGGGGGATCTGGTTGAGGTATATAATTTACTAAAGGGGATTGATAAAGTGGACATTGAACAGATGTTGCCCCTTGTGGGACAGTCTTGAACAAGAGGCCTGAGATATAGGATGGGATTTTCCAGCTGTGCTCGCCCTGAAATTGGGAAAAATCCCACAAAAGACCAAAGACCTTTCCATTGTCCACCTCTCCCCCGCTACGATTCCTGTGGTGGGCAGAATGGGAAAATTTGCCCCATAGAGTAAGAGAAGATAGGTTCAAAACTGAGATGGGGAGAAGCTACTTCTCTCAGAGGGTTGTGAATCTGTGGAACTCGCTGCCCCAGAGTGCACTGGTGGCAGAGTCAATCAACTGATTCACGGGAGAGATAGATATGATTCTGATGAAAAGGGCGATGGGGAGCAGGCAGGAAAATGGAGTTGAGACCAGGAGAAGATCAGCCATGATCAGATTAAATGGTGTAACAGGCTCGAAGGGCTGAATTATCCACACTCGCTCCTAATTCCAATCTTCCTTGTTCCTGATAACTGTGCCAGTCTTCTCGAAGCTAAAGGTGTGTAGGGGTATGGGGATGGTGTGTGAGTATGATGATAAAGGATCAGCCGTGATCATACTGAATGGCTGAGCAGGCCTGAAGGGCCAAAGGGCCTACTCCTGTCCTTAGTTTCTATGTTGCCATGAAATGGATAATAAGATGGCAGCTTGTTTTATGTCTCGATCAATTGACTTCACTCAAAATAGAAAAGGCATGAGATGTAAACTTGCTAACACACATTCTACCCTAACTGTGGAAAGTCATATCTACAACCTGCAGTTATTGTGGCACAGGCACAGTGGAGCAGCGAGGGGGAGATTTGCAGAATGTTACCAGGGATAAAGCACATTACTTATTTGGAGAGATGGAGAATCTGGGGTTGATCTGAAGGGCAGAGAAAGTTTACGGTGAAATTTAATTGAAGTGTTACAAATCCATGAGTTTTCAGAGAATAAATGAAGAGTTTTTTTTCCATTAGCAGAAGGTTGAATGACCAGAGAACCCAGATTGAAGATTATTACTCAAATAATTAGAGGAGAGATGAGGAGATTTTTTTTACACAATTGTGACCTGAAATGTGCTATTGGAATGTTGGTGGGACCGATTCAGTCGTAACTCTCAGAAGGAGGAGTTGGATACATACCTGGGAGAGGAGAATTTTGCTGGCCTGTGGGCAAATAACGGTCAACTGGGACCAATTGGATAGCATTTCCAAAAAGTTGGACAGGCGATGGGCTGAACGGTCTCTAGTAATATGGAACACAGGTCAAAAATGCTCAGGTGTTTGTTTTGATACCAGGGTGGCACAGTGGGTTAGCACTGCTGCCTCAGAGCGCCAGGGACCCGGGTTTGATTCCAGCCTTGGGTCACTGTCTGTGTGCAGTCTGCACGTTCTCCCCGTGTCTGCGTGGGTTTCCTCCGGGTGCTCCGGCTTCCTCCCACAGTCCAGAGACGTGCGGTTTGGTTGAATGGCCAAATTACCCCTTAGTGTTGGGGGAATTGGCAGGGTAAATAAGAGGGGTTATGGGAATAGGGCCTGGATAGGATTGTGGTGTGTGCAGACTCGATGGGCTGAATGACCTCCTCCTGCTCTGTAGGGATTCTATGACAGTGAAGTCATTCTGACACTGGATGGCATTGGAGTTGGAGTGGGTGAGACGATGCGTTGGCACAGAGAATTGTGGTGATTAAATCAGTGGTGGGAAAATATCAAAATGGGGAACTTGCTGTTAGTGCCGGGGAATCATTGATTGGTTTGGAATTGTCCATCATGTAAAATTGAAATGCAATTCGATGTGATTTAACCCTGTGAGCATGATTTAGTGAAACTCACACATGTTTCTGGTGCCTTCAGAAACCCATCCAGGTGCTTCTCTGACACAGGACCAGAGTCTTGTGGACTCCCAGGACACGGAGTGACACCTCACTAGACTGATCGGAGAGATGCTTTCTTTACGGAAAAACTTGCCCAGCTGACAGTCCGAGTGGCCAAACCTCACACCGAAAATTCAGAACACAAAATACTGGGTACAAAATGTCAAGGGACAAACCACAACCCCCAAGGTGCAGGAGTCACCCCTTAACGTGGCATCACCCATCCAAGTACCCAGGGGGAGGACGATTTGGAGGTTGCCTGCAATGGTGTGGAGAGTGAGATGGCAACTTGAGAACATCTACCCTTGCCTTTTTCACCCCTGAATGGTGGAAGGGATGTTCTGATTTGAATCTCCAGCTACAGATAACTTTGTGCCAATAATTGTCAAGGAATGTAAAAACATCCTGCAGAGAAATATGATGAAAATATATTTCTTAAAGGCACAGTATCACCACAACTTTCTAGTTCATGATTACTCCAGTTCCAAATAAGCTCCATTCATACTTAAATCAAACCCACTTTTAAATAAATAGTTAGCAAACCCAGGTATACTTGCTATAAATTGTGTTAACAGTCTTGAAACGTTTTGATTTTGTAGAGAGAGAATGAATTCTCAGGAACAGCCTGGACACATGGCTCTGAATTTGGCAGATCTCCAACTAAAACTGACTATTTTCTGTGACAGACCTACCTCCTCCCATGAGCACACCAGCACCTGATGAACAACTCTCAACCCTTCCAATCAACCTGATCAAAAACCCAAGGAAAATCTTTGTTTGTAAACAAAAGTCCGTTAGCTCTATCCTAAATTTAACTATCCCACACACACACAAATATAAACACAAATCTCTATCAATAACATTACTATCAGCACATTCCCAACTCCATCAACCAACTTGACAAACAGATTTACAGAATAACACTGAGGCTTTTGTTTATTTGCTTATGGCACTTCTAAGCTGTAGAGAACTACCAATAGCTGCTCCTTGTATGACTGACCACTTAGAACCAACTGAACAAAGAACAAAGAAAAGTACAGCGCAAAAACAGGCCCTTCAGCCCTCCAAGCTTGTGTTGATCATGATGCCCTAACTGGGTGGCGCAGTGGTTAGCACTGCTGCCTCACAGCACCAGGGACATGGATTTGATTCCCGGCTTGAGTCACTGTCTAGGTGGACTTTGCATATTCTCCCCGTGTCTGCGTGGGTTTTCTCCGGGTGCTCCGGTTTCCTCCCACAATCCAAAGATGCGCGGGTTAGGTTGGTTGGCTATGCTTAATTGCCCCTTGTGTCAGGGGGTTAGGAGAGTATATCAGTAGGATTATGAGGATAGGCCTGTGTGGGATTGTGGTCAGTGTAGACTCGATGGGCTGAATGGCCTCCTTCTGCACTGTAGGGATTCTATGATTTTAAACGAATCATAGAATCTGATAGAGGTTTATAAAATGTTGAGAGGAATAGATAGGGTGGATTCTCGGAGGCTATTTCCCCGGGTTGAAATGGTCGCTACGAGAGGACACAGATTTAAGGTACGGGGAGGGAAGTACAGAGGTGACGTTAGGGGTAAGTTTTTCACTCAGAGGGTGGTGAGTGAATGGAATCGGCTGCCGTCGATGGTGGTAGAGGTGAACTCGCTGGGGTCTTTTAAAAGACTTCTGGATGAGTACGTGGGATTTAATGGGATTGACAATTAAAGATAGGCCTGATAGGTATGGATATGAAGGGCGCAACTTGTGGGCCGAAGGGCCTGTTTGTGCTGTAGTGTTCTATGTTCTATAAACTGAAAAACAACCTTCTGCCCTGACTCGGTCCGTATCCCTCGATTCGCTCCCTGGCTCCTCTGGTCATTGTACAGCCCCACAGAGAAGAAGCTCTAACAGATCGCACTGACATCATTCAGTTAACTGATCAGAACCAATGGTGAAACTTTGTTGGTTGCTTCAGACAGAGAACTCACCTCATCCTGAAGAACTTCCATCTCCAAAGTATCTCTCACAGCCTCAGCAAATCCCAAGTGTTTCACAGTCAATGGGTGATTTCAGTATCGTTAACTACACACAGCAAGGCCCCAGAACCAATAATCGGATAAAGGGCTAGTTTATTGATGATATTGTGATAAATATTGGCCAGGACACTGGGGAGGACTTCCCTCCTCCTCTGCAAACCAGTGCAATTGGAAGTTCCTGTCCAATTAAACAGATGGACAGGGTTTAAAAGACCATGGGGGTTAATTTTAACATCAATATCAGTATAAAGTCAGGCTCCACCCTTTCAATTGTCTGTGACAGATGGGAAATCAGGCATGTTGTTTAACAAGCTGCCAACTCAACCTGTGTCTTCAACAACGCAATTCTTTCCCATCACAGAGCAGGAAGCAAATTCCAAACTGAAGTCTGTAAATGAAGTTTCAACCCACCATTTTCAGAGTAAAGGGCGACTTTCTGAACCACACTGATAGCCCTGGAAGTCCTGGCTCTCGTGAGCAATACAGTTTGGGTGCTACGATGGTCAGTTTGTTGGAGATTCAAGAGCTAATAACTGTTTCAGTTCTGACAGCTTTAGTTAGCTTCCCATTATGAGTGGATACTGACATTGCTAAGTGGGTTTGCTGGTAACCCTTAATGTGTTAACATGTGAAGGACTTTGACGCTCACTCAGTGACAACACAGCACTCACCATTCATCCAGCACTATAAACAGATGAGCAGTGTCTAATCAGAGAGCGAGCTACAGGTCAACAACAACCAATGGAGCAAAATAAAAGTGCTTAAGGGTTTTTGATGCTTCAGGAATGACAAGCGCAGCGGTTATTTACAGCTGAGAACAGTATCTATGGAAACTGCTTACAACCCTTTGTGATATCTGCATTCTTCCAATTCTAGCCCTTTGCACATTCCTGAATTTCTTCACCCCTCCACTATCTGGGTCAAGTTCTGGAATTTCTCCCTTACCTTCTCTCCCTCCCCAATTATCATAGAATTCCTATTGTGCTGAAGGAGGCCAATCGGTCCATCAAGCCTGCACTGACCACAATCCCATCCAGGCCATATCCACAAAACCCCGTGTATTTACCCTACCAATCCCCCTGACACTAGGGCAATTTGGCATGGACAATCCACCTAATCCATACACCTTTGGAGTGTGGGAGGAAACTGGAGCACCTGGGGGAAACCAATGCAGACATGGGGAGAATGTGCAAACTCCGTACAGACAGTGACCTGAGGCCAGAATTGAACCCGGGTCCCTGGCGCTTTGAGACAGCAGTGCTGATCACTGTGCCACCACGCTGTTCCTCCTTTTTTGCTCCTCATTTAAGATATTTCTTAAAATCCATTTCTCTGACCCAGCATTTCATCACTGTCCTGATATCCCGTCTAGTCTCGGGTCAGGTTTTGTCTGAATTTTCTCTTGCGACGGTTGAGGAAGGTGCGTTCATAATGCGGCCAAAGTGGTTGAGTGTCAACCTGCAAATCCTTTCAAACACGCCATTGGCCAATGGTAAGAGTGGGAGAGATTTTCGCTTAGCCATGTGATGGAAAGAATGTTGGAGCTTCGACCACCTCTATCCATAGCTCCAGATCACAATATACACGGAAATTGCATTTTGCCACAGCAACTGGAACTCCTTGGCAGGGGGGCTGGTACCTACGCTGGTGTAGATCAGATTGGTACCAACAGCACAATCTCCACATTGGCTAGTGAGGATCTAGGAGCAGCCTCTTTTACCCAATTATCTGGGCCATTGACTCAATCGGTCAGTGTGCTCTCCTTATCTGTATGACAGGTCCACACAGTCCTCTGTAACCAGGGAAAGGGAATGGGATGAAGTTTTAGCCACCTCTCAGACACCATTACTTCTATTCCCGTTAGAATTGGTGATGCAATACACCTACAACACACTGCTCTGAGATCCTATTGCCACTCCCTGCAATCCATATACCAGTACTTGATAACAGTTGTACTGTTGCATTTGTTAGCTGTGATTCCGTTGGTAGATCATTCAGCTCTGAGTCAGAAAGCAATAGAGTTAAGCAAGTCAAGCAATAAGGGTGTCACCGTGACACAGGGCTAGCGCTGTTGCCTCACAGAGCCAGAGACCCAGGTTCAATTCCGGCATCGGGTCACTGTCTACGTGAAGTTTGCACATTCTCCCCGTATCTGTGTGGGTCCCCTCTGGGTGCTCTGGTTTCCTCCCACAGTGAAAAGATATGCAGGTTAGACATAGACATAGAACTCTACAGTGCAGAAACAGGCCCTTCGGCCCATCGAGTCTGCACCGAACACAATCCCACCCAGAACCTATCCCCATATCCCTACACATTTACCTGCTAATCCCGCTAACCTACACATCCCAGGACACTAAGGGGCAATTTTAGCATAGCCAATGAACCTAACCCGCACATCTTTGGACTGTGGGAGGAAACCGGAGCACCTGGAGAAAACCCATGCAGACACGAGGAGAATGTGCAAACTCCACACAGGCAGTGACCCGAGCCGGGAATCAAACCCAGGACCCTGGAGCTGTGAAGCAGCAGTGCTAACCACTGTGCTACCGTGCCGCCCTATTGTTACAAGTAGGCTTACATTAACATTGTAATGAAGTCACTGTGAAAAATCCCCTAGTCACCACACCCAGGGTACACTGAAAGAGAATTTAGCAAGGCCAACACACCTAGGTTGATTGGCCGTGTAAATTGATCCTAATGTCAGGGGGATTAGCTAGGGTAAATATAAGGTGTTGTGGAAGTAGGGTCTAGATGGAGTTGTGGTCAGTGCAGAGTCAATGGGCTGAATGGCCTCCTTCTGAACTGTAGGAATTCTATGATTCTAAGTCCCACTACAGGACTTGAGCACAAGATTTAAACTGAGAGAGCATTACATGGTTTGAGGTGCTCTTTTTCCATGAGATGCTCCACGGTATCCTGACTGCACTTGTCAGCTGGGTATAAAAGATTCCCTGGATCTAATGCAACGACGATTGTAGGGGTGTTCTCACTGATGCTCAATGTGACACAAATAGAGTTATCACATTCTGACTTATGGGATCTTACTGTGCACAGATTGTCCATATTTCCTCTGCTACAATAGCGACAACACTTCAATGAAAGTATTTCATTGGCTGCAGAGCACTTTGGGATGTCTGATGACTGGGAAAGGTGCTACAGAAATGTAAGTCTTTCTTTTTCAGGGTTGGGTTCGGATGAGGTTGGGGTGTTGATGTGGATCCCAGGACTGTGCATTGAACCCCCCCCCCCCCCGATCAGGGGTTTGTGGTTTCAAATGCAACATATTGAGAGGATTCAGCCATTTTAATATTCCTCTGAACTCTCGGAACATTGGCTGACTATATTTCACTTGTCAGAATGTGTTGACATGAAATGCCTTTTTGGCATTAAGCTCATCATTAATGATTTGTGGCCTCACAGCTGTCAGGCTGCCAAGGTCAGATCAAAATCTCTCTTGCTTTTATCTTTCACAAATGATTGCCTTTGCTATCATCTTATTTGGTGTCTCGGAGAGTGTACAAGGACTACTTTCCTTCCCCATTGTCCAGGAAATTGCTATGAAGTTGTGATTTGGTGTAGTTATTTCCCCATTTATCGGAGTACAGCAGTGGCAGGGTTCTGAAGGACTAAATCAATACTTAAATAACACCCCGTTTTGCGATTCGTGTTTCGCTATGTGACGATCACCCAAAGGTCTACTTAGGGGCACAGGTCACCAGTTTTGCGATAAGACATTGCCAGACAACAATCACGTAAAGCCATGTATCAGATCTGTCTCTGAAACAGCTCACTAAAGAACGTATCGCTGGAGAAAGGGACATGTTACTGAAGCTTTTCACCTTACACTCATCGCGACAAACCCAAGAATGCCAAATTTCACACCATCACAACAATTTCTAACACAGTGCAGTGGGTGCTAATCGATTGAAATTTGCCCTTGTTTCCGATGGGCCAACATGTTGCTTTTTACGGCGATATTCAAACTCTTTACGCTTGAATTCAATCAACAGGTTGCTACAGATCGTCACTGGCATGTCATTACCCTGAGCAACATTGAATATGAGCTTGGAACTTTTCTGAAGACTATCAATTCTCTATCTGCTCTATCAATCAAAGTTACAGATCGATGGCGAGGGTTGGGATGACTCTGAATCCATGGGCTCAAATCTAGAGACTTGAGTGCATCATTTTTGCTGAAAGACCCCAGTCAGTACTGAGGGAATGCTACAACCCTTCCTCTGCCCTCTGTAAAAGAGAGAGATGGGAGAGCTTGCCCAGTGTCCAGTTCGATATTTATCCCTAAATCAACAACATCATTATCGGATGATTAGCGATCATTCCTCATAGAATCTCTGAGGAGTAGCTCTGTCAGAGAGTTGGTGCAGAAGGAGGCCATTCGGCCCATCAAGTCTGCACCAACTCTCTGACAGAATATCTTATCTAGACCCTCTCCTCCATCCTATCCCGTAACCCTACATATTTACCCTGGCTAATTCATGAACCTTCACATCATGGGACATTAAGGGGCAATTTAGCATGGCCAATCCACCTAACCCACACATCTTTGGAGTGTATGAGGAAACTGGAGCACCCAGAGAAAACCCGCACAGACACGGGGAGAACCTGCAAACTCCACGTGGACAGTGACCTGAGGCTAGAATTGAACCAACAGAACATCTTGCCCCAGTCCACCTCTGCTCTATCGCTATAACCCTGCTAATCCTCATGACCGACACATTTCGGGACAATAAGGTGCAATTTAACACGGCCAATCCACCTAACGCACGCAAATTTGGAGCATGGGAGGAAACTGGAGCACCCACAGGAAACCCACACAGACACGGGGAGAACATGCAAACTCCACACAGATAGTGACCGAAGGCCGGTCTTGAATCCGGGTCTTTGGAGCTGTGGGGCAGCAGTTCTATCCACTGTGCCACCATGTTGCCTCTTATGGGAGCTTGCAGGGAACAAATTGGCCACGTTTCCTACCGTACAACAGTGCCTTCACTTCAAAACAAAAACTCTCTTTTTTAGAAGATGTCTTTATTAATACAAGTCTGTTTTATAACTTGAGATAAAGATATATCAACTTTTTATTTCTAAAATTTAGACCTGTGCAGGTGTGTGATGGATGAATGTTACAATACAGAGGAATACAGAAATTCTTTCTTCCACCTCCTTCCTTTAGGGAAAAAGATACAAAAGTCTGAGATCAGCTTCTTCCCTGCTGCTGTCAGACTTTTGAATGGACCTACCTCACATTTCAACTTTCTCTACATCGTAGCTATGACTGTAACATTACATTCTGCACCCTCTCCTTTCCTTCTCTATGATAGATAAGCTTTGCCTGTATAGTGCGCAAGAAACAATGCTTTTCACTGTATGTTAATACAAGTGACAATAATAAACTAAATCAAATCAAAAAAGTCAACTAGTGAGCTAGTTTCTGAGGGCGATTGTTCTAAGATGGTGCACAGTGAGAGCTGGTAGCATCCCCAAACCGTTCTGTGATACAAAAATATGTTTCAAGCATCAATATTTGACTGCCAGCAGAATTGAAAAAAAGATCTGAGGCTCGTAAATAGATTGATATTTTATAGCGAAAGTGTCCTTGTGATATCTGTTTGCTTGTTATTGAAGAATTACGGATAATTGCCTGGAGGACTGGATAGTGTAGGTGACAGGGTTAGTGAAACCCCCCAGTATTTCACACAATGCCATTGTGTGGAGTGCAAAATACAGGAAACTTCAATCAATATTCCCGGCCACAGGAGATGGCAGTTTAGCAGCGACCAAATAATTGCTGGATTAAACAGCAGTTGAAAGATTTCAAAGGTAAATTGTGATGCGAGTTACTGTCAGACCACACTGCAACCCCAGAAATACTTTGGCTCAAATTAGCACCAATTACATCACCAGGAAACACTAAAGGTGCGATCAGATTATTTGCTGCTTAAAGATTGTGCTCCTTCTGCACTGCCTTACATCTGTGTCTTTGTAACTTCAAATCCTTGCCCAGCTGGTCTTGCCTGTTCCGTCCTCCGTCAATTCTCCAGCCTGTGTCCTGATTCCCAGGAGCGCCAGTTCCTGTCTGGCAGCATCTGTAAGGAGAGAAAAGAGCTGATGTTTCGAGTCTGGATGACAAAGTAACTTTGACAAATGGTCGTCTGGACTCGAAACATCAGCCCCGACCTCTCCTTCCAGATGCTGCCACAGCTGCTGAGATTTTCCAGCATTTTCTCTTTTGGTTTCAGATTCCAGCATCCGCAGTAATTTGCTTTTGTCCAGTTCCTGCCTACGCTCGTTGACCTTCATTCACATCTTGTTTTCAAAACCCGTGCCTCTTTTGCCCCCATCTCTGCAATCTCTTCCAAACCCACAACCCTCTGGGATGCATGTGCTCCTCTCAATCATAAGACCATAAGAGACAGGAGCAGAATTAGGCCATTCGGCCCATCGCGTCTGCTTGGCCATTCAATCATGGCTGATACGATTCTCATCCCCATTCTCCTGCCTTTTCCCCATAATCCTGATCCCCTTATTAGTCAACAACCTATCTATTTCTGTCTTAAAGACACTCAATGACCCCACCTCCACAGCCTTCCTTGGCAATGAATTCCACACATTCACCACTCTCTGGCTGAAGAAATTCCTCCTCATCTCTGTTTTAAAAGAGTGTCCCTCCACTCTGAGGTTGTGCTGTCAAGTTCTAGTCTGTCCCACTAGTGAAAACATCCTCTCCATGTCCACTGTATCCAGCCCTCTAAATATTCTGTAAGTTTCAATTCAGTCAGACCTCCCTGATTTTTATCACATTGGTTGGTTCCCTACTCCACCGTTCAATCTTGTCTTTCTTCTTTAAGATGCTCTCACCAAGTTTGACTTACCCACCCCTTGAGTGGACCCGTATCCTCATCTGTTTTACAATGTTCCTGTTCCATTAATGGAGCTATATACAGATCAGTTGTTGTACGGTTCTCTAATTCTCAAAAGCATGGCTAAAGATTTCTTCGCTGAGGGACTTTGAAGATTGGGGGATGGCAGAAAGTGGGATTATTCACCCTAGAACGAACGGCATTAATCAGAGAATTAATTGGTGCGTGCAAAAATTTGAAGGGAGTTGGTTTAAAAAGGGAGAAACTGTTTGAATTGATGGGAAAGTCATAACCAAAGAACACAGAATTAAAATAATGGTCAGAGAGCCATTATTGTGAGAAGTATTTTTTCAAAGGGAATTATTATAATCTGGAATGCACTGTCAAATTCATGGTAGCAGCAAGTTAAGGGAAAATTTGATTAACGTTTCCACAATGTGAAAAGGATCAGATAGGATAGAGAGAGTGAAATTATTTCCCCTGGTTGGGGAGTCCAGGACTGAGGAGGGAGAGAGTCTAAACATTATAATCTGACCTTTCAGGAACGGAGGTAGGAAACACCAAGATACAAAAAGGTATTCAGAATTTAGAACTTGCCTGCAAATGGCAATCAATGCTAGATTAATTCTTCACTGGAACACTGAGTTAGGTGAGGTGGATTGTCCATGGTAAGTTGCTCTGCAGTGTCACAAGATGTGTAGGTTGGGGGGATTAGTGGGGTAAATGCATGGGGAGAGGGCGGGGGAGGGTGGGTGGGCCTGGGCTCTGTTGGCACAGATCGATGGGCTGAATGGCCACGTTCTGCACTGCAGAGATTCTAGGTTTCTATGAATAGATGTACAGGGCTTTGCTGGAAGGGCAGGATTTAATTGGATAGCTCTTCCAAAGAGTTGGCACTGGAAGGATGGGAGCTGCATTTAATTCAATGGAGGGAAAACTAAAAAAGCACTTGGTGATAATGCACAGTTACGTGTCATTTGAACAATATAACGTTGACATTCCTACTGGCTATATTTATAAATATCGAGATTTCCACTACCACCGTGTGGTTTAATTTGAACACTTGCATATTTTTAATTGGGTCAGTCAGCTCAGTTAGCTGGTGTGTTATTCAGAATGTTGTCCATTCCTATTCCAGCTGAGGTAAATTTGGGAAGCTGCCCCTTCCCCCTGTCCCAGAGTGGGAATGGCTGAAAGTTCCAGGGTAGAAATGACTCAGGATGAAGCAAATGCAGAACAATGGGAAAAGGATCCACCTTCAGGCACAGCGGTCAGGGAGTGCAATGCAATGTCTTTGAGCTGGATGATAATGTACCAACTTCTGAAGTGAATCCAGTGCAGAATGCATCACGTTCTCTGACAAGCTCCCTCAATAATGGCCTGCACAGCTCTTAACAACTTGGCAAATGTAGAATTGCTGCTAATTAGGGTGATTTATCTGCTTAAAAATGACTCAACACGTTATGAAGCCGCACGTTGTAAACAGTTTAGCATTCGGGGAAAGGAAAAACGTAAATAAAAACAAAAAAAACAGAGGTTAGCCGGATCAAACAGGAAAATCAATGCAAAATCTATCAAGCGTAGAGACTGAAATGTGTGTGACAAGCTCCAGTTCATCTTTTGTTTATTTGCTCAATAAAGTGCTGGATTATTTAAGCCTAACAACGGTTATTTACACATCCAGCCCTCAGTAACTGCACAATTTCAATTGTGTTCCATTCACTCAGTGTAAATGGAAGTTACTCCTGCTGTAGGCTGGTATTTTTGCTCTGTACAAGCCTCCTCTCAGCCTATTTCATCTCACACCATCCTCAATAAAGCCCCCTACTCTTTTCCACTCCCAAAACCCCATTATATACCTGGAAATTGATTGTAATTACATTTCTGTACTTGTAGAACATAGAACATAGAACATTACAGCACAAACAGGCCCTTCGGCCCACTAGTTGCACCGATCACTTCTATACCAATCAAGCTATAGACCTATCTATAACTCCCAATCCCATTAGATCCCATATACTCATCCAGAAGTCTTTTAAAAGACCCCAGCGAGTTCGCCTCCACCACCACCGACGGCAGCCGATTCCATTCACTCACCACCCTCTGAGTGAAAAACTTACCCCTAACATCTCCTCTGTACTTGCTCCCCAGCACCTTAAATCTGTGTCCTCTCGTAGCAACCATTCCAGCCCTGAGAAATAGCCTCCGAGAATCCACCCTATCTATTCCTCTCAACATCTTATAAACCTCTATCAGGTCACCTCTCAACCTTCGTCTCTCCAGGGAGAAGAGACCTAGCTCCCTCAACCTATCTTCATAAGGCATGCCTCCCAATCCTGGCAACATCCTTGTAAATCTCCTCTGTACCCTTTCAATAGCTTCCACATCCTTCCTGTAGTGAGGCGACCAGAACTGCGCACAGTACTCCAAGTGGGATCTGACAAGGGTCCTATAAAGTTGCAGCATTACCTCCCGACTCCTAAACTCAATCCCTCGATTAATGAAGGCCAGTACACCATACGCCTTCTTGACCACATCCTCCATCTGCGAGGCCGATTTAAGAGTCCTCTGGACCCGGACCCCAAGATCCCTCTGCTCTTCAACACAGCTAAGACTCCTACCCTTGATATTGTATTCCTTCATCCCACTGGTCCTGCCAAAGTGGACCACTACACATTTATCCGCATTGAAGTCCATCTGCCACTTCTCTGCCCAGTCTTGCATCCTATTTATGTCCTGCTGCAACTTCTGACATCCCTCCAGACCATCCACAACACCACCAACCTTCATATCATCTGCAAACTTACTAACCCATCCCTTCACTTCCTCATCCAGGTCATTTATGAAAATGACAAATAGCAAGGGTCCCAGAACAGATCCTTGAGGCACTCCACTGGTGACTGACCTCCATTCAGAAAAAGACCCATCCACAACCACTCTCTGCCTTCTGCAGGCAAGCCAGTTCTGGATCCACAAGGCCAAAGCCCCTTGGATCCCATGCCCTCTCACCTTCTCAAGAAGTCTTGCATGGGGGACCTTATCAAAAGCCTTGCTGAAGTCCATGTAAACCATATCCACCGCTCTTCCTTCGTCAATGTGTTCAGTCACATTATCAAAGAACTCAACTAGGTTCGTAAGGCACGATCTGCCCTTGACAAAGCCGTGCTGACTATTTCTGATCATTCTAAACTTCTCCAAATGCTCATAAATCTTGTCCCTCAGAAGCCTCTCCATCAGCTTACCAACCACTGAGGTCAGACTCACCGGTCAGTAATTTCCCGGGCTATCTCTGTTCCCTTTCTTGAAAATAGGAACCACATCTGCAATCCTCCAATCCTCCGGAATCTCTCCCGTCTCCATCAACGACGCAAAGATCATCGTCAATACATTGTAAATGTATTGTAATTACCAATGGAAGGTTAGGAGACCATAGCATGCTTACACAGGTATTTTTCAAGATAAAAGTATAAGTAAAAGATAAAAGTATAATTTTATAATTATAAATAAAACATTAAGACAGAACGTGCATATTTAAAATGAGGATTAATGGACAGCTGCACATCCAAACTATTTATCCATGTGCTAACATCCACTTTCCTCTTGCAAATCCGAGGAAGATTGATGAGATATAAAACACAATAACTTCCTGCATTTATGTAGCAGCTTTAAAATGGTAAACTGGACATTTCACAGGAGTGTAAACAATGGGCAGGAGAAATCCAACCCTGTCAATTACTGCCCCATCAGTCTACCCTCCATCATCAGTAAAGTGGTGGAAGGGGTTATCACCAGCGCTAGCAAGTGGCACTTACTCACCAATAACCTGCTCAGTGACACCCAGTTTGGGTTCTGCTCAGGTGATTCAATTCAGCCTCATTACAG